>CM021101.1:870834566-871152843 GCA_007115665.2 Sequoiadendron giganteum
TGATGCCTTTCTTGCAGCTATTGGTGTCAATACGGTCCCAAAGACAATAGAAACTAACCTCCACTAGAGAAGAAACCACATAAGACGTTTATACAAAAGCGAGGTTGTCAATACCACTTCATGGTAAAGGTTATGGAAGGCAAACCCGATGTTGCCTATATTATCTACAAAGAAATGTTCCACGTAGATAAAAATGGTGAATTTTTCCATGGCATTCATGACACAAGTGGAGAGAAGCATTCTATGTTTTCCGCTAATCTATCCACGGAGTGCAAAAGCTATATTGAAAGCCTTTTGCTCATGGATGTTAGTGTCAATGAAATAATGGATAGACACGTCAACGATCCTCTGTTATGTGGTATGATGTCCAAGAGAGATCAATTCCTTACAAGAAAGGATGTAATGAATGCATGGTGAAAGGTGAATTGTACTCACGCACAAAAACAAAAAGTTGATTCCACAAGTATCCTACTGTGGAGTGGAGAAGACTTTGAAAACTTCTTCTACTTTCAACGGCCCGATGGGAACAATATGCCTTTTGTTATTGGGGTTCAGACTCCATGGATGTTGGATAGGATGGTTAGCTGCTCACACAATTCAGTCATCTCAATGGATTCCACATTTGCAACTAACAAATATGAGGTGAGGCCTTACAAACATTGACAAATAGTTTGTCGTGTTTTCAATGATCTTACTGGCTATAAACTTCATAATGCTCATGCCGAGTTGTTCTCTCTACAATACCCATTGTATACTCTCCTCATTTTTGATGAGAAATAGAGTGGTGTGCCGGTTGCATGGGTAGTCTCCTCATGATACAAGATTGAGGACATCTATGTGTGGCTATGCGTATTGCTCGAACGTGGAAGAAGAGCCAGGCCCGACTGGAGAATCAATTTATTTTTGACCGATGATGCGATTGCAGAGATCCAAGCCATACAGTATGTGCATCCCTTTCTTCATTTGTGTACCTTTCTCATTTTCTATTCATTTTCAATGCCACTTTCCCATGCATTCGAGCAGTAAACAATATCGTTTGTATTGTTTATTAGGGTTGTCTTTCAATGTCTTGTGCTTCTATGCCTTTGGCATGTCAAAAGGGCTTGGCTAAAGAATGTATACAAGTATGTAGCCAAGGGAAGGGCAATAAACATCTTCCGCAATCTTGGCATGATCATGATGGCAATCGTTGACACCGAAGATTGCATCACTCAGCTATTGAACTCTTTCTTTGAGGAGTTCAATGATCAGGCCCGATTCTTAGAGTACTTCAAGAAGACTTGGTGCAAAGGAGAAGGTCGAATTGGTCAGTTGACAATTTTTTTCACCTCGCATGATTCACACCATTCAAATTATTTGATGTCATGTCTAATACGTTGTGGCTTACTTGACTATTGGATGTTTTTGTTCGCAGCCATGTGGGAAAAAAATTGCAGACTATTCCCACATGCCAACCAGGATACGAATGCAACCATTGAGTCGTACCATTGCGTACTAAAAACTCGGTACTTGTGTGATTGCTTAAAAAAATGCAATAGGAGAATGGACTATTTGTATTACACACTTGTGTATAAAATGGAACCATTCTATAGGCAAAAGGAAAAGTTGCAACATTATGGTTTTCTGACGAACAAAAAATATTTAAATATACGATCTAGTGTGGAGCAGGCCAAGGCAATTTCAGACGATGATTGTATTCCCGATGAAATAGATCTTGGACGGTACTGGGTGAAAAGTCAAAGTAGGTCAATGCACTACCTTGTTCGGAAATTTGGGGAGCACCTTTTTTTTTGTGACTGCCCTTGGAGTTTGGAGGGGAACACTTGCAAACATGTTGTCAAGGTTGCTCACTTGATTAAAAGATCATCTGTCGTTGAAGGGGTGGTCCATGGTAAGTGAATTTCAATTTGAATTGTGTTACTTTATTCGAGTCAAATGTGTTTTGCATTTTCTATAGCCTAATACAAATTTCTTCTGGGTCCTCATTTAGACAGGGGATGTCAACTAATTGATTCAAACATAGATTTCAACGAGACATTGTCAGAGGGGGCCGTAGAAGAAAACAACCCTAATGTTCTGACCCTTATGCAAGATCCTTCTATGACTCATGTATATGATGAACATGTGGCGACAATGTCTCTTTGGAATGACACTAACGAGCTCTTGAAGAAAGTGATGCATACACCACCACAATCTCTACAATAGGTGCAGTCATATGCAAAATGTGTGGACAGGTTTGTAGAGGACCCACGACAATCAAATGCATTTCTGTTTGAATTCATTATGGATCCTGATCAAGCTGCAAGTAGCACCGTTCACGTGCGTCCATGGTTTAGTACAACCAGGGATTGTCGTCGATGCCCAACCCGGTGTACGAAGCATTTCACACAACAGTCAGATCACTGAACCCCTTTGGATGACTCCTTTCCATTGTCCATGAACAATAGTTTTAATTTGAATGTCAATATGCAATGTTAGACTTCAGGTGCAACTACTATGGATGTGGCAGAGGATACAACATCTAATACGGGTGAGTATGAGAAAACCCATTTCAATATCTTTATTGTAATAGGAAATGGTATTGCAAATTCCTTTTTCCAGTATGTGCTTGTACTACGCCATGAACTTTATGATTCCGTTTATGGATTTTTTTGTTCACTTCAGCATTCCAAGCTCGAGAAAGGAGTCCTCGTCAGTGACTATCTTTTGCGGGTGTAAACCCAATGGAAGGTATGGTTCAAATTTAATAACTTTGCTTACATAAGTCCATTTTTTGGTATGACGTTATATAATTTAAGAAGTGTATTTGTTGAATCATGTAGGGGAAGCGAACCATTCAATGTTTGGATGCTGATCTTTATAAAATATAGAAGATTTCCAATGAAAAAGGATGTGTAGAAGGTGGTAACTGAGGAAAGTGCATTCAAAGGGGCCAAAAGTTTGTTGCTAAATCATGGGCAGACATTTCTAAACATGTTTCATGGTGGTAGAGCATGGGAAGTTTTGGAATACAGTATTCTATTAAAGCCTCATTTGATAGAGCTTTTTTTGTGCATAAAGTAAGGGTTTAGTAGATCAGTGTTGCCTTGAGCCTTTGTATTTGTAAAAGTAGATGATGATTTAAGACCTTCTCCTTTCTATATTTCGGCTAATTGAGTGCATTTCCAGCGGTAGAGTCATGTTTTCAAGCATTATTTTCAAAACAATAGCATCTCAATTTCTGGTATGTAAAAATTGGCACAAATGGGTTTCTAGAACAAAAATACCTTATGGAACAAACACTTCAAACAAGCTCTTCTTCGCTGTCGTGGACCCCAAGATAGGCCTATTTTACAAACAAAATAATTAAGCCTATAAAATTCTTCAAGCACGACTAATTAAGACTAACAAGAAGGTGAACTTCGAGACCTTGTTTTGTTACAGTCTACAAAAAATAAAAATGTCAGGAAGAACCCATTGTGTTTTTCATCCTCCAATTGTGATCATTTGCATATTGTGTTCGTAATAGAAATATATTTTGTACAATTCATTACTTCAACTCATGTGATTGCAAGAAATAAAATGCTCAAATTATTTTCCATGTTGGAAAAGACATCGTCCATACACAGTTACTTAGTTATGAAAAGTTTTCTTTCGCTTTCAATATTTTTTACCAACTATTTCGTATCTTTCTAATTAGAGAATGTTGTTGTATGTGCTAAAATATTTGTTCTCTTTCCTTTCAGGCATTGTTCTTCCCACTGTTCGAATCGTGTGTTGCCATATGCCCTTTGGAGATACTGTATGTGTCGCCTCGTTCAGTTCAAACAATAGGTACAATCTCTTTAGTGCATACATTATCTAAATAAGTCCACTTTGCTCGCTTATTTTTTTATTGTTTCCATTGCATTGACAATGCCCTTCTAATTAGAGAATGCAGGTCTACCATCTAAAATAGTTGTTTTGTCTTTCATTTTAGGAATTTTACAACCTGTTGCTGCAGTCCTATAGAAGATGTCTCACAGTTCTCGAGCATGGGTGGCTAGTTGGTTGACTAACTACCACCCGTATCTGCCATGCAATATTCTTGCTCAAATCGAGGAACTCAGCCTCCCATACAGGTTGCGGGAAAAGATGTTAACAAGAATTAATAGAAAAGGTCTTAACTGCATAGATTTGCAATATGATAATTATGCTCACTTCTTCAACAACGTCTTTGGATTTTGGGTGCATATGGGCATGGATGTTCAATATTACAATCTACAAATAGAGATTGTCAATTTATGTGATTGGCCAATGTCTGTTTACCGAGAAATTTGAGACCTTTTCCTAGCTGGATGCATATGGAAGGTGTGCATTAGACCAACAGTTATCATACAGAGGCACAATCTTACGGATCAGCTAAGCATGAGGTTTATGAGATTCCTCAAGGGGGAATCTGTGATTAGTAATCACAAAGGTCCTGTGGAGAAATGGTTGTTGGCCGTGTTGAAATTCAACCACATTGTCAGGTTTGAGATCCACCGTGTCAGGCCCTCCTTCAGGCTGCTACATGAGAATTACGGGGTGCCAACATTGTATGTTGTCAATTCCACCTTGACAATCAAAGTGCAAAAAATGCTTCCAGATGCTAAGAACACAAAGATTATACCTGTTCGTAAATGGTTGACACAATCTTCAGTGTGACCAGTATTAAATGTGCATTGTAATTTTGTTCAGATTGTGTAATATTGACGCGAAATATTTTTACATTTCACCAATTGATGCGTATTGTTATTATAAAATTTGACGGTGAACTTGAATACACTATTTTGTTACAGTTTGTGTTTTCCATTCTACAACTTTTCTTGTGCATCTTCTCATCGAAATGTATAAGGATATTGAAATGGAATGCTGAAATAGAATATCAAAATCTGCAACTTTTCTTGTCTTCTTACTGTGTGCATAACACTACCTGTTGTCTTCTTACTATTTTTCTTTAAGTAAGGGGTGTCATAAAACAAGAAACTAAAGTTGAAAAGACTATTTTTGTTATAGTCCAGAAAAGAAAATAAGTGAGGCACAACCCACTGTGCTTTCCATGATGCTACTGTTATGTGAATAATGTGTTGGCCAGACATTGAGCAAGAGTGTTTTGCTGAAAGTAAGGGTTGTTAAAAATTATGAAGCTCAGATTCAATACATTGTCCTCTTACTGTGTGCATAACACTAGCTGCTGTCTTCTTACTATTTTTGCAAAGTCAGGGACAACCCATTGTGTTTTCCATACTGCAATAGTTAAGTAATTTGTTTGTTGGAAACATATGAATAGGTAGTGAGCAAGACTATTTTTCTTAAAGAAAGGGGTCTCATAAGACAAGAAAGGGAAGTTGAAAACATTATTTTGTTACATTTCGGAAAAAAAAGAAGAAGTGAGCCACAACTCACTATGTTTTCCATGATGCTACTATTATGTGAATTTTTTGTTGGAAACATATGGGCAGATATTGAAAAAGAGTGTTTTAAAGTAGGTATCCATGTATGTTCATGTGTATGTTTTTCATGCGTTCTTCGATGTACATAGGTGAATTTTGACTAGTAGTTAGCCGGCTCCCATAAGACAAGAAAGGGAAGTTGAAAACATTATTTTGTTACAGTCAGGAAAAAATAAGAAGTGAGCCACAACCCACTGTGCTTTCCATGATGCTACTGTTATGTAAATTTTGTGTTGGAAACATATGGGAAAATATTGAAAAAGACTATTTTGCTCGAAGTAGGTATCCATGTATGTTCATGTGTATGTTTTTCATGCGTTTTTTGATGTACATAGGTGAATTTTGACTAGCAGTTAGCCGACTCCCATAAGACAAGAAAGGGAAGTTGTAAACATTATTTTCTTACAGTCAGGAAAAAATAAGAAGTGAGCCACAACCCACTGTGTTTTCCATGATGCTACTGTTATGTGAATAATGTGTTGGGAAGAGATCGAACAAGAGTGTTTTGCTGAAAGTAAGGGTTGTTAACAATTATGAAGCTCATATTCAATACACTGTCCTCTTATTGTGTGCATAACACCATCTGTTGTCTTCCTACTATATTTGCAAAGTTAGGGACAACCCATTGTGTTTTCCATACTGCAATAGTTAAGTAAAAATTTTTGTTGGAAACATATGAACAGGTAGTGAGCAAGACTATTTTTCTTAAAGAAAGGGGTCTCATAAGACAAGAAAGGGAAGTTGAAAACATTATTTTGTTACATTCCGGACAAAAAAATAAGAAGTGAGCCACAACCCACTGTGATTTCCATGATGCTATTGTTAAGAAGTGACTAGCAAAGATCGAACAAGAGTGTTTTGCTAAAAGTGAGGGTTGTTAACAATTATGAAGCTCAGATTCAATACACTATCCTCTTAATGTGTGCATAAGACCAGGTGTTGTCTTCCTACTATTTTTGCAAAGTCAGGGACAACCCATTGTGTTTTCCACACTGCAACAGTTAAGTAATTATTTTTGTTGGAAACATATGAACAGGTAGTGAGCAAGACTATTTTTCTTAAAGAAAGGGGTCTCATAAGACAAGAAAGGGAAGTTGAAAACATTATTTTGTTACATTCTGGACAAAAAATAAGAAGTGAGCCACAACCCACTGTGTTTTCCATGATGCTACTGTTATGTGAATAATGTGTTGGGTAGAGATCGAACAAGAGTGTTTTGCTGAAAGTAAGGGTTGTTAAAAATTACGAAGCTCAAATTCAATACATTGTCCTCTTACTTTGTGCATAACACTAATTGTCGTCTTTGAACAATATTTGCAAAGTATGGGAAAACACGGTGTGTTTTCCATCCCCCAATAGTTATGTATAGTAACTATTATAGAGGAACCAATTCAGGTTGTATGGAGAAAATAATCCAAGATGATAAATATTTTTTTAGCTGTAAATTACCCTCCTTAAATGGAGAAGAGGTTTGAACAACTATGTTTGTAGAGGATAAACAACTCATAGGGAGTGGCATTTTAGAATATTGAGACTTAAAACCCTACTTTAAAGGTTTTCTAGAAGGATGGCTAGGGAAGTCTGTAGAGGATAAACAACTCATACAGAGTGGTGTTTTAGAATATTAAGACTTAAAACCTTACTTTAAAGGTTTTCTAGAAGGATGAATAGGGTTTTCTAATCCACCAATATATGCTTTGCTTTGTCATTGGCATTTGGGTAAGGGTAGACCATTAAAATGAATACTTTACCAATCACATTGTTGTCATTACCATATGGTTGAAGGTACATAATGAGAATCAAGGGTGCATTACTTGATTGAGATATTTTGATGGGCCTATTGTAATCACCTTTGCAATTGTTCACATTAGGCTGATTTTCATCATTCTTTTCTTGAGGCATAGAACTTGTTAATTCCAAAGTTGATTTGATCTTGTGAGTGAGTCATGGATAGTCCTTATTTCTATGTTTCCAGGATTGAGACCCAACAATATTTTTTAGGTAGTTATATATATAATATGCATTACAAATGGTGCATTTGAAATATTAGTATATCATTCTATCCACTTGTATGGATTATCACAATCCAAAACTAGATTACCGACACTTGATGGGTTTCAAATCCCGTACCTCATGGATTGTTTTTAAAAAAAAAAAAAATCTCAAATTTATTGATAAATGGTGGCATCGATTGTTCCCATACCAACCACTTTAGCATTAATAACCAAATGTAAAGTGCAAGCTCTAGAGAAATTTAGTTATGAAGCATGTTTGATGATTTTTAACATGTATGAACATAAAGACCATAACCAGATCAGAGACTGAACATTATACAAACCGAAAAGCTGAAATATTTACAAGATAACATAATCTTACAACAACTTTATAACTGAATGACATATGATAAATAAATGAACATGAGGAGCAAAACTGTCTTCATAACTATTTCAACTCATATAATTCTATTTGCATATAGTCACAATTTTAGATCCTTATCACAATATGCAAGATGAGTGAACATGAAACAATATGCAGTGTACTAGAGTTGAAAAACACTTGTATGCCAAGTCAAGTGATTATCAAAGAACTCAAATGAAGAGACCATGAACTGAATTACCAAACCAATACTGACTTGTTTACCAATCAAGAACATCTTATTGTCTTATTGCTTTGACATTAATGCCAACACATGCCAGAGGGGACAACACAAGAGTCATGTAAAATTTGTGTTCCAAACATATTAACAGATAGTGAACAAGACTATTTTTCTTAAAGTCTGATATGAAATGGATAACAATTATTTGTTCCAATGACATGAAATAAGTATATATGCCTATATGTTCAGCATAATTGTACAATAATAAAATAATTAAAGAAGCCCATGAAAAGTCTCGTATCAAATGTATAACACCATAGTGTTGAAACATATGCAAATGGTGTATCTCTACACCACAATTGTTCAATATTGAAATATTTAAACCCACAGAGCAGAATCAGTATTTGGAGCCTGTCTCATCAATTCCTATGTTGCCTATTCCTTGTAATTGAGTTGAGGCCTGCGTAAAATATGGCATGTTTCTTAGGGTCCTTGTGTATTTTGAGGGGGGTGATTCCAGATCCACGAACCCTCGTAGATGATGAACGTGAAACAACAGATTTCTTCGTACTCTGTGCTTTTTCCGTGTCAAGTTTAACAGCTTCACCCTATAGCAAACAATTAATGAGAATTAACGTACGCATGGAAACAATATACGTAGTATGATATATATACAACAACATATCGTTTATGTGTACCTTTGGAATAGAATGCTTCATCTCGGCAAGCTGCCATATGACAAAGCTGCCCACGCACTCTACAATGGTCTCTGTGCCAGGCATGGGAAAAGGCACGTGGCATCGACCATCAATGGCCTCAACAATGCTAACTCTTGCACAATTTTCAGGGTGCCTCAAGAAGTGGGTGTGAGCGTTTCTGGCAACAACCTCTAGAATGCTTTTCGCAACCCGTTTATGCCGCCTCCAAAGGTCGACGTGATCGCCGACCTTAAAAGTTATGTCATTGAGCTCTATCATCTGTTCATCCACAGGATTTTCCTGCAATGGAAACATCATTGACGTGAATCATAATTGAAGGCACATTAAAAGATTCCTAAAGAAATAAGAACAGAGCATGGAAGTGTGTTTGGTTTCATACCGATATAGATAACATGCCACACCTCTCCCCGTCCCCATTTCCATCTTTATTGCCATCTCCCCCTTGCAAGCCAGCACTCTCCTCCTCCCCGGGTCCATCCTTATTACCCTCTCCCACTTGCAAGCCAGTGCTCTCCCCATCCCCATGTCCATCTCTGTCACCCAGTTCCACATTCAGCCTAGTGTTCTCCCCGTCCTCATGACCATTTGTGTTACCCTATGCAACTTCGTGGCTAGTGCTCTCCCCATCCGCATGTCCATCTTTATTAGCCTCTCTCATTTCAATCGCAACGACTTCGCCAATTAGGTCAAGGCTAGCACTTCATTGTTTATCCTTGCCCTGTAATAGCAGGAATTAAAAGGTCATTTCAAATTCAGGTGCATGCAACCAATTCATTGAAATAATCAAAACAAACATTAAATAAAAGAATTGCAATTCACTGTTTCTTCTACTTCCTCCATGTCAAGGCACCTTGACAAATTTGATGGCATATGCTCATTCTTCTTAACATTGTTAGACGATAGGTCGGGAGGAACATCATCTGGTGCTTCCATGGGCAATTTTTCACCATCGAAAATCAAAATAACCTGCTTGAGGGTAGCAGTTCATTGTTCATCATTGTTGTGTAATAGGAGGAATTGAAATGTTGCACCAAACTCAGATGCATGCAACCAATTCATTCAAATAAGAAAAACAAACTTTACAGTAAACAGAAGATTTGGAGATCACCGTTTGTTTTCGTTTCTTCTTCAGATGGTGCCTTGAAACTTTCAACTGTGTAGGATGCTTATTTTGAGTCTTATACACAGGGGTGGGAGGAACAACACCATCTTCACCTTTTGTGGCCACAACTTCCTCTAGTGAATGAGCCCTACTGTGCTGGTGGGAAGAAACCGCTTCTCGACCATCACCCTGGCATGTCATGTAAGTTAACATTAAGTGAACCTTCTATGCATCCGAATAGAAATGATTTAGCAAGGAAAATTCACATTTAACAATTGAGTTCGACATTACCATTCCTTCCTGTCTCTTTCTCTCTTGCAATCGTAATATTCTTTGCCTTCTCTGCTCCTTCATCTAGTCAGTGTTGTATAACGCCATTTGCTTCTTCACCTCATCCTTTCCTTCTTCGGGAAGTTGAAGGAAGTTTTGTTTCCCAAAAATTTGACAGACACGTCTAACAACACGCTTCTACTGCAGACACTGCCATATATTCATTTGGTACTCTGTATTTTCCACCTTCTTTAGAAGGTACTCTTTCAATTTATTAGGGGGAGGAGCGGGTTGTTTTGGTTCCCCCCCCAACACATCTCAGCCATGCTTTGGTGCATCAAAAATAGGAAGGTGGTGATGTTGAAACCTATGCATGTTGAACACTCTCCAATCATAATACTTTCTGGTACATTCTTCTACAATACAATAATATATATATCTGCCATTCACTGTTTCTCTTCTGTATTTAGCAGCAACCTGCACAGCATGTTTGGAAAAGAAAATCGCTTAATATATTTGATATTCAATCAAATTGAATGCACAACATATATACACAGCCAAACGATGCAATAATTTGGTTATTATATCTACCTTCCCGCCCAGCACATCACCCCGTGCTTCATTGGATCCCTCTCCATCCTTAGGGTCTCCCTCTGCACGCTTTTCCTTCTGGTCATGGACTATGGCAAGAGCGAGATCATCTCCTGATTATTTTCTTGAATCAAAGGAACGATATATGCCAAAATCAAAATATTTGTAAGAGACATGATATTTTTGAACTGAAATTAAAAGGCATTCTAATTCATGCATAGGAAGGGAAGGGCAATTGCAAGTTCACAATCAATTATCGAACACATCGTTGCCTTACGGTTGACCGTTTTTGTAAACCGAGGGGACTTCCTTCGTACCGCAATTGTTGCCTCCTGAATAAAACATTCCCACTTTCCAATCAACCTCATAACCACTTATGAGAGATTAAAATTATACATTGGATTGCATCTTGTAATCACCAGATCTTACCTACACGTTTCGTGAATGGGATCGCCCCGAAGAAGATGCCCTACTACACAACCTTTCAGGTGTGTTGTCCACATGAATGAGGTTCTTCACTGCAAGAACTAGTTTCCATTTTACAGCACGCATCCTTGGTTTCCTGTAAATGGTAAAATTGTTGCAAGTGTTATGGACAGTTAAAGTTCGAAAATTTATTGCACAATTTTGTAGTAATCAAGCATATATTGTTTATTTGTTTTCAATGAAAAGAAGAAATTGAAACGCACAACCCACAGTTTTGTAAAACGCTATACAAGTAACCCACTCTGGTTTACAACATGCAATTATTTTGTCCAATTATTATTGTCAATCATGAGAAAGATGATGAATTGCAATTTATACCATAAATAATAGTTGTAATTTTTGGAGGTGCCATTTTTACATTCATACAATGTAAATAAGAAAAGCTTTTCAAGACACTCAAACTGTTATCCGAATTTTCAGGTTGGAAAACATAGGGTGTTATAAACCATGCAACCCACAAACTGTTAAAAGACAACACTTTTTGTTATGCAGACTGTTACAAAACACTGTATTGAAGTTCACATTCATATTTTATAAGAATCCATCACATGCACTAAACATTCCATTTCAATATTGGAATATGTTTCAAACAAAACATGCACAAAAAATATTGCACGATGGAAAACACACTGGGTTGTCCTTCACTTTTCAAATATTGTTCAATGATGACACTTAGTGTTATGCACACCATAAGAAAACAATGTATTGAAGGTCACTTTCATATTTTATAACTGCCCTTGCTTGCAACAAAAGTTGCACACAAAAAAAAAGTAAAGTTGCAGTATGGAAAACCCAGCGGGTTGTCCGTCGCTTCTGAAAAGCTTAAATAATTATGGTTATTTTTTAGCTTTAGGATCATTTAGGTTATATATAATGGGAGCAAGCTAAGTCCTGTATGAAATTCACATATGTATATAACATAGGATATGCCGGTTTGAAGCATTTTTTTTTGTGTCGAGGGTTTTGAAATTTTTGTTTTGTTTCCTCCCCATATGCTAGTTTTCGAATTTTTCCGTTTCCGAATGAAACAAGTGACAACCCATTGTAGAAATATGAGTGAAATTACTTAATAATGTTTGTAGAAAGTAGAATCTATGGGTTCTGCAATGAAATTCTATATTTCAAAAATCATGTAAAACCTGGAATGTCGCCATTGTTTGCATTGTTTTTTGGAATGGATAGAAAAGGGCATACCATGGCATTCAAAATCATAATTGGGAAATAGGAAAAAGCCCACATCCAATCCCATTTTTGCTGCCATTTTATACACTGTTGTTCTGGAAAACACACTGTCTCGAAAAACTCAGACTATTGTAAAACCCACTGTTTCACTACGACATCTCCTCATGTTATGTATGTGTCCACGTATATTCTTATGTATACTTTTCATGCGGTTTTCAATGTGCATAGGTGAATTTTGTCTATAAATTTTAAATCGACATAACTCGTAGACAAAATTCACCTATGTACATTGAAAAACACATTAAAAACATGCATGGATACTTCACAACATGACGAGACGTGATAGTTGGAAAACACACTATCTCCTCTCTATTGCAGAGGAACCGACATATACTATGTTATATACATATGTGAATTTACGCCTGAAACTGGCATATCCTATGTTATATACATATGTGAATTTTGTCCAAGAGTTAGCTTGCTCCCTCCTTAACTTGTGGACAAAATTCACCTATGTGTATATGATAGCATATGCGGCCATACCGCATGGAGAAAAGAGCCGCGACGGAAGAGGTGGGACCTGCGGTGACAAAAAAGGTTGCCCGACGGAAGGAAAGACATGACAACCAAACATCTTATCCCCCGTGTTGTTTGTTGTCCCGTCGCCGAGAAATCGTGTCAACGCCGACGGTTTTTCAAAATAATCGTTCAGCGTGGATGGACAAAAAGCCTAAAATGTGGCCGAATGAAACCATTATTAGCAAAATAATAAAAAGGGTCGACAAGGTCCCATTTTCACCATTTTTGGACGACAACGTTTTGGTGGATAGCGAGGGCAGGAGTAGCAGCCATGCGGAGCTCCTTCGAGTATGTATATCTGCTCTGTGTTATGCACAGAGTAAGAGGACAATGTATTGAATCCAAAATTCATAATTTTTAACAACCCTTACTTTCAGCAAACCACTCTTGTTCGATCTCTGCCCAACACATTATTCACATAACAGTTGCATCATGGAAAACACAGTGGATTGTGGCTCACTTATTATTTTATGCAGGCTGTGAGAAATGAATGTTTTGAAATTCCCGTTGTACTCTTTTAACAACACCTACTTCGAGCAAAACACTCTTTTTCAATATCTACCCATATGTTTCCAACACAAAATTCACATAACAGTAGCATCATGGAAAACACAGTGAGCTATGGCTCACTTCTTTTTTTTCCAGAATGTAACAAAATAATGTTTTCAACTTCCCTTTCTTGTATTATGAGACCCATTTCTTTAAGAAAAACAGTCTTGCTCACTACCTATTCATATGTTTCCAACAAAAAATTTACTTAACTGTTGCAGTATGGAAAACACAATGGGTTGTCCCTGACTTTGCAAAAATAGTAAGAAGACAACATGTAGTGTTATGCACACAGTAATAGGACAATGTATTGAATCTGAGCTTCATAATTTTTAACAACCCTTACTTTCAGCAAAACACTCTTGTTCGATCTTTGCCCAACACATTATTCACATAATAGTAGCATCATGGAAAACATAGTGGGTTGTGGCTTACTTCTTATTTTTTTCAATCTCCTTGTTTAAATGTAAATGGAAAGCTTAAGGTCTGAGTGCACATGGAGGAGTTGGAGTAGAATACCGAGGAAATGGAGGTGAGGGGTAATTTGAAATTTGGGAAACACAATGTAAAGTATTTCAGTTTCTTGAATGTCTTCCAAATCACACATTCCATTGTTGTGTTTAAATTTAAGTCGATTGATAATAAAATTGCACAAAATAACTCTGAATGGGAAACACAATGGTGGGTTTCATTTTTTTGAATCTCCTTGTTTTAATGTAGAGGGTTTTACAAGTTCTTTGTGTTTGAAATTAGGGAAACATAATGTGGAGTATTTCAGTTGCTTGAATGTCTTCAAAATCACACATTCCATTGTTGTGTTTCAATTTCGCACCATTGAAAAAAGAAACTGCAAAAAATAATTCTGAATGGGAAACGCAGTGTTGGGTTTCAATAAAAAAACTGTACAAAATTATTCTGAATGGGAAACACAGTGCTGGGTTTCAGTTATTTGAATCTCCTTGTTTAAATGTAAAGGGTCGTCTCATGGTGGGTTGCTTGCTTCTTAACACGCATGGTCTTGCAACATGGAATGTTACTTGAATGCCTTCAAAATCACACATTCCATTGGTGTGTTTAAATTTCGCACCATTGAAAAAAAAAAAGTGCAAAAAATAATTCTGAATGGGAAACATAGTGTTGGGTTTAAGTTATTTTAATCATCCACTTGAGATGTAAAGGGTCATCTCATGGTGGGTTGCTTGGTTCTTAAGACCCACGGTTTTGTAAGATGGAATGTTAGAAAATAGTATGAAAGTCTTCTAGATCACACCTTCCATTGTTGTGTTTAAGTTTCAAGTATATAACAAATTGCATGCTTCATAACACATTGTATTTTTCAACCTCCACATCACAACATACCCTAGCCCTTTCTAGTTTTTAGACCAATATATCTAGGTGTGCACATTTTGTAGTGCATGTCAGAAAATACAATGAGTTTTGAAGCCTGCCTTTATTTATACAGTATACCCAACCTTTGTCTTGTAATGCAAATATACAAACATATAGATGGTGTTTTATTTTATCAATTAGCACATCTCTCATTTAACAAGGACAATAATAACCCTCAACACATAGTGTAATTCATAGTACACACTTCATTCTATTTCGCAACAATTCATGTTGGAAAACCCTACGTGTTAAGAAAGAAGCAACCCAAATAGTGTTGTCAAACCCTCTGCAACACTATTGGATAGTACACGTCACCTCAATTTGGTTGGTATTCTCCTCGAAGTCATCCATTTGCACTGAGACCTTCTACTTTCCCTTTCAACATGCAAACAAGAAATAAAACAAATAGTATTTTTTCCTTGCTTTCTCCAAACAGAAAAGACCCACGTCATTCCCTTCCACTTTTCCCATACCACACAAAAGAAACTTGTCGACGAAGCTAACCCGCCTGCTTTTTTGCCCAGAAACGGGTGAGAAAGCGCACCTGACAGTGTTGTTAATTCTTGCCTAACCGTAGCTTGTACGTTCGGTCCTATCTGCCCGTTTCGTCACTTTTTGTTTCCATGTATGTTGTTATTCTAATAGCTCTTTTACAATTTGTCTATAATATTTAGGGCCAAGTAATGGGAGTAGGCCAAATTATCAATTAAGTTATTCCTACCCATTGGCTTTACGAGTTCTATTCAATACAGTGCATAGAACTATTTGGAGTAGTCACTTGTTATATGTGCACATCTTTTTGCAGTGTGGTGGTCAGATCAAAACATACTGAAAAAGAGTAGAAATAGAATATAGAAATAGCATTCTACAAAATTGCCATAAGATGTTGTTAAAAAACAAACCATTTATAACTTACTAAATATTCTATACAAATAGCAAAATTGTAAAAAGAACTATTATGAAAAAACTTATGCACCACATATATACTCTTTTGGTGAAAGATTTCAAATTACCGCAAAACACTTTAGAATGACATGAAAATGACAGCTGAATGAAAACCCCAACATTTCACAATTTCAAACAAATCGGCACTTCTAAATGCATATTAAATTTTGGAAATTTAACTGTCCACTACACTTGCGATTCAAGCTATGGAAGCCAGAATCACCTGTATTTACTGCAAAAGGTTCACATCTCATGAAGCATCCTTGTCAATTCACCTGCCCTTGTTTTGTTGAATCTTCTTTCGTGGCCTATATAAACCACTTGGAAGAAAGACAAGTGTTAGCAATAGATTAAATTGGCAAATTAAAGACAATAGGTGCTAGAAATAATTGTATTTCTTCCAAATTTCCCCAATATAAAATTTATATGTTCTGCTTAGTGCAAAATGACAGCTTGCACAAACAATAAACAAACATATTAAACTGTACATTGGGAATTTAATTTCCAATTTAACCTGTTGCTAACACTAGTATATATATCAGCAATCATATGTGTCATTTTTCCATTCTGCTAGAACTGTGAAGCAATGAACGTTCATTCTGTTGGATAAATTCATTTCTTCCAATTAGGAATCAAGAGAAAGCTAACTCGTAAACAAAAAGCACCTATGTATGTAACATGAGATAAAAATGGCGTTTCATTTTTGTCATCTGATTCAACTGAATAAATGCTCACACTATTTGCAGTGTTGGAAAATACAATGTCCCCATATAAGGTGTTAAGAAACAAGCAACCTAAATAGTGTTGTAAAACCCTCTGCAACAAAGAGGAGACAGTGTGTTTTCCAACTACGACGTCTCGTCATGTTATGTATGTATCCATGTATGTTTTTCATGGATTTTTCGATGTACATAGGTGTAATTGTATGTCTAGGAGTTAGCCGACTCCTTAACAAACAAGCAACCCAAATAGTATTGTAAAACCCTCTGTGATAGAGAGGAGACAGTGTGTTTTCCAACTGTGCAACTAATGAGAGCAATTGAATTGTTCCAATCAGGAGAAAGCTACCTCATAAACAAAAAACACCTATTTATGTAACATGAGATTAAAAAGGAATTTCATTTTCCTCATCTGATTCGACCAAATAAGTGCTCACATTATCTGCACAGTTAGAAAACACACTGTCTCGATATAAGGTGTTGAGAAACAAGCAAGCTAACTCAAAAAAAAAGCACCTATTTATGTAACATGAGATGAAAATGACATTTCATTTTCCTCATCTAATTCGACCATCTAAATGCTCCCATTATTTGCACGGTTGGAAAACACACTGTCTGGATATAATGTGTCAAGAAAGAAGCAACCCAAATAGTGTTGTAAAACCCACTGCAACAGAGAGGAGACAACGTGTTTTCCAACTGTGCAAATAATGAGAGCAATTCAATTGTTCCAATATGGAGAAAGCTAACTCATAAACAAAAAGCACCTACTTATGTAACATGAGATGATAATGGCATTTCATTTTCGTCATCTGATTCAACCAAATAAGAGCTCACATTATCTGCACAATTGGAAAACACATTGTCTCGATATAAGGTGTTAAGAAACAAGCAAGCTAACTCATAAACAAAAAGCACCTATTTATGTAAACATGAGATGAAAATGACATTTCATTTTCCTCATCTGAATTGACCAACTAAATGCTCCCATTATTTGCACGGTTGGAAAACACAATGTTTCGATATAAGGTGTTAAGAAAGAAGCAACCCAAATAGTCTTGTAAAACCCTCTGTCTTTTTTCCTTTGTGAAGTCTATGTGCCAAAACATGATCTTTTCCTTGTAAGAGGTGGTATGCGCAGTGTGGAGTTTAAGGTAATCGAGACAGACCCTGGGGAGTACTGTGTTGTTCCTCCAGATACTGAAATTTTCTGTGAATGGGAGCCTGTAAAGCGGGAGGATGAAGATAGATTAGATGAAAGAGGTTATGATGATGTTGGTGGTGTACGGAAACAAATGGCTCGGATACATGAATTGGTAGAACTTCCTCTCAGGCAACCACAACTCTTCAAATCAATTGGTGTGAAACCCCCAAAGGGTATTCTGCTTTATGGGCCACCTGGTTTTGGGAAAACCTTAATTGGTAGGGCAGTTGCAAGTGAAACCGGTGCCTTCTTTTTCTGTATTAATCGACCTGAAATTATGTCAAAGCTGGCCATAGAAAGCAAAAGCAATCTCCGGAAGGCTTTTAGGAGGCTGAGAAGAATGCACCTTCCATTATATTTATTGATGAAATTGATTCCATAGCTCTCAAGAGGGAAAAAAACCACGGTGAAGTTGACAGGAGAATTGTTTCTCAACTTCTTACAGTTATGGATGGACTTAAGTCTCGTGCTCATGTTATTGTGATTGCAGCAACTAACCGACCAAATAATATTGACCCATCACTTAGAAGGTTTGGAAGATTTGATAGGGAAATTGACATTGGGTTTCCAAATGAAGTAGGCGGGTTGGAAGTGCTTCGTATCCATACGAAGAATATGAAGTTCTCTGATAATGTACGTATTGTAGAACCTAAATTGCTTTTTGTACTTCTAGATCTAATGTCAAGCAGTGCTTGGATTTTGAGAGCATTTATTAATCTTTGTTTTTCTTGGCGACATTATATATTAATCTTTAGGATTCTTGGTACAAGTTGATCTCAAAAGGATTGGTAAGGATACTCATGGATACGTTGGAGCAGATCTTGCAGCTTTGTGCACTAAGGCTGCACTTCAGTGTATTGGGGAAAAAATGGATGTCATTAACTTAGAAGATGAGACAATAGATGCTGAGATTCTAAATTCAATGGCCCTGACTAATTAGCACTTCCATACTGCATTGGGCTCTAGCAACCCATCTGCTGTCCATGAAACTGTGAGTTTTTCCAAACCATGTCTAGATGTTCAATTTTTCTCATATCGATTAGGTAGGGATTGTATTTTTGAACTATTGATTTGTTGCGCCCCTAAATTTTCAATTCCTAAGTTTGTTTGTTTATGATGATTTTCATAATGGTAAATTTGCTTATGAATAATGGGAAAAACATTGACAGGTTGTCAAGTTCCAAATGTCACTTGGGAAGATATTGGAGGGTTGGAAAATGTCAAGAGGGAGCTTCAAGAGGTATATTGAGATACGTGATTCACTATATTTGTGCCTTGCTTTTATTTCAATGCAAAAAACTTGCTTTTGAAGGAGATATGGACTAACAAAATTTATATGAGTTTGGTGTACACTGTTAAATATCCAGTGGAGCATTCTAAGAAATTTGAAAAATTTGGAATGTCTCCTTCAAAAGAAGTGCTATTTAATGGACCACCGGGTTGTGGAAAGACATTGCTTACAAAAGCCATTGCCAATGAATGTCAGGCCAATTTCATCAGTGCGAAGGGCCCTGAATTGTTATCAATGTGGTTTCGAGAGGGTGAGGCTAATGTGACACATTTTTTATAAGGCCAAAGGGTCAACTCCTTCTGTCATGTTTTATGATGAGCTCAATTCTATTGCTACGTAGGTGTGTTGCTTTTTTTATAAGCAAAAGTTTAAGGTTGACTATAAATGACTAGGAATTTTATTTGACCTTTTTGAAGTAGGCTCTAACTTGTGATGCATAATTGGTTTGCATGTTTCTAGCGTGGTAGTAGTGTTGGGGATGTTAGTGGTGTGGCAGATAGAGTCCTTAATCAACTGTTGATGGAGATGGCTTGTATGATAGCCAAGAAAATAGTTATCATTATTGCTGCTACAAACAGGCCTGATATCATTAATCCTGCATTGTTAAGGCCTGGCCGACTTGACTAGCTGATTTATATTCCCTTACCTAACGAGTCCTCACGTTATCAAATCTTCAAATCTTGCTTGAGAAAGTCACCCGTATCAAAGGATGTAGACCTAATGGCACTGGCCCGTTATACCCAAGGATTAAGTGGAGCCGATATCACTAAGATTTGTCGGAGGGATTGCAAGTATGCTATTAGAGAAAATATTGAGAAGGTGAGTTCCAATTGTGCTATCTTTTGCAAACTAGATATGTTTATGGATTTCTAATGGTTTTTATTTTGACTGTTATGTTACTAATTTTTAAGATAGAGTAGTAGTCTACCTATTGAACTTACCTCAACTTGTAGCTTGTTATTTCAATTCATCATACGAACATGCATTTCAATTTTACCATAACCTCTCCCCCCACACTTTCAGGAAATTCAACGTGAATGAAAAAGAGCCAAGAGTCCCAAGGCAATGGATGAGGATGATAGTAATGAGGTAGCTGAAATAAAAGCTACTCATTTTGAGGAGTCTATGAAATATTCCCGAAGAACTGTCAGTGATGCTGATATTTGGAAGTATCAAGCCTTTGTACAAACACTACAACAATCTCGAGGCTTTGGTTCTGAGTTTCGATCTCCAGACAGACCTGCTGGTACTCCTAATGGGGCTTCACATTTATTTTCTACAACAGTTAATAAAGATGACGATGACTTATACAGTTAGGAAACTTCATACAAAACTGTCATCTTAATGAAGAGACAAATGTGTTTGTTCTAGCAGGGACCTTTCGCTGACAACTAGCCAAAGCTATTAAATTTGGCTCCGCTTTGCATATATGAGTTTAATATTCATATGTTCTAAACTTTATTTAATTTAGCAACCCTTTAGTAGTGGATTGAATACTCTTTAGTAACTTGTAAGTTGTTAGACCAAGATCAACTTTATGGAAAATAAAGTTACTGAGCTATGAAAACCTTCGTTCAACTGGTAGATAATGCTATGGAAACTTTTCTTTTTCTTTATGCTGTTATAAAATATGTTTTACTAAAATAAACTCTGCAACAAAGAAAGCCTTGTTCAACTCCGGTAGGTATGCTATAGAAACTTATTATTCTAAAGCCTTGTTCAACTCTGGTAGGTATGCTATAGAGACTTATTATTCTAAAGCCTTGTTCAACTCTAGTAGGTATCCTATAGAAACTTATTATTCTAAAGCCTTGTTCAACTGGTAGGTGTGCTATTTTTCTTTATCTTCTAAGGAATATTTTTTCACTAAATCATTTTACAACAAAACCTTGTTGAACTTCTATTTATATGCTATAGAATTCTGCTTTATACTAACCCTATTAGGATACAGTTTACAATAAAATGTCAATTTATGTTCTTACATTTATTATTATTAACATTACTATGCGTCCACTACACTTGCGATTCAAGCTATGGAAGCCAGAATCACTTGTATTTACTGCAGAAGGTTCACATTTCCTGAAGCATCCTTGTCAATTCACCTACCCTTGTTTTGTTGAATCTTCTTTCGTGGCCTATATAAACCACCTGGAAGAAAGAAAAGTGTTAGCGATAGATTAAATTGGCAAATTAAAGACAATTGGTGCTAGAAATAATTGTATTTATTCCAAATTTCCCCAATATAAAATTTATATGTTCTACTTAGTGCAAAATGACAGCTTGCACAGACAATAAACGGACATATTAAACTATACATTGAGAATTTAATTTCCAATTTAACCTATTGCTAACACTAGTATATATATCAATCATATGTGCCATTTTGCCATTTTGCTAGAACTGTGAAGCAATGAACATTCATTCTGTTGGATAAATTCATTTCTTCCAATCAAGAATAAGGAGAAAGCTAACTCGTAAACAAAAAGCACCTGTGCATGTAACATGAGATAAAAATGGCGTTTCATTTTCGTCATCTGATTCGACCGAATAAATGCTCGCACTATTTGTAGTGTTGGAAAATACAATGTCCCCATATAAGGTGTTAAGAAACAAGCAACCCAAATAGTGTTGTAAAACCCTCTGCAACAGAGAGGAAACAATGTGTTTTCCAACTATGATGTCTCGTCATGTTATGTATGTATCCATGTATGTTTTTCATGCATTTTTTGATGTACATTGGTGAATATTGTTTAGGATTTAGGCAAATCCTTAAGAAACAAGCAACCCAAATAGTGTTGTAAAACCCTCTGCAACAGAGAGGAGACAATGTGTTTTCCAACTATGACGTCTCCTCATGTTGTGTACGTATCCATGTATGTTTTTCATGCGTTTTTCGATGTACATAGGCGTAATTGTATGTCTAGGAGTTAGCCGGCTCCTTAACAAACAAGAAATCCAAATAGTATTGTAAAACGCTTTGTGATAGAGAGGAGACAATGTGTTTTCCAACTATGACGTCTCCTCATGTTATGTATGTATCCATGTATGTTTTTCATAGGTTTTTCGATGTACATAGGTGAATTTTGTCTAGGAGTTAGCTGGCTCCTTAGGAGAAACAAAAACAAGCAACCCAAATAGTGTTGTAAAACCCTTTGTAACAGAGAGGAGGCAGTGTGTTTTCCAACTGTGCAAATAATGAGAGCAATACATTTGTTCCAATCAGGAGAAATCAAACTCATAAACAAAAAGTGCCTATTCATGTAACATGAGATCAAAATGGCATTTCATTTTCCTCATCTGATTCGACCAAATAAGTGCTCACATTCTCTACACATTTGGGAAACGCACTGTGTCAATACAAGGTGTTCAAAAACAAGCAACCCATATAGTGTTGTAAAAATTTGTTCCATTTAGATAAAGAAAGCGAAATGACATTTCGGCTGTAGCAAAGAGTTGTTCAAAAACACATGAAAAACATACATGAGAACATACATGGAAACATATATAGCATGACGAGACGTCGTAGTGCAGGGCCCGCCAGAATGGCGATCGACACAAAACCGACAGACGAAACAAAACGTCCGGGCGATGGTTAGGTGGCAGTTAACGGCACTGTCAGGTGGGTTTTCCCGTTTGTTACCAGGCAAAAAAGTGGGCGGGTTAGCTTTTTGGACAAGTTTCTTTTGTCTGGCACAACAAAAGTGGAAGGGAATGACATGGGCCTTTTCTATTTCAAGAAAGAAAGATGAAAATACTATTTGTTTCTTGCTCTTGGGACTTTTCTGTTTCAAGAAAGAAAGGTGAAAATACTGTTTTCTAGCAACAAATAGTCGTTCTTGTCTTCGTTGTTCATTGCATAATGGCAAGATGGCACAACACAGAGTGGATATACATACCTGACGAAGCTCCGCATGGCTGCTACTTTTGCCCTTGCTATCCACCAAAACGTCGCCGTCCAAAAATGGCGAAAATGGGACCTCGTTCGCCCTTTTTATTATTTGCTAATAATGGTTTTGAATGCCACGTTTTAGGCTTTTTGTCCATGCCGATAAATTATTTTGAAATCCTGCCAGCACTGACACGTTTTCCCGGTGACAGTTGCAGGTATTGGCCCTTTTCTGTTTCGAGAAAGAAAGGTGAAAATACTATTTCTTTCCACTCTGCACATTGAAAGGGAAAGTTGAACATTTCAGTGCACGTGGACAAGTTGGAGGAGAAATCAGACCAAATTCAGGTGACACGTACTATCCAATAGTGTTGCAGAGGGTTTTACAACACTATTTGGGCTGCTTCTTTCTTAACGCCAATGGTTTTCCAACATGAATTGTTGCAAAACATAATGAAGTGAAGGCAGGCTTCAAAACACATTGTATTTTCCAACATGCACTCCAGAATGTGCACACCTAGATATACTGGTCTAAAAACCAGAAAGGGCTAGGGTATGTTGTGATGTGGACGTTGAAAAATACAATGTGTTATGAAGCATGCAATTTGTTACATACTTCAAACTTAAACAGAACAATGGAAGGTGTGATATGGAAGACTTTCATACTGTTTTGTAACATTCCATCTTACAAAACCATGGGTGTTAAGAACCAAACAACCCAGCATGAGATGACCCTTTACATCTCAAGTGGATGATTAAAATAATTGAAACCCAACACTGTGTTTCCCATTTAAAATTCTTTTTTGCACTTTTTTTTTTCAATGTTGCAAAATTTAAACACAACAATGGAATGTGTGATTTAGAAGACATTCAAGTAATACTCCATGTTGAAAACTCGTGGGTGTTAAGAAGCAAGCAACCCACCATGAGACAACCCATTACATTAAAACAAGGAGATTCAAAAAAATGAAACCTACCACTGTGTTTCCCATTGAGAATAATTTTGTACAGTTTTTTTATTGAAACCCAACACTGCGTTTCCTATTCATAATTATTTTTTGCAGTTTATTTTTTCAATGGTGCCAAATTTAAACACAACAATGGAATGTGTGATTTTGAAGACATTCAAGCAATTGAAATACTCCACATTATGTTTCCCAAATTTCAAACACAAAGAACTTGTAAAACCCTCTGCTTGCAACAAAATTACCCCTCACCTTAATTTCGTGTGTATTCTCCTCCAAATCCTTCACGTGTACTCCACACTTCAGCTAATTTGGTCGGTATTCTCCTCGAATTCTTCCACGTGCTCTCAGACCTTCAACTTTCCCTTTCAATGTGGGAGCCAACTAACTGCTAGACAAAATTCACCTATGTATATCAAAAAACACATGAAAAACATACACATGAACATGTATGGATACATACATAACATGACGAGACGTCGTAGTGCGAGGCCCACCAAACGCCTGAAACCGGCGGAGGGGATTAAATGTCCGATCTACGGTCAGGCAAGAGTTAACGGCGTCGTCCCTTGGCCGGGCGAAAAAGCGGGCGGGTTAGCTTCGTTGGCAAGTTTCTTTTGTGTGGCGCGGGAATAGTGGAAGGGAATGACATGGGCCTTTTCTGTTTGGAGAAAGCAAGGCAAAAATACTATTTGTTTTGTTTCCTGCCTGCACGTTGAAGGCGAAAGCTAACTGCTAGACAAAATTCACCTATGTGTATATGATAGCATATGTGGCCATACCAAATTCAGGTATGGTAACAGTTGCAGGTATTGGCCCTTTTCTGTTTCGAGAAAGACAGGTGAAAATACTATTTATTTCCACTCTGCACATTGAAAGGGAAAGCTGAATGTTTCAGTGCACGTGGACAAGTTGGAGGAGAAATCAGACCAAATTCAGGTGACACGTACTATCCAATAGTGTTGCAAAGGGTTTTACAACACTATTTGGGCTGCTTCTTTCTTAACACTAATGGTTTTACAACATGAATTGTTGAAAAATAGAATGAAGTGAAAGCAGGCTTCAAAACACATTGTATTTTCCAACATGCACTACAGAATGTGCACACCTAGATATACTGGTCTAAAAACCAGAAAGGGCTAGGGTATGTTGTGATGTGGAGGTTGAAAAATGCAATGTGTTATGAAGCATGCAATTTGTTACATACTTCAAACTTAAACAAAACAATGGAAGGTGTGATCTGGAAGACTTTCATACTATTTTGTAACATTCCATCTTACAAAACCATAGGTGTTAAGAACCAAACAACCCAACATGAGACGACCCTTTACATCTCAAGTGGATGATTAAAATAACTGAAACCCAACACCGTGTTTCCCATTCAGAATTATTTTCTGCACTTTTTTTTTTCAATGGTGCAAAATTTAAACACAACAATGGAATGTGCGATTTTGAAGACATTCGAGCAACTGAAATACTCCACATTTTGTTTCCCAAATTTCAAACACAAAGAACTTGTAAAACCCTCTACATTAAAACAAGGAGATTCAAATAACTGAAACCCAACACTATGTTTCCCATTCAGAGTTATTTTGTGCAGTTTTATTATCAATCGACTTAAATTTAAACACAACAATGGAATGTGTGATTTGGAAGACATTCAAGAAATTGAAATACTCCACAATGTGTTTCCCAAATTTCAAATTACCCCTCACCTCCATTTCCTCGGTATTCTACTCCAACTCCTCCACGTGCACTCAGACCTTAAGCTTTCCATTTACATTTAAACAAGGAGATTGAAAAAAATAAGAAGTGAGCCACAACCCACTGTGTTTTCCATGATGCTACTGTTATGTGAATAATGTGTTGGGCAGAGATCGAACAAGAGTGTTTTGCTGAAAGTAAAGGGTTGTTAAAAATTATGAAGCTTAGATTCAATACATTGTCCTCTTACTGTGTGCATAACACTAGCTGTTGTCTTCTTACTATTTTTGCAAAGTCAGAGACAACCCATTGTTTTTTCCATACTGCAACAGTTAATTAATTTTTTTGTTGAAAACATATGATCAGGTAGTGAACACGACTATTTTTCTTAAAGAAAGGGGTCTCATAAGACAAGAAAGGGAAGTTGAAAACATTATTTTGTCACATTTAGGAAAAAAGAAGAAGTGAGCCACAACCCACTGTGTTTTCCATGATGCTACCGTTATGTGAATTTTGTTTTGGAAACATATGGGCAGATATTGAAAAAGAGTGTTTTGCTCAAAGTAGGTATCCATGTATGTTCATGTGTATGTTTTTCATGCGTTCTTCGATGTACATAGGTGAATTTCGACTAGCAGTTAGCCGGCTCCCATAAGACAAGAAAGGGAAGTTGAAAACATTATTTTGTTACAGTCAGGAAAAAATAAGAAGTGAGCCACAACCCACTGTGTTTTCCATGATGCTACTGTTATGTAAATTTTGTGTTGGAAACATATGGGCAGATATTGAAAAAGACTGTTTTGCTCGAAGTAGGTGTTGTTAAAAGAGTACAACGGGAACTTCAAAACATTCATTTCTCACAGAATGTATAAAATAATAAGTGAGCCACAACCCACTATGTTTTCCATGATGCAACTGTTATGTGAATAATGTGTTGGGCAGATATCGAAGAACAGTGTTTTGCTGAAAGTAAGGGTTGTTAAAAATTATGAAGCTCAAATTCAATACATTGTCTTCTTACTGTCTGCATAACACTAACTATTGTCATTGAACAAGATATTTGCTAATAATGGTTTCGAATGCCATGTTTTTGGCTTTTTGTCCGTACATGCCGAACAATTAATTTGAAAACCCGCCGGTGCTGACACGATTTCCCTGCGACGGGACAACAAACGACACATGGGATGAGACGTCCCACCCTCAAGTCTTTCCTTCCCGTCCGACAACCTTTTCCCTCGCCAGTCCCACCTCTTCCGTCGCGACTCTTTTCCCCATGCATTATGGGGGCCATATCCTATGTTATATACATACCTGAATTTTCTCCAGGAGTTAAGGAGGGAGCAAACTAACTCCTGCACAAAATTCACATACGTATATAACATACGATATTGCCAGTTTCAAGCATAAATTCAAATATGTATATAACATAGGATATGCTGATTTCAAAATCCTAGACAAAATTCACCTATGCACATTGAAAAAAAGGATGAAAAACATACACATGAACATACATGGATACATACATAACATGAGGATACGTCGTAGTGAAACAATGGGTTTTACAACAGTTAGAGTTTTAGGAGACAGCGTGTTTTCCAAAACAACAGTGTATAAAATGGCGGAAAAAATAGGATTGGATGTGGGCTTTTTGCCAGTTACCAATTATGAGTTTTAAGAGACTGTGTTTTTGAAAACAACAGTGTATAAAATGGCGGAAAAAATGGGATTGGATGTGGGTTTTTTGCCAGTTACCAATTATGAGTTTTAGGAGACAGTGTGTTTTTCAAAACCCTCAATAGAAAAACATTATCAGACCTGCATTTCAACTAAATTTCATTCGTAATTCACCTTTGTACATCGAAAAACGCATGAAAAAAATACATAAGAACATACATGGATACATACATAACATGAGGAGACGTCGTAGTGAATCAGTGGGTTTTACAATAGTCCGAATTTGAGGAGACATTGTGTTTTCCAAAACAACAGTGTATAAAATGGCAGCAAAAATGGGATCGGATGTGGACTTTTTGCTATTTTCCAATTAGCTTTCACCAAATGGCCGGGAGCCGGCTAGCTGCTAGACAAAATTCACCTATGCACATTGAAAAAACGCATGAAAAACATACACATGAACATACATAACATGAGGAGACGCCGTAGTGAAACAATGGGTTTTACAATAGTCCGAGTTTTAGGAGACAATGTGTTTTCCAAAACAACAGTGTATAAAATGGTGGCAAAAATGGGATTGGATGTGGGCTTTTTCCTATTTCTTTTGTGTGGCGTGAGAAAAGTGGAAGGGAATGACGTGCGCCTTTTCTGTTTGGAGAAAGCAAGGTGAAAATACTATTTGTTTTGTTTCATGTGTGCACATTGAAAGGGATATGTGAAGGCCTGAGAGCACGTGGACGACTTCGAGGAGAATACCGACCAAATAAGCTGAAGCGTGGAGTGCACGTGCAGGATTTGGAGCAGAATACAGACGACATCGAGGTGAGGGATAATTTTGTTGCAAGCAGAGGGTTTTGCAAGATGTTTTAATTTGAAATTTGGGAAACACAATGTGGAGTATTTCAGTGGGCTTTTTGACTATTTCCCAATTAGCTTTCACCAAATGGGTGGGAGCCGACAAAATGCTAGACAAAATTCACCTATGCACATTGAAAAAATGCATGAAAAACATACACATGAACTTACATGGATACATACATAACATGAAGAGACGTCATAGTGAAATAGTGGGTTTTACAATAGTCCAAGTTTTAGGAGATGGTGTGTTTCCCAAAATAATAGTGTATAAAATGGCGGCAAAAATGGGATTGGATGTGGGCTTTTTGCTATTTTTTTCAATTATGATTTCGAATGCCGCGTTATGCCTTTTTCTATCCATTCCGAAAAACTAGGCGAACAATGACGACATTGCAGGTTTTACATGATTTTTGAAATATAGCATTTGATTGTAGAACCCACAGATTCTGCTTTCTACAAACATTATTCAGTAATTTCACTCATATTTGTACAATGGGTTGTCGCTTTTTTAATTTGGAAAGGGCAAAATTCGATAACCAGCAAATGGGGAGGAAACGAACAAAAAATTTCAAAACCCTCGACAGAAAAAAACCCTTTCAACTAAATAGATTCTTCAGCAACCCCATAATTTTAAAAACACAGATGGGAGGAGACGCAAAACTAAAACCCTCAACTGAAAATAACAAACCCTTAATGGAGCAACGAATGCCCGTTCATTTCTTCGCTGTTCATAGCATAATGGCAAGATGGCACATACACAGAGTTGATATACATACCTGAAGGAGCTCCGCATGGCTGCTACTCCGGTGCTACTCTGGTGCTACTCTTGCCCTCACTATCCACCAAACTGTCGCCGTCCAAAAATGGCGAAAATGGGACCTTGTCGGCCCTTTTTATTATTTGCTAATAATGGTTTCGTTTGGCCACATTTTTGGCTTTTTGTCCATCCACGCCGAACGATTATTTTGAAAAACTGCTGGCGCTGACACGATTTCCCGACAACAGGACAGCAAACGGCACAGGGGATGAAACGTCCAGTCGTCATGTCTTTCCTTCCGTCCGACAACCTTTTCCGTCGCCGCGGATCCCACTTCTTCCGTCGCGGCTCTTTTCTCCATGCAGTATGGCCGCATATGCTATGATATACACATAGGTAAATTTTGTCTAGCAGTTAGCTTCCGCCCAAGGAACATCCATGCGGATTAAATACTAAATCGGAGAACATCCTCGTCACAATTGATCATGGACATCAAAAAACCTCTCTTAGTAAACCCAAATGAAACGCACACTATTACTTCCTATGCAAATGCCAATCTGCTCGGTCTGCTCACATTCAGCTGGCTCAACTCTCTAAAACCTCTCTTAGTAAACCCAAATGAAACGCACACTATTACTTCCTATGCAAATGCCAATCTGCTCGGTCTGCTCACATTCAGCTGGCTCAACTCTCTGCTTAAACATGGATACAAGACTTGTTTAAAGTTTGATGATGTGCTTTCTCTAGTTGGCAGGGACACTGCTTCGCATTCAGATCTTACATTCCAATCCAACCTGAGTAAGTTGAAGGTAAACAGTCCCTTATGCGGCACACTGTTAGCAAAAGCTATATTCTTATCTATTTGGAAAGAATGGTCTGTGAATGCACTGTTTGCATTGGCCTATACCATTTCATGTTTTGTGGGTCCCTACCTCATTAGCCCATTGATGGAGTATTTGGAAGGAAAACAAGTACGAGTGTTCGGTTACGGGGGAGGGGGGGCGGAGGATATATGCTAGCCTCTGCTTTCATTGGGACAAAGGTGATAGAATCTTTTACAAGGCCATATTGGTTCTTTGGAACCTATAGGCTTAGCTTACAGATCAGAGCAGCCCTGACAGGAAAGGTCTCAAGCTTTCATATGCAGCCAGGCAAAGACACACTAGTGGAGAAATTATCAATTATGCAAGCACAGATGTCCATACTGTTGCGGACTTCGCTTGGTTTTGGCATGAGATTTGGTTGTTGCCAATACAGATTCTCCTTGCTATCTTCATTTTGTATCGAAATCTGGGGATAGCTTCAGTTGCAGGCGAGGGATTATTTCTGAGCTATTTTCTTTCAATTATGTAATTTTCAAATAATTTTCAGGATTGAATTTTGCATATTTTTACATTACTTAAAACTCAAAACCATGTGTAAAGATAAAAAATCCCCGACCATCGTACTTACTAAAGGTTTCCCATCCCTTGAATTTTACCCTGGTTACAGGTCTGGCAGCAACAATAGGCTTGGCACTTGCAAACCAGCCTTTGGGGGGATTGCAAAATAAATTCCAATATAAGATTATGGAAGCGAAGGATGAGAGGATAAAGACCACTTCGGAAGCATTGCGAACTATGCAAATATTAAAACTTTATGCTTGGGAAACTAAATACATGCAGAGATTACTGGATATGAGGAAAAATGAATGTGGATGGCTGCGGAAGTATTTATACACTAGAGCTATTGTTACATTTGTTTTCTGGGTATCTCCAATTCTTGTTTCGACTGCGACATTTTGAATTTGTGTATTCGTAGGAGTAAATTTAACCACTGACAAAGTCCTTGCCACGTTAGCAACTTTAAAAGTCCTTCCAGATCCAATACATCTCCTTCCACAATTACTCTCTGCACTGGCTCAGACTAAAGTATCTCTAGACAGAATTGCCAACTTTTTGGAAATGGAAGAGCTTCAATGTACTACAATAGAAAGGATGGAAATGAGGCCAAGTGGAGCAATAATTGACATTGAAGGTGGAGAATTCAGTTGGGATCCTTTCTCGCCTGCATCTAATTTATCAGTAATTAGGTTGCAGGTGGAAGCTGGGATGAAAGTTGCAATCTGCGGGCCAGTTCGTTCAGGCAAGTCAAACATTCTGTCATGTATTCTTGGAGAAATGACAAAAATTTCTGGGGAAGTTAAGGTGAGAGGCCGCACAGCATATGTTTCTCAGTCTCCATGGATACAGTCTGCGACAATACAAGAGAACATATTGTTTGGGAAGGCAATGGATGAAGTAAAGTGTAAAGAAGTTATCAAAGCTTGTGCATTAGAGAAGGACCTCCAGCTGTTCTGTCTAGGAGACCAAACTCAGATAGGAGAGAGAGGTATTAACTTGAGTGGTGGGCAAAAGCAAAGAATACAGCTCGCTCGTGCTATATACCAAGATGCACATATCTATCTTCTTGATGACCCTTTCAGTGCTGTCGATGCAGACACTGGGACTCACCTCTTCAAGGTAGTATAAGAAACTTGGAAAACACCAGACACTCATACTTAAGCCCACACATTTTAGTTTTCTCAGAAATATGGAACAAAATATAAAAGCGCGTAGCAACTCTATGGCAGAAGAACATTAATCTAGAATTATAATCTTTGTTCCAATATGCATTTGGGTAAGTGTTTGTTCTCCTCCAGGAAATGCTCCTGAGGTGGAAGCTCTTATAGACAGTAATGCACACAATCTTAAGTTTTTTGTTCTAATGTACTGAATGGAATTTGCTGATTATAGGAATGCATACAAGGAATTTTGAGATCAAAGACCATATTATATGTGACTCACCAAGTTGGATTCTTACCTCCTGCAGACCTCATTCTAGTAAGCCTCATCTCCATATACAGAAATGCATGCCTGAGTAAATTAATTATAGTGCACATTGTTCACATGCAAGCCGACATAGCCAAGCTGCAGCCGACTTCAGCCGTCCACGCCGCCGCTGCACCTATACATCATAAATAAACCAGCTAACTATAGTCTACGGTATTCTATGCATTTAATGTATATTTGCCTATAAATTTAATGGATTAGCCTGTGTTTTAGTAGCGCTCAGTTTGAGCCAATCTTCTCTGTTCTGTGTTTGTGTTTCTTTCATTCTGTGCTTCTCAATTTGTTTTTCATGGTATCAGAGCCGGTTTTTGGCTGGAGACATCGCTGGTGATTTTAGTGGAGACATTGCTGTTGGAGAAGACACTGTGTTACTTTGAGTGAGACGAGGTCTTGACATTTTAAGCTGCAGGAAGAGCCAAAGCCTGTGTTCTATTGATTTGCAATCCAGAGCCTTGTTATTTACATGCTTTCAGGTGAACTATTTCATTATATTTTGCTATGTTTGGCTGCTGTGTATCACTAATTTGCAGGAAGATTGCTGCTCTGGATACCCCCTGTTTATGTTTGGATTTATCACGGGTGTAGTGAGTTTGTTAAGGTAGAAGATCAGAGGTGAAGACCCTTGGCCCATGACCATCTCTCAAGCAGAACAAGAAGACAAGTCACGCAGAGGTATTTGATGTAGGTGTACGGTGGAAAGCCATTCCCACGCTGCAACAGAAGGCCTGAAGTGAAAAACAAGTTTTCCATGTTTGGTAGGTGATAGCCGGGAAGATTTTGATCTTTGCAGTAATCTCTCACCAATTATTGAGATTGGCGAGGCACCTTTTCCATGTGGCATTCGCTGATAGAGTAATTTACTCCTAATTCTGTTTTTTTTCGACATGTCATTACTTCATTTTCTCTCAATCATGATTATGAGAGCTTGTAAGGAAGAAGAGTGATTTTAGAGGAGAGTTGGGCTTATTTTGTTGGCCTAAGGATAGACCCATATGTGTTGTTATTTTCTTTACTCTACTGTGCCTGGTAGTGCTGTTAAAGTTTTCTCTGTTCGTGAGCAGAGTGTTCTTTGTATTTCTTTTGGCTATGATGATATGCCAATGATCTTTCAAAGCATTGTTAGTTTGATCAGGGAAGAGCTGAGCTAGCATAGTTTCTCTGAAGAGTTTAAAGAAATAAGGTGTTTGATGAACTCTCCTTCATATTTGTAAGTTACAAATTTGCAAAAGTTCTTGTTTGTTTGGTTCATAAGAAGGCCAACATCAAGGCACGATAATACAAACATTTCATTGTGTGTTGGTAGGGACTTTATTTTTTAAGCCCCCCGTGTTTGTGTGCCTTGAGAGTTTATTGTGTTCTTGCTATGGCTACCTCTGAGATCTCTAATATTGTGGTTAGTGCAAAATTAGATGGTTCTAATTATGCAAGTTGGAAATGTGAGATGGAGTTGATTTTACAAATGAAAGGCTTATGGGAACTAACAGTAGAAGACAAACCCGCAGATGAAAGCAAGCATGAAAAATGGAATAAAATGGATATGAATGCACGGGCTACCATTTTATGGCAAATTAGTCCAGGGATAAGGTCTCATGTTCAAGATCTAAAAACAACAAAGAAAATATGGGAAACTTTGCAGACAATGTATGAAAGAACTAGCAAATTGAAAGTAATGGACATCAAAAGGCAACTAACTCATTTTAAAATGAAGGGAGGAGATAGCATAAATGATCATATTGCAAAATTGAAAAACTTAAAAAATCAACTTGCATTGATGAAGGTTATATATGAAGACTCTGAAATTATAGATTTTTTAATTGAAAGTCTTCCAAATGAGTATCATAACTTCATCCGCACATTAGAGCTTACTGAGAAATTTGAGGATATTACACTAGAAGAAGTGTATGGAGCTTTGTTGAATGAGGAGGAGAGGCTTAAAAAGTTCACAGGTGAATCTAGCAAGAGTTCTCAAGCATTTATGGCCAGAGGCAAATATAAGAACTTCAATCAAAATAAATCATATCAAAATCAAGGGAATCACCATAGAAATAATCAAAGGCAATGGAATCAATCAAGGGATAATCAACAAAAGAATAGTTTTCAAAGGGGACAAAATGAATGGAAAAACAATAAAGATCTTTTTAAAAGAGAAAAATCTATCAAATGTTATAATTGTGGAGAAGAAGGGCATAAAAGTGATCAATGTCCTAGGAAATCACATGCCGGAGGTCAAAGAAAATTTGTTCAAAGAAGGCAATCAAATTTTGCTCAAGAAGATGGTGATCATAATATAATGATAGCCTCTTTGGCTACTCAAGGAAACTCAAATGATACATGGCATATTGATTCAGGAGCTAGCCAACATATGACATACAATAAAAACTTCTTTAATTCTTTAGAAGAAACAAAAGGTGCAAGGATATTTCTTGGGGATGATAGTTCACATGCAATTGAAGGAATAGGTTCAATTTCAATGAAAGGACATGATGGTAAGAAGTTGGAAGTAACAGATATGAATCTTGTACCCAAGTTAACAAAAAATCTTCTTTCAGTGAATCAAATAACTCAATATGGTTATAAGGTGGAGTTTTATTTAGATAAGTGTCTAATCAAGAACATTAATGATGGATTCAAAATTGTGGCTAAAGGAGTTGAGAGTGATGGCATCTACAAATTTTTAGCATCTGTTGATAAGAAAGCCTACATTACTACAAGTTCCTCCATAAGTGAGTTGTGGCATCAAAGATTTGGTCTCTTAAACTTTTTAAGTTTGTCTATGCTTTCAAAGATGAATATGGTTGATGGACTACCTTGGATAAAGGTAAACACAAATGTGTGTACAGGATGCATGGTTGGAAAACAACATAGGGACAAGTTTGAAAGGTCCACCTGGAGGGCAAGTAAATCTCTTGAACTTGTCCATAGTGATTTATGTGGGTTAATTAATCCCCTATCAAAGGGAGGAGCTAGGTATATCCTAACATTCATTGATGATTTTTCAAAGAAAGTTTGGGTCTACTTCCTCAAGCATAAAGATGAAGTGTTTAGCAAATTTGAAATATTCAAAGCATTTGTGGAAAATCAAAGTGGGAATAAGATCAAGAGAATAAGAACAGATAATGGTGGAGAATATGTGAACAACAGGTTCAAATCCTTTTGTGAATATCATGGAATCAAGAGAGAAATGACTAATAGATATACTCCTCAGCAAAATGGTGTTGCTGAAAGGAAGAACAGGACTTTAGTGGAAATGGCACGGTGCATGCTACAATCCAAAGGTCTTCCTTTGTTTCTTTGGGCTGAGGCTGTCAATACTGCATCTCATGTCTTGAATAGATCTCCTACAACTTGTTTGGAGAATATCACTCTTGAAGAAGCATGGAGTGGAAAGAAACTAGATGTTAAGTATTTTAGAGTATTTGGATGTGAAGCATTTGCTCACATACCAGATGTGATTAGAGAAAAGAAATTTGATAAGAAGAGTGTTAAGTGCATCTTTGTGGGTTATGATGATCAAAGGAAAGGATATAGGTTGTATGATCCTAGTGTGGAGGATGTGTTCACAAGTAGGGATGTCAAGTTTAATGAAGGGTTTGAGGATATGATTCAATCCTCTCCTATTCCACGAGTGGAAATAGATAATGGTGAATCCTTTGAAACCAATGAAATTTCCAAGGAAACTTCTAGTGTAGTTGAAGAATGTAGTCCTCCTCCAAAGACCAAGAGTCTTCAAGAAATTTATCAAAAGACTCAACAAATTAATTATGCTCTAATGACCACCATAATGAAGACCAATGATCCTCAAACATATGATGAAGCTCAAGGAAAACATGAATGGGAACAAGCTATGCAGAATGAATATGACTCTTTGATCAAGAATAAAACATGGGAATTGGTGGACTTGCCCAAGGGCAAGAATGTGGTCAACAATAAGTGGGTGTATATAAGACTAAGTTCAAGTCAGATGGGAGTATTGAAAAACACAAGGCAAGACTAGTGGCCAAAGGATATTCACAGAAAGAGGGAATTGACTACACATAAACTTTTGCTCCAGTAGCAAAGATTAGTACTGTCAGGACTATTATAACATTAGCAACACATTTCAAGTGGCCTTTACACCAAATGGATGTTAAGAATGCATTTTTGAATGGTAAAATTGAAGAAGAAATCTATATGACTCAACCACAGGGATTTGAAAGTCCAAGTCAGGAACACTTAGTTTGCAAGTTAAGGAAGTCACTTTATGGTTTGAAACAAGCTCCAAGGGCTTGGTATGCTAAGATTGATGAGTATTTTCAAACTCTGCACAATCATTATTGTACTATATGTTGATGATCTTATTATCACAGGACATAACATGAATCAGATCAATGACATAAAGATAAAATTGCAAGATACCTTTGAGATGACAAATCTTGGTTTTCTACACTACTTTCTTGGCATTCAAGTATGGCAGAAGGATGATGGAATTTACCTTTCTCAAACCAAGTATGCTTTAGACTTGTTGAGAAAGTTTTGGATGGAAGATTGCAAAGGTGTATCTACTCCAGTTGCTCCAGGATTGAAGCTCACTAAGGATATGGATGGTGAGGATGTTGATCCTACCTTATACAAGCAACTTGTTGGTAGTCTTGTGTACTTAACTCACACTTGACCAGATCTTTCATTTGCAGTAGGTGTGGTTTCAAGGTTTTTAAGTTCTCCTAAGGCTCCACATTGGATGGCAGCAAAAAGAATATTGAGATATATAAAAGGGACTTTGAATATGGGTGATTATTACTCTTCTCATGGAGATCTACAGCTTGTTGGATATTCTGATTCAGATTGGGCAGGTTGTGCAGATGATCGCAAGTAAACTACAGGTTATGTTCTCTCTTTGGGTTCTAGTCCCATTTCATGGTGTATTAAGAAGCAAACTACTATTGCTTTATCAACTACAGAGGCTGAATATACTGCAGCAAATGAAGCAGCTAAAGAAATAACTTGGTTGCGAGCTATTCTTTCAATACTCAAACATCATCCAACAGGGACAATGAAGTGCCATTATGTTGTCCAAGAATCCAGTGTTTCATGCTTGAACAAAACATATAGAAGTCTATCACCATTATATCAGGCATCTCATCCAACAACAGGTGATTCATCTTCAGTATTGTAAATCAGAGGATCAGATAGCTGATCTCTTTACCAAGGCTTTATGTGCACCTCAATTTGTATATCTTAGAGGTCTTTTAGGCTTACGAGAAGTTATATGAATCTTTGATGGTAAGCATTCAGGGGGGATTATTGTGGATGCCTACCATCATATTAGTGAATAATTGTAAATGGGTACCTAACAAGACTTTAGGCCGAGACCCATATATTCTAGATTATGGGGGGATATTTCAAAGTAATCTACGGGGGAATGTTAGAGTAAATTAATTATAGTGCACATTGTTCACATGCAAGCCGACATAGCCAAGCTGCAGCCGACTTCAGCCGTCCACGCCGCTGCTGCACCTACACATTATAAATAAACCAGCTAACTATAGTCTACAGTATTCTATGCATTTAATGTATATTTGCCTATAAATTTAATGGATTAGCCCGTGTTTTAGTAGCGCTCAGTTTGAGCCAATCTTCTCTGTTCTGTGTTTGTGTTTCTTTCATTCTGTGCTTCTCAATTTATTTTTCAGTTTTGTCTTATCTTTGAAAATATTTGTGATCAAAATTTACCTCAAAACTCCAAACAGGTAATGCGAGATGGCACGGTTACTCAGGCTGGTCAATACAACAATCTTCTCCAAGAAGGCATGGATTTTATAAGAATGGTTGGTTCACATGATCAAGCTTTGGAGGCTGTTAATGCAATAAAAAATGAATCCGGTTTTAGAAGTAGCGAACAGGAGCAACTGAGTGAACATATGAATAAGGGACAGATAGCACCTGAAAACTCTTGCAAGCTAGCCGATGCCCTGAATATCCAGAATTCAGTACAAAATATAGAAAAGAATGGTAATCAAAATGGTGCAGAGGATCCCAGGCTCAAGAAAGAACAGATTGTGCAGGATGAAGAGAAGCTGCAAGGGAGGGTTAGTTTTCAGATTTACTGTTCCTATCTAACTGCAGTATACAAGGGCCTCCTAATCATTGTGATATTACTGGCTCACGTGTTATTCCAAATTTTGGAAATCTGTAGTAACTATTGGATGGCATCTGAATCTCCCACAAGGATAGATAACAAACAAATCATTGGCAGTTCTTTTCTCATTTTTGTGTATATTTCACTGGCAATGGGCAGTGTTTTTTGTGCAATGTTGCGCTCTATAGTTCTGTCAAAAGCTGCTCTTCAGACAGCACAAATATATTTTGTGAGAATGCTTAGTAGTATCTTCCATGCACCAATGGCCTTCTTTGATGCAACTCCAACCGGTCGCATATTAAATCGGGTCAGTTCAGGAGTCCTTTAACAGTTTGCATTTTATTGTTATATGGTAATATAGCTATACTTGCTTTGACAAAAATCTTTGCTCTTTCATTCTATGCATCCCTTATCTGTTATTGGTATCGTTCATTCCATTGAGATTATTTTCTGTACTTCCGTGAAGAGGCTGTAGTTTGGCTTCATATAAAAATCAGTTAAGGAACATATAATGCTACAGTGTCAAACACAGAAGTGCAAATTCAGCTAATTCAAAGCGCATCATTGGAATTGACAAGTATCCACGGATCAAACCGTAGTGGACAGGATACTTCCTTTCGACTTGGGGAAGCTAGTTTTCTCAGTGATAGATTTATTGGGGATAATTAATGTCATGTCTCAAGTTTCATGGGAGGTGTTTGCCATATCCATACTAGTCTTGGCAATTATTGTATGGTACCAGGTATGCTTCTCTTACATATTGTCCACTTTTCCTCTAGCAAGAAGTTTTCTGATTGAGATGAAGAACCTTACCCTCAAGTGTTAGGCTTATCGTTGTATGGTGGAATCGAAAATGGATCAAAAGGATTATCTCATTGTGGTTAATCTTTCCTTTTATTTGAAACCATGCACCTTATAGTAGATCAGAAAGTGGTCTTTTCACCCATAGGCAGAAAACAAAAAAAAAAACCAACCTTCTTTCCAAATGCATCCAATTTAGTTATGACATGTTTCCTCATACATTTCTTAAATTTATTATCTTGACTAAGGAATAAAATTATATCCTTGAAATGCTGATTTGCATCTCCTGTCTCCTGGAAAGGAGACTGCAAATAAGAAACAATTGTCCCTTAAAAACTTTCCTACAATTTCTGATCATCCAAGAGTCTCCTAGAAGTGGGAAGAGGCCCAAAAAATTGTTATATCCTCCTGGTTCTACTACCTTGAAGATTCATCTATTTAACATTGCTCAAGCATGTATAATTTAATAACAGCGTCCTCTTGCTGATTTAACACAACAGTGAATGAAACTTACCCTAGACAATCTCATCTTGAATGGAGAGTGTTTGGAGTAGAGATCACCCAATAGTTTCTTCTTGAAGGCAGTCCCGAATACTAGTTAACCTGAGAAATCGTCGTTCCTCAAGATCGTGACCTAATTTTCTATTAAATCTGGGAGATAAAAGGTTTGTCTCTAACTCTCATAAACGTCTTAAGTTGGATGGCAATAGAATGGCTTTCCATCACTTGCAATGCATGTTTCCTAATCTTCAATGGGATGCAAGAGCCAAAACCAAAATATATTTGATTATGTCTACTCTTCCAAAGTTATTGCATATTAAATCAGATATCATGAATGTAGTTGAATATCTAATGGACCGTTATTTATTGGTATGCATGCAGAAATACTATATAGTGACAGCAAGAGAGTTGGCCCGTCTGATAGGTGTTCAAAACGCTCCAATTATAAACCAATTTGCAGAGTCCATCTCTGGGGCATCCATTATTCAAGAGTCTGTTTCCACAGCTCTGCATCTCAGGAATGGCTTGGCCTTCGAATGAACTTGCTATCAAACTTTATATTTTCTTCTTGTTTAGTATTTCTATTGAACATTCCCAAGGGCGCTGTTGATCCAAGTAAGCGTTATTACCGAGTACAAATATTTTCAATGTGCTGAGAAGAAAACTGGTTGCTTGCATATGAAGATTATTTTTCATCAGGGGTTTGCACTTTGCAGGTGTTGCAGGGCTAGCTGTAACATATGGATTGAATCTGACAGCATTGCAATTTGGGGTGATACACAACCTATGCAATGTGGAAAACACAATGATTTCCGTGGAGAGAATCTTGCAATATTGTAAAATTCCAAGTGAGGCGCCATTACTCATCGAAGAAAGTCGGCTAAACTGTGATTGGCCATCAAATGGAACAGTAGATTTTGACAATTTACAGGTGAGTACCAGCAAAGCTTTACATCTCACTGTCGGCTGTTATTCCAATTTTAATTTATGAACTTCAACAGTTTAGACTAATTCCTGGATGAATACCTGCAGGTCCGCTATGGGGGACATCTACCAATCATTTTAAAAGGCATCACATGTAGCTTTCCAGGTGGGAAGAAGGTGGGGATTGTGGGTCGTACTGGTAGTGGCAAATCTACTCTCATCCAAGCCCTCTTTCGCATTGTAGAACCTTCATGGGGAAAAATTATGATTGATCGTCTTGATATCACAAAAGTGGGCCTGCACGTTCTACGGTCCAGGATAAGTATAATTCCTCAGGATCCAGTTATGTTCGAGGGATCTATACGGGTGAATCTAGACCCACTTGAAGAGCATTCTGACACTGAAATTTGGGAGGTCCGTTTTGTGGAGTTGCATTGCGCAATAACATAAAACTCAAACTTAGACCATCTTTTTCTTTTGTATCTATTTTTCATAGAACGATTGTTTTCTCTTCATTACAGGCTTTGAGGAAATGCCAACTTGAAAGAGCTGTCCAAGCAGAGGAAGGAAAATTGAATTCAAAGGGCGAGTCCTCCAAATTCTAATATGCTCAATACAATTGTTGTTGACGCTTATTAGGTTCTTTTGCTTCCTAGATTTAGATACAGATCTACTTTTTGATTTTTTATCCTGATGTTGAAATCCTTTCAAGGCTCTCTATAACCATTCTAACTTATTGGTTTATCCATAAACCCACCTTCGTTAGTCATGGGCATTAATGCAATCTCATTCTTTCTATGCTAGTAGCGAGTGAGAATGGAGAAAACTGGAGCATTGGTCAACGGCAGCTTATGTGTTTAGGAAGGGTTCTTCTTCTGAAAAATCGTATACTGCTTCTGGATGAAGCTACAGCTTCGGTAGACACTGAAACAGATTTTCTTACTCACGACATAGTTCGTAAAGAGTATGCTGAAAGCACAGTTATTACTATAGCACATCGAATCTTTACTATAATGGACGCTGACTTGGTTCTAGTGCTCAATGAAGGTACGTTGAATCTATTCAGTCAACATACTAATCTTTTTACTTTTGTTCAGTTAACATCAGAAAGCAAAACTAAAAATCTGGGGGTTATGCAGGCAGAATTGTGGAATATGATTCTCCATCTCAACTCCTCCAACAGAGCTCATTTTTTGTTGGGTTTGGTGAAGCCCAAATTGGTAAGTTTCCCAGACAAATTCGATAAGATGCCTTTTGTCTAAATTGGCAAGTTTCTCTCACAGATTGATTTTTCCAATTATTGGAGTGGAGACCGTTTTATAAATACAGCTACTGGTTGAATATGTATTAGAAACTTCATAATCAATAAAAGAGTTTCCCCTGCTTTGAGAGTGGATGTAGGCAATTGCTGAACCACTATAAAATTTGTGTCTCGTGTTTTATTCTTTAATTTTTTTGTTTTCTATTATGTTTCTTTGCTCGTTTTAATATTAACAATTGGTATCAGAGCTTGAAGCTCGGTGCTGGAAATCAGTGAAGAATTTTCAGAGCTATGGAAAAGTATTGAGCAGAGATGGAAGACTATTGGGTGCTAGATCTTGGAGCTGAATGCTTTTATATTGTGAAGAGATGAGATGAAGTGGGAGTTTCAGATGATGAAGATGATGAGGCTGATTTTATTATTGAAGAATTTCTTTTACATTTAGATTTACTAGAGAGTAAAGTCTCTTGTTGGTTATTCGGCTATGATAAATGTTCTTCTAACCATGATTCGGATCCTGACATGAGAGTGAGTGATGTCGTGCAAGTGCAACTTGAATCAAGGCACCATGTTCATTGGTGGGATGGCTGGAAAAATTAGAAGGATTCTATTGAAGAGACTGTGGAGTTTTCCTTCCGAGATGAAGAGGCTGCTTCCCAAGGAGAGAAGGACGCAGTCTAGACCCAGGTGAGTGAAGATGATGATGAACTTGAGGAAGAGGCTGAAGAGGCTGAAAATCGAGAGGCAAAAATAATGGTTAATGGTAATCCATTATTCGAGCCAGAAGCAGAACTGGTTTATGATAATCCTTTTCTCGAGTCCCAGATAAATGGTATAGAGGCAGTCGAGGAAATGATGAATTTGCCCACCAAACCAAGGGAGCACACTGCGGAAGAGGAGTCACAGTATGGAAGGAGTCGAAGGCGAGATATTGCCGAAGACACTGAAGAAAGTGAAGGGGATGATTTATTGATGTGGATGGCAGCAGTTTAAAAAAAGTGGGACGAGTTAATCTCAAGTGAGATGAAGGCTACAACAAAAGAGAAGGATTTGTACTGGTGGTGTACAAAAAGGCTTTTGGATTGGGGCCATGGTGGAGGTCCAAATTTGTTTCTGGCTATGTGGGAGGAAATGGAAGCTTAAAATCCATGGAGGTTATTAAATCCGATGTGCTTTGGAGGAGACTCATCTGAAGCATTCTTGAACAAAATTTGGCGAAGTTCAAATCTTTGTTGTGGTTGATCTAAATGTCTGTAGTGGGGGATATCTTTGAGCAACAATTTGGTCTTCAAGTGGGAGATTGTTGGGTTCGGTGAAGCCCAAATTGGCAAGTTTCTCTCATAGATTGATTTTTCCAATTATTGGAGTGGAGACCGTTTTATAATACTGGTTGAATATGTATTAGAAACTTCAGAATCAATAAAAGAGTTTCCCCTACTTTGAGAGTGGATGTAGGCAATTGCCGAACCACTATAAAATTTGTGTCTCGTGTTTTGTTCTTTAATTTTTTTGTTTTCTATTATGTTTCTTTGCTCGTTTTAATATTAACATTTTTCATGAAGCTTGTAGAAAAGTACACTAGAAGGTCAAGTGACGCATCAGACATGAAATGAAATCGCAACGAATGGGAAATTTAGTTGTGTTAGATAGATCATGGTTCATTGTGTATTAATATGATGAGACAATAAATAATGTAATTTGACTTTATAATAGTGTTGCTTGTGGTTTTGGGTTTTTTCAAAATTTCTTTATCGATTTTATGTTTCAGTCAAAAGTTTTGTTTGGTTTTGCTACTCTCTTTTTTTAGTTGGTTTTCTTTTTCTTTTGGGAATCTTTCTTAGTTTGTTGGTCTTTCTTGTTTAGTGTTTTAGTAGTCTCATTTTTTGTGAGACTCTTCTCCTTTGCCTCTATGGTTATTTCATAATGGGTTCGGGCACTTTCGGCTTTATCTAAATCAAAACTTTATAATAGTGTTAATGTTTTATTTTATTTTTATTTTGTAATATTGTGTAAAGTAAATTTTTTTAGATTTAAATTAGATCTAAAATTATGTTAAATTGATTTTCAAATAAAATTGTAGATAAGATATACAAATATACACATTATATATATTCACTTTGAATGTTTTGCAAGAAATAAAAATAATTACCTATGATATTTTTGTTTTAGATACATGCATTTGACTATTAAGACTTGTATCTTGCAAATGAGAATTTTAGATATTGAAAAAATATATATTAATACACAAACAATACATTTAGGCTAGCTAAAATAAAGATATGCTCTTAAGTGTTGAAGACAAAGAATTCAAAAGAGAATGAAATAAAAGATGAGCAAATGACAAACCTTTTTACCTCAATTTGAAGATTGCTCCTTGGATTGAGTTGAACTAGAAAGCACCATTTTTCCACTTAGTTTGCTCTCAAATGCTTGTTTGAATGACTATGGAGTGTATGTGGATTGCTTAAGATTTAAACCAACATAATCATGGTGTGATAGATGGATTTGGATGGCAATTTACCAATATATGTTTGGTTGAAAGTGGATAAATTAAGAAAAATGGACAAGGCTTCAATTTATATTATTTTGGTGGCAAAAATAAAGGGCCACCCTTGCTTATATAATCAAGGCATCATATGTACATAATCAATCAACAATCAAGCATCATCTATGAACAACAATCTAGTTTATTCAGGCAATCTTGCATCCATAATCATAGCACATGATATTTTTGCCATCTCTCTTGTGGAAGTTATTTTGTCTTGTAGGTGATCCTAAAGTGTTGAGTAGTTCACCATAAACTCCTACAAGAATGTTGTTCTTCTTCATTTTATAATTTGAGCAATACTTGTGAGGTAGATGGAAATCCAACTCTTTGTATGATTTATTGATGTAGGGGAAAATAAGGTTCTTGGAAATAGCATGTACCATTGGTGGATCCCTCTAGGGATTATCTTTGTGTGCTTTCCTCCTTTCAACTACATGATCTTTCTCAACTCATTAACTTGGCAAACACATGCATAATCATTGAATGTATTTACTTGCTCAACACAAATAGGTCCATAATGAAAATATCTTATCATAAAGCTCATTTCAAATGTTCAAGATTTATTGAATAACTTTGTTGATTTTCTTAAGAAGAAGAAATGAGCTACACCATCTAAAGCATATACAAAAAAACCATAACATTATGGTCTCTTAATGCATAAAAGGAATTTTTATTCAAGTTATCTTTAAGAGGTGTCTATAATACAAAAAAAATTAAGTGGCAGAATTAATTTAAATCAATAATTTCTAGGAGTAGCATTTTTGTAATGATGCCCTTGAATTTTTTGAGTTAGAACATTCTATTGAAATTATATTTTCATATTTGTCACATCAATTGCCACTAATTACAAGAGACGATCAACAAAACTTTAAATGATTGGCTTGATTAATTCTTTTTATAATTGTCTAGTAATAATCATATTTTTCTATCACAATTGCTTGATCTTGTGCTTCTTTAAGTTAATCAATCCAATTATAACTGATCATTTATGCAACCTTTGGTAGAAGTGTATTAACAAAAAAATTAGTATGATTTCTAAAGATGGTTTCAAAGTAGAGTTGATTCTTTTAATGAGGTAGATGAATCATGCAATGCATTCTTTTATTATTGTAAGAAGATAAAATATGATGATTATAGAAACTTGTGATATTAGACAACACTTGAGTCACTCAAACCCTAATTTGACGTGCTTTCTTGGCACTTCAACCACCTATTTCTCCTCTATAGTTCCTATTGGACTATCTAAGCCCTTTTTTGATCTAGGAAAAGGATTTATACATTTCTACCATTATAATGTTGGCTATGACATTCCAGTGGCTAAACCACTAGAGACACACACCTCTTATGCATTTTACCCATTTTTTTATTCCAAATGAAACATGAATTAAGCTACTATTCACAAACTAAGTATAATCATTATATGGTTGAACCATTAGAGAAGTGCAACCAACTTATGAAGTGAAGATTTAGAGTGAAGATCTTTTAATGATATTGTCACCCTTTTATGATGTCAACTAGAATAATTTGTTGCTTAAAGAATTTTTATTATGTATCCAAAGTTTTTATATGGTTTAACCATCTTTTGAATTAAAACTCAAGTATAAATTCATATGACTTAAGCTAAGAGAAAAAATTACAAGAAATATGCCAAGTTTTACAATATTGTCGGAGATTTCTTATGGCTAAGATATCTTTGGTATAAACTTCTCCTTAATTCTACCACTTTTTTTACACTTGAGAAAATATTTTAAATGGTTCAACCATCCCTAGTGTTTCCCTTGGTATTGTTGCCACAATTTCACTTGACATCATAGAGTTATCAAGTGGCTAAGCCACTAAAAATGTGTACTCAAGGTAGACTTGCCATCTTTTTATAGAGCTAAATGGAAGTTTTCTTCACTTATGTCACTTTCATATTTAGTTAAGGATAATTTTTATGTGCTTTTTTCAACTTGAAAGTCCAAGGCATAAATTTTCTCTATCCAAAAAATTGATATGTAGAACATGTCACATCCCCCACCAGCCACATCCATGTTGGAAAGTGCATGAGGGGAAGATGAATTAAAAAATAGGAAATAAGGTTTGTGAGAGATAACAATATGATTGGGAGACACCTAAAACCATTTATGATACTAGATCCATTTGATATGGAATAGGATTTTAAAACATTAATTCATGGAATGATGAGCATGATTTAAGGGGTATCATGCCATAAATATGACATGGACACCATGTGAAGGTATGTGCATCCCTCACAACCATTAATTTGGTAAGATAAACGATAGGGGATAGCATGGGCATCCATAATTGCTTAAATTCTTTAGGAATTGACAAGAAACGACAATTGGCAGGTGCAAAAAGCTAGACTTCACAACCTTGATTGCATATTCCTTTCTTGCAATGAAATGAGATATTTTGAATAGACTATGGATTCCCATCAAATCATTTATTATCATCAAATAAAGGGAAATAGGAGAGATCATAAAATGGTGGTTGAAATACCTCAAATAATGATGCAGAGGAAGGACATTCTTCATGAAAACACACCCAAAAAGGCAAGGTGGTCTTGCATGTACTCCATTGTTGCTCCTAAGTGCACCATCATAGACCCTAGCAATGAACTCACTTAGAGACTTTGATTCAACATGCAACTTGAGACAATACACATGCACATAAAACTTGTCTAAGGACCTAAAGGAATCGTGAACAACTTAAATATGATGAAACACAATGCAACCATTCATGAGACTTGCAACATTTGTAGTGCTCAACCTAGACTGCATATTTTGTTCTCTTGGGATAGTCATAAACAAATTCATGCAATCCTTCAAAGAACCTTCAAGACCCTTGATCTATGCCTGCATGACCTCTCAACAACTTGTCACACCTTCAAAAAATCCAAACTCATGAGATAATGCAAGGACTTTAACTCAACAAGCATGATCTAGGATTTTAAACTGTAAAAGTATGCAAAAGGTAGCAAACTGTCATAGTTTTCTCCCACACGTGTGCATGTGAGGGATCCCAACATTGAAAGAATGATAATCACCTCAAAATAGAATTTTGAATGAGTTTTTATCATTTTATCATTGTGGAAATAAAAGATATAGCATTCTTATTGCTAACTGTAACCCTAGGTAGGGTTTTAGGCCGCTTTCAATAAAATTGCAATAACTTTCAAAATACCCAATGAAATCTAGTGCTACAAAAACAAAAAGAAAGTATATTCACATATCTACAATATCCAATCAATTTCAGATCAATACATGATCCGTACAAGCTGTACCAAGTGACATAAATGACTGCAACGTTGGAAAATCACAGAAAAAAACCTAGTTTTAGGAAAAATGCAATAACTTTTGAAATACTTCATGAAATTTGATGCCACAAAAATAAAAATAAGGTAGATTCACATGGAAAAATGATAAAATTGGTTTTAGATCAATCCATGGACTGTACAGTTTGTACAAAGAGACATAAAATGACTGCAACGTTGAAATCATAGGAAAAAGCTTGTTTCCATTCACATAAACTACAAGAATCAATGCTCTTCTCCTCTATCTAACCCTTGAGGGTACATGCATACATTTCTAATCACTTCTAACAGTTTTTAATGTTTCTTTATTTCCATGTAACCAATTTATTTCCTTTTTGCCACTTTGCCAAAGTTGCATGACAACTTTTTGAGCAAAAATGCTTTTTACATTTTAAAACCAACGACCCTCAATACTTAAAAAATGGATTAATATGATCCTACATATTCCTAAATGACTTTATTAAACACCAAAACACACAAATAGACCAAAACCAAAAATGACACAAAGACATGCCTATGAGGTCCTAGTGACCCTGCACCAAATAACCATGGTCTCGTGGATTGTAATAGCTATAGGATATCCATAAAATGGTTTGGTGAAAAGCATATAGAAATTTTAGATAAAATTCCACTAGTAGGTGTAAAGTAAAATTCTACGATATTTTCTAGTATCCTCCTTGCCTATTCCAATATGATATCTTTAGAATTGGGTATAGATGTTCATCCAAGCATAAAAGGTAAAGGAAATTCATTAGAGGGCATGCATATAGATAGGAGAGACTTTAGAAATATTAGGTGAGTGATGGGGAAGAAGGGAGAAGGGTCACGATTGTCATGCTAATGGTGGTCACTTTGTCTTCACATTTCCTTCAAAGGGAGAGAACCCTTTCTATTAGAGGACTCACTTCTACATGAGTGGGAGGCTTATAATTTCATTAAGGAGGAGGTTGTGCTAATTTTGGGGCGGCACTATGTCTACCACTACAATGGTAATTAGGGTTTAGCTATTTCACTTCTCAATGGATTTTGCACTCTTCAAGCCTTTTTTCATCAAAGAAGGAGCTCAAGTGCCTAGATCATGTTGTCACTTTGTGCTTATATGTCATCATCATCAGATAATTGTTTTCTATTCACATGGTTTCTATGCCAAGAATTAATATAAGGTTAATTCTTGAACTAGAATTACACAAGTGTTTGATCCTAAAAACAATACTAGTGGGGAAAGGAGGAAATGAAGCTCTTATTTATACTATACAAAACTTGTATGTGCTTGAGTGTCATATATATGCAGGCGGTTACACACATGATTGTATGTATGTGCCTAAGTGTGCCCACATATATAAGTGTATATATATATATATATAGATACTACTATGTGTATATGTTCCCACAAGAAATTATATTTAATGGTTTACCCTCTTGTCATGGAAGTAAACATATTATACACTATGCATTGTTGTGGCTGGGCTTTCATATGTTTCAATTATAAATTAAAATATTGGCATAGGTATTAATAAGAAAGGCATGTGAACCTATAGAATGACAACCCTTAATATCTTGGAAGACATTTTTATTAGAATGGGTAGACTTATGATACTTGGTGGCTTGTGATATCTCGTATTAAATAATTTATAATAATATGGTTATGAGAAGTTATGTGTGGGTTAGCTAAATCTATATGCTTTATTGGGAAATTTAGGAATTTCCTATAATGCTCAATATGGTAGTGGTAAATAACCACATGTGTTGTATTCTTATCAAGGTATCACCTCTATTAGTTAATTTCATATAACTTGGTAATTATAGATCAAATTATGGCATGATATTAGTAAATCATGTCAAAGTAGGATATCTTTTTAGGTCCACTAGAGGCTTGCATAATTATTGAATTAAAAATATGTGTTGATTACTTCTTATTGTGTTCAAATATGCTTGGAATTATATTATAAATTATTGTGTGTGTTTTGATTTTGATAAAGTTAGCCAATTTTGATATGAGTTAGGTGACACTCAACTAAAATTTTATTTGATATAAGTAGGACTTAGGGTTGGTTGATTTAAATGTATATACATATTCAAACCTGTGTCATATTTGTGTTAGCACGAGATGATAACTAATTATCATATATTTTGTCATGAATAAATGCATCTTTTTATAGCTAATGGGAAGCTTGAAAGGGCCATAGAGATCTAATGGATCCATCTATTTATCCTCATGATCACACTATGCTTGTTATAAAAAAGATATTGTTTTGTTGATAATAACTCTTCCTAGCTTCTATGTTAATGAGATAAGCCTATAAGAGACTCTAAGAATTACAATGGTGGAAAGGTTTAAATTTAAAACCTTGTTGTTGCTTGTTGAAAGTTCTTAGTACAAGTTTTCTCTATTATGAACTTTGTTTCCCCATCATACTAGTAAGCATTATTAGTTGATGGAAATCATTAAATAGAACCTTGTTGGGATATTTAATAATAACCAATGATACTTTGCAAGTGTAGACACCTAAAATCTTACCTTACCCAACCACACCTAATTTAGCCTATCCTAAGCCATTAATTAATTAAATATTTATTATTTATTTAGTTAGTTTCATATTTTCCCCCACTTTATCCTAACTTTTAATCAAATAAATATTTATCATTTATTTAATTATTTCTCCCTTCACATGATCCCATAAATTAATTATTATTTTTAATTAATTCCACTTTATCCTCAATCCTTGTCCATATAATCCTATCCCTCAATCTTGTTCACATGGATCACAATCTAAAATTGACATCATGTGACAAATGTCCCCTTCACATGTTTAACTAACTCCATATCTAGATCCATTGAATCTAGACAATTTCCCAAGAGTCAAACTAACTTCTCATCTTATCTACTCATTTCAATCCCACTTCTTAATCCTATCCATTCACATAAAGATGTTACCCTAATCTATTCATCTTATCCCACATGTGTCATTTGTCACATGACTACATCTTTGAGCATTACACTAATCCTCATTTAATCTTAGCCATTCATCATCAATACATCCTAAGCCTTGATTTTGCCTCTTCAAAACTCTATAACTAGAGGTTCCCATCCTTCATCATCAAGTAAGAAATCTACTAGCATACCCTTATGTTGTCATTTTTCTATCTCATTTACAATCATACTAAGGTTATGCTAGTTTATTGAGAAATCTATAGATTGGACCATTCATTATCATGAGAGATGGGTTCTTGTGAGATCTGGACTTGGACAATTCATTATCATGAGAGATGGGTTCTTGTGAACCACTACTCATGAAACATGGGTCAATGAGTTTGACTCGTAAAACTACACGGTTGAATCCTAATAGAAATATCACAATTTGACACGATGTGGAAAATACCTCCTACTTATCAATCTATAGATTATCATTATCATAAGAGTAAATTAAATGGAACTAGGGTGCATTCCATTTGAAATAATCTAGGAGGATGAATATTGTTTGAGGTATACATTTGATTTTCATGCATGATCTTATGTTATCTTTCTTCAATCTATTTTCCATGTCTTCATTTTGGCACGTGTGGTGGGACCCACATCCTTGTTTTAACCCTTTTAATGATTTTTTGTTGAGCTTTTGTGATATAGATTTATTTTTTAAGTCACAAACTATGAAAAGATATCTTTGTTTCATAGAGTTGCACCTTTGTTTCACAAAAAGGTGCCTATGATTCATAAAGTTGTGCCTTTGTCACTTAGAATCGTGCTTTCATTTTGTGTATTTAGATTGAGAAATTAGGGTTTATCCTAGGGTTTGAATGATCATTGGTACCTTGTTTTGTAGGTGTCATTTCTCTAACACTATTTTTTTAGGATCTCTAACATGTTGGTTGTAAAATTAAGGGTTTTTAGGGTTTCATTGAAGCTTTTTTGTGGATTTGAGATTGCATGTATCTTGTGATCTTTTGGGTTTATTGGATAACATATATTTTGGAAATATCTATGTGTTTTACCTTGTGTCATAATCTCATCTTGCAAGCTTTAAAGTTAGTTGATGAAAGACTTCATTTTTCAAACCTCGAGGCACGTTTTAGGGCCCTATCTATGAAATTGCACCTCTATTTCACAAAAAGATTCCTTTGTTGCAAAAAGCTAAGCCTCTACAACATCCTGAGGTATTTCTGCATAATAAAGTAGCACCTATTTTTGGTAAATTTGTGCCTCCATTTCAATTTACAATTTCTAGGGTTTTGAGCTTTCTTTGTCTTCTAACTTGCATTTTTGGCCAACTAACAAGTGGCGTAGCTTGTAAAAAATGTCAAAGATCACATTCATCAAGATTACTAAAAGTTTGATGCAATTTTTGTTGGTCCAAGACTTGATTTATCACTAGTCTAGGCACTAAACTTAGTTTATTGGGCTAATGAATATTGTTTGTTGTGTTTGGAAGGGTGTGTACATGTATGCTCTCTCCTTCTACTTAGTTCAATCTTGGAGATTATAAACCTCACATTTATATCCATATTTTATGTTTCATATTATCACCCAAGGCTTACTAGTTTGTGTGTGTTCTCTCCCCTTGTACTTCATGCGATCTTAGGTGTTAAAAACACCTCATATAGTCTTTCCCATTAGGAGGCTTGTTTGGGGATTTTATCACCTCAAAGATGACCTCAATCACATTTTTTGGTGGGGTACACAAAGGGGAGAGAAAAATTATACCTTAAAGTGTGGTTTGCATCGTTCAAGCCGAGCTACAAGATACTCAGTCTATCAAGACTTTTTTTGGTGAGGAGACAAGGAGAGACCCTCCTAATCTTGGGCATTATCAAACATTCTCATTGTTCATAGATCCACTAAACACATTGTTTTAAGAATCCTTTAAGACAATTCAACTATTTCTTAGTGTGGTGCAGGGTATAATATCATGCCCAAAGCTACTCACCATGTATCTCCTTGAGTAAAGGTAGTAGCTCTTTATGAAATGTATTAGAACCTCAAAGGAAGAGAAAAGGTGAACCCTTGTGCCACTAGATCCATAGCTACTGAATATTGAAAGATAAGTGTTTCATACTAATATTGAGGTATTAGTCTTTAGCTTATGGGCCCACATTATGTATACATACCTACTTGAATAATTGTATGATTGTGCTTATGTGTTTAACATGTATTGATGTGCAAAACTAGTGAAATTCATTTATCCTTATCACCTTGAAATTCAGTTCAACTAATGTGTCTTTATGCTTGTCAATATCTTGCCAAACATCCATCAAAACACCCAAAAATATCATTCAACACTTTGTTTCATATTGAGGCACTTTCATTTCATCCTAAGGAACTTGTGCATAATTTTCTACAAAGTTTCTCCTTTGTTTCACAAAAGGGTACATTTTTTTCATATAAAGGCACCTCTATTTCACAGAAATGTGCCTCTGTCTCACAAAGTGACACCTTTATTTTATAAATTTGTGCCTATGTAATATTAGCTTTATTTGACCACTTAAGGTCCCAAATCCAAGAGTTTGACCTTTGTAAACCTGAATTAGACATAGGAGACCCATCTTTCCCCATCACTTCACCCGGAACATCAACCATTTGATCCTATCCATCCAAAAATACCTATCATCCCTTAACCTTACATTTTCATCCATTTTAATAGCATAAACATCACTACCATAATCCTTAGACCTTGGACCAATCAACAAACATCTAATCCTTATCATAGTTTTAGTAAACACCCAATATTTTTCATCATTTTATCATCATCATTGATCTATCTTATCTTCTCATCCATTCTCTTTCATCATTGATTTATCTTATCTTTTCTAGTCCATCATCTTTCATCATTGATCTATCCTATCCAATCCCTTTCATCATCCATCTATATTATCTTCTAATCCAATATCTATCATCATTTGACCTATCTCATCATCCAATCCTAATCCATATAATATACAAAATGCAATTAATTTTGTTATGAGTAAAATCTAGATCCTGATCCATTTTATCCACTAGCTTGTATATTTCTTGAGAAATTTCCTATCTTAAGTAGTATATTGAGCTAGACCTTATCATTTTGGTTACCTTAGCTTGGGACTTGGGCTACCCCAAGTTAGTTTCCAAAATCCACAACTAGCCTTTCTTAGGCACTTGTCAACCCTAATTAAGAAATTAATCCCCATCTATCAAGGATCTAGATATACTTGCAACAAATTTGGTCTTGTATCTATCATCACCTCTTGATTTCTCATAACATTTCCAAGTGGCATCCATTCTCACCTCCTTTTTATCCACATGTTGCCAAGTTGAATCAAACATCATAGATTTCAATATAACATCATCATCCTTTTAGTCTAATTATTCCAATCCATAAGAAACTCAATCTCTCAATTAGGAATCTATGAACTTAGATTTCTCAAAACAAAAGCTCTGATACCATGTTAGAAATCTGAAATAGATTGAATAACCCAATGAACTATTTAGGAGAAAATAAAAGTTACATAATCTGTTAATGCAAACTAGAACTCTGAGAGATTATGCAATTTTAGGATGAAAAAATTGTATTAAGAGCTTCCAAGATTAATGTATGCAAAAGTATGCAAAGGTATACAAATACAAGCTAGGTAGTGAGATTATATAGAACTAAGGAGGGGATGGAGGTGGGAAATCCAACCAATAGTAATCAACCACAAAAGTGGAGAATACCACCAAAAGTGGAAAGTATTCCACCATTTAAAGAAGGGGACACCACATCACTTATCTCCTAGTTGTTAAATAATAAACTCACTTTATTATCCTAAGTAAACTTAATAAAAGTGTAGGAAAACCTAGGACTAAGGTAAAATAATTAACTCACTAGGAAAACAAAAACCTACACCAACAAAAGGAACTATAGAAACCCTTGCATCTATCGAGAGTCATTCTAAGCTAAAGAAAAGAAAAGGTGTGGCCTCTACTTCCAAACCTAAGAAGAAATAGATAAGGCCCACACAACCAAGGAGGCAGTCACATCACATGAGAATAAAAAGGCCGACATAAAAAGGAAGGCTAAAAATCAACAAGAAAATATTGGTATGGTAGAAACTAACACAGATTCTTATGAAGAAAATATTCTTGATAGTAACACAAAAAATCCAATTTTGTAGCCTTTGTATATGAGTAGCAATTTTGGTTCAGATTTAGAAGAAATTTTTGTGGCTAATAAGAAAAAAAATCCTCCAAGAAGCCCTGTTTTCGAAGAAGGATTTGTACCATCAGAGGAGGTAGTAGAAAAAAAATTGGAAAAAGAAAAAGAGTTTCTTTTAGAAGAAAAGAATGCAAGCAAGGAGTTGCAAGAGGCCTTGCAAAGCATAAAATATTTAGAAGAGCAACTCAAGATATACCAACAGAGGGAGAGTAATAGGGATTCCATAATTAGAGAATTGGAAGATAAATTATAGAAATTTGAGCAAGGCTCAGGGTTGGAAGAATTGGCACAACTTGCTATATTTGAAATGAGTAGGACTCAACACCCTAAAAACCCAACTGAATATCCAAGGACACCCACTGCTCACACTGTGGTGACACTTAGCATAGAATTATAGAACAAAACAAAGGAATTTTCTTAGAGGCAAAGAGACTAGGAAAATGAAAAATAAGAATTATTAGCAACTCATGCTAGAGTGGTTAAAAACAAGAAACAAAGATTAAGAAATTGAAAGTAATGATAAAAGAATTGGTAGATAAAATAGTCCAATTGTTGAGCTACAAACCTCTAGCCAAGGTGTATACTTCGTTTCTCCAAGAGAAATTTCTTTGTTTTCAGTTTAGCCAGATAATTAGTGACCTCCCTCTCACTGTAAATTCACTAACACTATTTTTAGAAGTTTTCCAGCAATCCACACCAAAAATACAGGATTAGTTATGTGAATTTTATTTACACAATTTGATTCTCCCCTATGACATTAATTAGAATCCAATTATATTTCCGGGGGATGTTCAAATCAAATCCTTAGCTTCTTATATTAGAAATGAACATCTAAAGGGACAATTGCTTCAGGAATACCAAGAAAGGGAAAAATCATCTCCTCTTCATTTGAGGGAAGAATCAACAAATCCAGATGCAATAGTCAACCAATGGATAGATATCATAGAAAATAAGGGAGTGGTAGTAAAAATAATGGAATGTAGAGAAAAAGACTACAAAACATTTTGATGTAGGAGCATCTGGGTGCAGAGACAATCTTGCACACCCAAAAACATTTTAATTTTTAATGTTTGTGTTTTGTTTTGATTTTTCTTGTAGGCACAATTTATTTGAATCCTCAAATTCTCCATTACATTAAGGTTTGATGTTGGTATTGTGAAAAATCAATTGATTAATTGATTCACTTGGTAGTTATTTTAAATATGTTTGAAAATTGTTAATTTTCGAAGAAAAGGAAAAATCCCATGCCCAAACATGTTAGTGGGCATTTAATGTAAAATGTAACTCCATTTTGGAATTTTTAAATTACATTTGTTGAAGAAATGGAAGGCAGGGCATTGAAGGAGTGGAGAGAGTGGGTTGACAGGTGGGAAGATAAATTTCGAATTGCAATTGAATGCACATACCTAGAAAAGAAAAACCCACACCTAGGAAGGAATAATGAGGATTCTGGAAGCTGGTTAGTAGGAGATAGAGAAGTTTTGTACAATTTGGAAGACTAAGAGGAGGGTAAATCAACTTACACAAAAATTAACCCCTTTTGGAACTTGAAACCTTCAGCACTACTCAACCTCCTTTAGCAAATAAATATATAACTTTAACCAAAGCAATAATAGAGCAGATTATATCAATTGGAATGCTTAACACCTCCAACAAACTTAACCAATGAAAGATATAGTAGTAAGCATATCAACAACAAGGTGATGGAAAAGACAACACACGCATGCACAAGGAGACACCAGATTTATGTGGAAAACCCAATGAGGGAAAAACCACGGTGAGAGTCAACTCACAATATAAGGCTCATTGCCAAAAAGACTTCCTAGAAGGCTTACTGCCTAGGACAATATACAAATAGGACTTGTAGCACTAAAGTACCAACCAACTTCAAGAGCAAGATATAGGGACCTAATGAGACTCACTATCTCAGAGCAGTCCAATACAATGAGAAATAAAAGGAATTACAAATATTATCAACACAACTCTTTGTTGGTTGATACATTTAATCACTATTAAACTTTTTCACACTACCTTTGTTGGATATTCAATATGAGTCACACAAACGCTTCTTTGGACTTGTACATTTTTTCCTTCCATTATATCTTGAAATTATATTGCATTTATATCCACCACAACACTTCATGTTTTGAACTAGGTTGGCCAAAAAAAGAATAATCAATGAATATAACTGTTCAACCACCAAAATATAATGTGGTCTTATCTTGAACAAAGAGAGGACCAAAACACTCTTAGTTCATCTTCCATTTTGATCCAAAAATATTTGCATGCATGCGCACATCAAGCTAAGTCAACATCAAGGAAATGTGTTGAAGAACAATTGAAGCACATAATCAATGGGCCCTTAAACACTCTTTCAATTTAATTTACTTGATGCGGTTCCAAAAAAGATAGGTCAAGACCCAAATCTATCATAACACATCTTGTATTGTTGGCACAACCCCCCAATCACATGACACAAGCAAAGGAACAAGCTTTGTCGATCATATATCTACAAATAACCTTGAACCGTATATTTTTGGGGAAAGAATGCTCTCTTGCATTTCTAGGGTTTTTCACCTAAAAGGAGAGAGATTTTCCACCAAAAGTAATCTAAGGGTTCATTCAAGAGTAATTCAAATTTGATTGAAATGTGTCTAAATGAAATACTCTAAATGCAATAAATAGATAAAAGAAACTAACAAATGATGTGAAACTAATGAAATGCAAGATGTTGGAAAACACAATGTAAAATGACCTAAGAATTCATGTAAACTGTAACATAAATGGAAGATATTGGAGAGGTTGATGTAGAGGAACCTTAACTTGAAAACTCCCTTAAAATTATTCATCTCAAACAATGATTAAGTGCATTCTAGATCACATTGGAAACATTGCCATGGCAACCCACAATTCAATGCAACGAACTGTCATTAATAAATTTCAAAAAACAAATAATGAAGCGAATTTCTTCAGTGAGATTAAAGATAACATAATTACAGACTTTTCTTCCAATTTTTATGAAGATCCAATAGTGGCAAATAAATTCATTGCATTTTCCCCAAAACTACAAACCTTAGGCAGGGTTCAGACCTGCCCCCACAAAAATGGTCATAACTTATTCAAATATTAATGAAATTTGATGAGAATTGAAGAAAATTAAATTAGCTTCACATGGAAACAAAATACAATTGGTTTTAGATCAAAATATGGGCTGTACAATCCATACCATAATGTTTTTCAGACTATAATTTTTGGAAAATATTTTTGGAATAGGGCAGTCTCACCAAAAAGATCATAACTCCCACAAAACTCAATAAAATTCAATGATAAAAAAATAATTGAAAAATATAAACACATATATTTCCATCCATATATCATATTCATTTATATGAGGCCATACTAGGCCGTAAAATGCACAACTTCAGCCTGAAACAATGTAAGAATGAGAAAAAAACACACAAATTTGAGGTGTCCATTCATCTTCCTTCAAGAAACAATGTCTCCAACCACCTCTCTCCTCTTGTGTTCAAACTTAAAAACATTTTTTAAACACACCAAATCCTTTCCAACTAAAAACAACCGACTTCTAACATTATTTTTACCTTTTGACCCTTCATATTCCATGATTTGGCATTTTGCAACAAATGACAACATTTTGCAAATTTGACAACTCTTGCAAATTGAACTCACAAACCCCATAACCATCTAATAATGGACTCAAACACAAATAAAATTCTCTCATAGACCTTATTACGTGATTAAAACACCCAAACAAATCAAATTTTACAAAATGGCCTCATGAAGGCACGAAACTGACTAGGTGCTCTTGCACCATACTCCCGGAGAAAAGAAAATTCAAGTCCCATTGAATGCTAGTATGATCCTTCTTTCTGGTCTTCCAATTTTTTTGCAACTTTTCCTTCCCCTTTTTAACTCTTCCTGGGTCCTTCTTCCTCATCTTCTTCTTATACCATCTTCTATCCAACATTCTCTCAACTTCTAGGTTCCAAAACTCTATTTCTTGTGCATATACCTCAGTAGTTTCATCTTTGTCTTTATCCTCATCATTAGAACACCACATGAAAGTATATTCACCAATAGTATAACCTGCATCATACTATTTCAAACCTTCATATACCTCATTAGCAAACAAATTGGCAACACCCTTACTAGCAATTTCATTATAAACTACAACTTGGGTATCAATACCAACTTCATCAACAACCTTTTCATCAACCTCAACATCAACATGCCTTTCTACTTGTTCAACTAGATCATTACACTCAATCAAATGAAAATGATGTAAAGAATCATCCACAACAATTTTTACTTTGTCCTCTTGAAATTTTTCAATGCTAGATGTCAAAACAATCATAGGTGTACTTACCATCTCATTACTTACCTTTTCCTCTATTGCGGATGTCCTTGCTTGTTTTCTTCTTCTTTGGATAAATTTCTTGATGGGCCATGTAACCATCCTCCATAAGGGTAAATTCCAACTACTTTATTGTTTTTCTTTCTCCTCAAGTTCCATTATTCTTTTTTTTATTTCTTCCAAGGCTTGCCTTATTTCCTTCTTTCTCATTTCTCTTTCTACCTTCTCATCTTTTCTCTTCTTCTCACCTTCCCTTCTCTTTTCTTGCTTCATATTTGGTACCTCCTTACCCTAAAAACTACCATTCACTACTCTCCTAAAACAATCCATTTTATTTCTCAAGAAAGTATCTTTCACCTTGCTTCCACTTGTCTTTGCCTCACCTAGGTCTCTTCTCTTTTCCTCTACCTAGTCTTTTGGCAACCAGGTTCTCTCTTCAACCTGCACAAACACAACACACAAACACACACTTCCAACTCAATTTTCCTAGACCTTCTGAGCTCTAATACCAATTTTATACAGATTCACCTTCACTTGAGAACTCCCTTAAAATTATTCATCTCAAACAATGATTAAGTGCATTCTAGATCATATTGGAAACATTGCCATGGAAGCCCACAATTCAATGTAACGAACTATCATTAATAAATTTCACAAAAAAAATAATTAAGCCAATCGTTTCAGTCAAATTGAATATAACATAATTATAGACTTTTCTTCCAATTTTTATGAAGATCCAACGGTGGAAAATAAAGTTATTGTATTTTCCCCAAAACTGCAAACCCTAGGCAGGGTTCAGACCTGCCCCCACATAAATGGTCATAACTTATTCAAATCTTAATGAAATTTGATGAGACTTGAAGCAAATGAAATTAGATTCACATGGAAACAAAATAAATTTTTTTTCAGATCAAGATATAGTGCATAAAATCCATACCATAACATTTTTTAGACTACAATTTATGGAAAATATATTTGGAATAGGGCAGTCTCACCAAAAAGATCATAATTCCGACAAAACTAAATAAAATTCAATGAGACAAAAATAATTGTAAACTAGAAATAAATATATTTCCATAAATATATTATATTCATTGATATGAGGCCATAACATTCCATACAATGCACAACTTCAGCCTGAAACAATGTAAGAATGAGAAAAAACACACGAAATTGAGGTGTCCATTCATCTTCCTTGAAGAAACAATGTCTCCAACCACCTCTCTCATCTTTTGTTCAACCTTAAAAATAATTTTTAAACACACCCAATCATTTCCAACTAAAAACAATTGACTTCTAACATTCTTTTTACCTTTTGACTTTTCATATTCCATGATTTGGCATTTGCAAATTTGACAAATCTTGCAAATTGAACTCACAAACTCCCTAACCACATAATTGTTGGTTTTTTGATTGTTTGTCCTTGATGTCAATACAGGTTTTGGTTGGAATTTTCAATACACCATGGTCATTATATTCTTACATTGAATAATTGATGCACTTTATTGGTGGCATTATTTCCTTCTTCAACTATGTGCTTCAGATCAGTTGGTCTCTTGGTGATTGACAGTCAGTGGCATTATTTGTCCGTCTTCCTTCTGATGGCATCAATTTTGCAACTTTATCATGTTTACTGATGTTTAAAGTTTAATGTGTAGACTCAAACCATTAGGTGGTTTGTGGAATAAAGTCATTTTTGAAAATGACAAGGCATCGTTTCTTTACAAACCTATTTCTATTCTTTACGGTGGTCACCATTGTGTTGGTGTAGCGGGTATTTTTACATTATTTATAGTTTTATTAAAGTCATGTTTGTGTTGACCTGACATGGAAAGGTGTTTTCCTCACTCACATGGTTTGTGAGTTGGCAGCGTTGAAAATTCATTGGCTTCATTATGGTGTCGGGGTTGTGATTATTTTTTGTCCATGGATTTGAAGGCATTATTATTGTTTGATAATGATGTTGTTTTTTGACCTAAAATGCAATGGATTTCAAATGTTATTGAGTTATGTTCAAGGTTTGTATAACTTGTGGTAACAAGGAAAAGACAGTGTTGTTTTTGACCAGCCGAACCCTATCTCCAGCTGCCGCTTTTTGGAAGTTCTCAGGTCCGTTTCTTTTGCCTGCCAACATGGAATGTTGGTTGATTGTGCATAGAATAGGTATGCAGTGTTGGTGTTTCAGCTTGGTTGACTGTAAGTTGGGTTTTGGTTCTACTCTGTTGTGGGTAGTTATGGCACAAAGACTTTTCTTGGTTAGTTTGTTCCATTCTTTTCACCGTGAACCAGGTAAAACAATGTTGTTTTGTTCAGTTTCTTCTCCTATTTTATCTGAACAAGTTTGTTTATGAAAGAGAAGATTGTTTTCCAGGCTATAGATTTATTAGTTTCAAAGAAGGTTAATGATATTGTTTAAGATCTTTGCTAAAATATTCGTTTCATTTTTAACCCGAGTTTATACTCTAGGGTTCTATGATCTTCAGTATCGTTTTATCGAATCTTCAGTGGCATCTTATAAAAGCAAATCAAACCTAGTATGGATATTCTGGATAAATCAAGTGGTTTTGAAATCCATTACAAATCCTGGTTATTTGGTGATACAGGTTTTTTGAAAAGAAATAACTGTTGTTTGTCTTTATATAAATATATGGTTGTAAGCCATTATTGAGTGGGTTTTTTGAAAGATAAAGAAAGAGTGAATATTTGTAGAAGAGAAAAAAAAAAATTGAATAGAGGATTTGCTGAGGGTTGAGTGTTGTGATATCTTTTTGTATTTACAGAGAGAATTTTGAGAATTTTACAGTGAGAACTTATTTTTGTTTAAAAGAGAAAATAAAGAAAGGGTTTCATTGTGTATTGTCTCTGGTTTCTAAAACAAAGAATCATATTTAGATTTGAGTGAGAGAGATTATTTTTGTACTGTTGCAATCAGTACATTGTAAAATTGGAATTATTGAACATCTTTTTGTTTTGTAGAGATTTTATGATTGCAGAAATAATGCAATTGTAAGGTCCTTACAGTTTGAAAATTCTATAGAAAGAAACTTTTTAAAAATTGGAGTGGGTGCTCCTAAACATTGTATTGGAGTTGGTGCTTCAAAATTTTAATGTTGAGTTGGTGCTCTGAAAAATATTGTAATCAGTTTTGGAATCAAGCCTGCAAGGCATTTTGGAGTGGTTTTCCTACCCCAAGAGGGTTTTCCACTCGACAATTTTTGTATCCCTTTTTTGTGTGATTTGCGTCTATTTTGCATAATCTCTCTTTCAATCATTTATGTTATTGTGTTCATTCAGTTGGTCAATGGTCTGATACTTTAAGGTTGTTCTAAAGGATAATGTTAATTTGTTCAAGTCTGTCATGAAACTTTTAGTTTGTGCAAATCTAATGCAAACAGTCTTTCACAAAGTGAATTTACATCTGCATTTTGTGTTCGTTATTTAAATGATCAAAATTTTGTCAAAAGCAAGTCAAAGTTGCATTTTATGAAGTTCTATAGTTTTGTTCATAAAGCACAACAAGATTGTCCATAAAGCTCTGATTGAACAATATCATATGATGCTCTTAATATGGGTTGTAAATGTCAGTCAAGTTTCACGTCAATCTGATCTAAAGTGTTAATGTTCACTTGCATAAATAATCTGTCACATTGGGTTAAAATTAGTAAAAGTTTCATGATGTCTTCAAAGTCAAAAGTGAAAATTATATCACTCTGATTCACCCCCCCTCTCAGAGTGAATCCACTTCCAACAATAATAATGGACTCAAACAAAAATAAAATGGTCTCATAGACCTTATTACATGATTAAAACACCCAAAAAAAGAAATTTTATAAAATGGCCTCATGGAGGCATGAAACTGACTAGGTGCTCCTACACCAACGGTGCACTTGAAAATTGGAATTTGATGTACAAAGGCTCTGGAATCTTTCAGAATTTGTTGTTGAAGCCAACTAGGACACTTACACCAAGCTGGGTGACTTAGTCCCTTTTCAGGGAGATTCTACTGGAACAGGTTTTGAGAAGTTGGGTATTCGAAACTATAGAAGACACTTTTCAGGCCTAGCAGTGGGACTAATTTGCCAATGATGGAAACTTAGTCCACCTTTAGCTTTTGAGAATCTCGAAGATGCAATCTATAGCTTTCAATTTGTACTTTAGCTCTTCACATGAATCTGGATCTGAATCTATAGACTTTGACCTATATGTGATCTCCAAGCTTCTTTTGGGGTTTTGTTGACTTTGAATGATGTTGACACCTTTTAACACCTTGCTCTTTGACAAATCTACATTCAAGACCGACAAAAAACACATGAAAAGAGGGGAAAAGGGTTAGAGAATAGGGGTTTTCCTTAGTCAAACCCCATTTTGGTAATCAAACCCTTGAAAATGAAAGGAAATGGAAAGAGAATGATGATTGAACAACATGAAATGCTACAAGTCACCAAACCCTTGAAGTAGAAATCTGAAGATATGCAAGTAGATGCTCCAATGGATGAATGCTTGAGGTGCCTAGAATGCTTGGATGCTTGAAGATAGCTTAATTTATTGATTAAGAAGATAGGGAGAGTGAAAATGAGGGGAGAGCCCTTTATTTATACATGATTTGCCCTAATTCTCAAACATACCTCATCACAGGCCGACCTCAAGGTCTAGAGAATAATATCCCTCTAGAATTATAAATAATTTTGATTTTTAAGCTAGATGGGACTAAGTCGCCCAAGGTGGTGACTTGGCCCCACCAGGGCAATTTTACTAGGTGTTGGAAATTAAAGTGTATTTAATGATGTTTAACGGGATTATTCTTTGAAACATACTTAAGTATGACTTGCAAGTGCATTAAGGGGCCATTTAAACATAAGAAAGGGTCAAATTATTGATGACAAGCCTAGAAAAGTGTGAATTTGTTACATCTCCTTACAACACTTTGAAATAAGGCTTGGTAAGTGATAAAAAGAGGTTGTTTAAGTGAATTATAATAAAAGGGCCCTAGAAAAGTGTGAAATTGGGTTACAACACTTCACAACACCTTTGTAAGACATCACAAGGTTTTTATTGATTTACAAGAGTTCAAGGCCTAATGTGAATGTGTTGGCCACATTACAACATTAAATCTAGGCAAAATCAGGCCAAAACCCATAGGAAAGGCCCAAATAAGTGTGAAAATGTCAAGGATACATTTTTTTACGTTACATTTAGCCCCCACTTTAGTGAGAGGATGAACTTGCTTCAAACTCACACTAAAGTAGCCAAACATACATATCGAGAGGGATCCAAATGCACTCATGCTAGCAAGATGAGACAACAATAATCAAGAGGGATGATTAAGCCCCTAGGATCAAGATCCCATGGCAAGCCAAGCATTAGCACAAAGGAATACACAAGAAAGAGTGATGTAAATGAATGAAAGAGAGGGAACAAGATAAGTTGGATCAAGCTTTGACCATTTGTCCAACTAGTTATGGATCATATCTAGGTTGTTTGTCCGAAAAGATGCATACTCACTCTAAGGCGACAAAACTCATGGTTGTCCGTCAGGTGAGAGGGCCTAAAAGGTGAGAAACATACACTCATGGCTAGTATGCACTCACACACACGCAGGTGGCTATGGGGAAATTCATGCCACTGGTTGGGCTTCCCGCTTAACCATACCAAAGTTATACCTCCTGATGATTTTAATAAGGTGCCACAAAAGAAAATGACATTTCGAGCTTTATGAGACAAGAAAAATTTTATATGCTTGGAGCTCATGAACAAACACAAGATGGCACCACAAGCATGCAAGTTGTGTTATGCAAGGTGGCCATATAAAAAATGCAAAATGTAACATGCAAAAGAATGTTCAAAGGAGTATTGCTTAGTTCATGCGAGGTCTTTAACTTAGGGAACATTGTGCCTAATGTCTCCAAGAGAAGACCAATCAAAGAATAGAAAATTTACAACTTAGGGGATGCAATGTGTTGCATCAAGCCACCAAGAGGAATGTAATATGCTAAGATAGATCACGCTCATGAAGGACATTACACCCAATGTCATCCACAAAGTGACAAACACATCGTATGAAGTAAGGAGGATGCACTAAGAACCAAGAAAAAGGAAAAAAATGAAAAATAAATAATGCCAATGTATGCCCCCACTTTAAAGGAATTGCTAAACATCGTATTATGAGCAATTTTTTTAAAGTAGCAAAATGAAAAAAGCAAAAAAAAAGAAGAGGCATGAGAGCCAACTTGGAAAGCCCCTTTGCCAAGTCATATGTTTCCGAGTAAGGTTGCGTCATGCAAAGAAAAAGAAAAGAGAGGGGTTGCCCCCAAAATGAAAACAATAAACTCAAAAGGGATCTATGGATTTGGGGTCAATATGTTCATTGCTGCAATGTTTATTTAGAGAGCTCAAAACTGTCATCATCCCCCAAATACATAGAACTAGAAGAATGACAAAGAAATCAAAAACAAAGAAAAGGAAGATTCTTTTTGGGTCAACATGGAAGAGACATAGGGTGTCTTGACACTTTGCATCATCCACAAAAGGAAAACACAAGCAAAAGGAAAAGGAAAAGAGAAAGAAAAGGCCATTTTGGGTCAACATGAAGGAGACATTATGGTTTCAATGCCTTGCATCATCCCCAAAAGGAAGGCAAAACAAAAACGAAAAGAGAAAAAGTGAGAGAAATGCATGACATATAGAAGAATGAAGGTTCAAATAGAGGAATGTCACAAAGAGAGAACATCAAACAAAATAGTACGGGAGATCACAATACGCATATAGAAAAAAAAAGAAAAAGAAAATGCAAAAGAATAGTAAGGAAAATGCAAGTCAACCATCTAGTAAGTCATCCACCTCCCAATCTTGCTCAGTGTATAATGAGGGCGGGCGACTGGCTAGAGGGACAACAACAATTGCAATTCTAGTATCAAAGTCAATACTCATCTTGGGAGAATTTTCATGCATGCTCATGGAAGAGGAAAACAATGTGTTCAAATCATTATGCACCTCTTCGTCGATTATAGCAATCTCATCATCGTCATCCAAATTAATCACAATAGGAAGACAAATGATGATGTTTATTGAAGAATTTAACTCTAGTTGTGAGTGTTTTATGGGATCAAGTTGGTGTGGTTGGGGAGTAGGATCATCATGCATTGCTTCTATCAAGTGTGGATTGTGATTTTCTTTATTATCTTCTTCATGTAACTTGTGAGCAAGGGCATGATGTCTACTTCTATGCTCCCTAGCACCTCTATTTCTTTTGATTTTTTTGTCGATTTGTGTTTGTGAAGGGGCAGGTTGATCAACCATAGGTTGCTTTTCGTCCATAAGGGGAGGAACAAAAGGAACCATGGAGGGTTGTTCATCCACTTTCTCCTTTGCTTTGTAAACTTGTTTGATACGAGGAGGCATGACAGAGTTACTTTCATAGTCCTGTGATCTCCTGGACGATGTCAAGGAAGTGTCAAGTGGTGGTTGAGCTTGGTTGTGTGGTGCTTGTTCAGGTTGAAGCATGGTTTCATCTAGGATAGGAGTGTCAGATGTGGATGGGGACATATTTTGGAGAGACAATTCTACTATTTTCTTTGCTTTAAATTTTTGGTAAGCATTGAAAAAAAGTCTTTTCGTGGTGTTATGGGTTCCATGGGTTTGGGCCAAAAGGATTCTAAGGAAAAGTTTCCTTTGGAAGACAAGGGGTTAAAGCCACTATGGTGGACAGTGCATATGTCATTATCAAATGGAAACTTTAAGCATTTGTGAATAACCGAAGGGACAACTTTCATTAAGCAAAGCCATGGGTGGCCTAGCCTCAAACGAAATTGATTCGACTGTGGGATGATGGAGAATGTAACATCCAATGTTTTTGGTCCTATTTATAATGGAAGGTCGATCGATCCTATCGTAGGGCAAGCAAAACCATTGTGTGTTTTGATCCATGCTTTAGGTTTATCATAGTCATCTTGATAAAGATCATGTAATACCGAAAATTCCTCTGTGATCACGTTCTCTCGATAGGCGAGATCTATTAGTATCCCATTAGTGGACTTGTCATAGATGTGGTTGGCTATATAGAGAGGACCATCGGGGAGAATTTTAAGTATGTCCTAAGAGGAGAAAGTAATATCAAGAGATTTTTTAGGTTGGCCCTTATAAGGGATAATGTCAATCACACCTACCATTTCATCCATAGGATTAACATGGGTCACATGTGGGATAGGATTATAATGTTCATCATCTTTAGCAACATTCATCACATCATTATTTGTAGTTTCACTAGCTTTGACAAATAAAATATTACGTTTGGGCATTGGATTAGTGAAAATTTGCAAGTTTCGATTTGGAGGGGCAACAAACTTATTGCCTTGATCATTAACACCTGCAATGGATAGACGACCAAAATAAATGAGTTCTTGAACTAGATGCTTAAGACGCTTGCACTATTCCATGTCATGTCCATTTTGTCTATGAAAATGGCAATAAGCATTGGAGTTAAAGTTTGGAGGTAAAGGCTTAGTAGGATCGGGTGCGTGAACGACAGGTAAGGTAATCATTTGTTGTTGTAAAAGTTGACACATTGTGTTATGAAGGGTGTATGGTAAAGGTGTGAAGTTTCTTTTTGGATCTCCATAACTAAAAGGCACCGTGGTTTTAATAGTTGCTACTTGGTTGTTGATAGTTTGAGTTGGTTGTTGAGGAGTGTTAAACTGTAAGAACCCTTTGTTTTTATTTCTAAATGGTTGGGAATTATTTTGGTTGGCATGTTCAGACTTCTCAGTTCGACTAGAAGTGTACCTTGTATCTTGACTACTAATCGAATTGTGATAATCACAAAGGGTTGTGTATAAGTGCATGAAAGAGGGAAATTTCATCATAGTGAGTTTGTCCTAAAGTTGAGTTTGCAAGTTTTCTATAAACATATTTTTAAGATTTGGGTTAGGGATCTTGACATCGATTTGGGAATAAAGCAATTCATAGCGTGAGATAAAATCAGTTATCTTTTCATCATTGTTTTGCTTGCATCACATCAAATCAGCCAAGGTCTTCTTGGCAGTCATATGCACTTGGAAATTATTGATAAATGCATCAACACATTCATTAAATGAATGAATTGAATTGTTTGGTAGAGAAGAAAACCATTCCAAGGCAATGTCCTTTAAAGTCTTGAGAATCAATGTTGCTAACAGTTTATCATCAAGGACAAAGTCACTACACAAAGCGGTGTAGGCATTAACATGGTTAGAAGGATCTCCCTTCCCGCCATATTTCTCAGATCTAGGCATCTCTATTCCTTGTGGCATTGGGGTTCACAATATTTCCAAGGACAATGGGCTGCTACGAACATAATATGTGGGTGGGCCATTTTGATTTTGGTTGATGGTAGATATTTGTTGTTGCGTGGATCAGACAGTTTGGAAAAGTTGTGTTATGAGAGGGTCAGTGTAAGTGGTAAGAGGTGGAAGGGAAAGTGGTGATGGAGTGTAGGTAGTGGTAGGGAAATTGAATGGAATGTTGATGGGTGGTATGGTAGAAGAAGATAGAACATGTGATGCCACATAGGAATGAGAGATGCTAGCAAGAATAGTTGAGGAAGAAATCATATTACTAACTTGTTGCATTGTGGTGGTGACATAAGGAGAGGTATAGGTAGGTATGGAGGTTACTGTTGAGGGAGGAGGAGTTTGAGGCCCTCCTTGGCTAACCACGGTGTTTTCTGGTTGAGAGACACTAGAAGTGGAACAAACATGTTTTTGATATATCTCAACTATTTGTTTGACAACGTCTAGGCCTTCGTCACTAGCTCACTTCATGTTGCAAGTGTACTAAGTCCTCATAAATTTGAATGAGCTTGTCTTGTGGGATATCATCGGGTCTATGGTCAATATGCATGCTACCTAAGTGCAAAGAGTTGCTAAGGGTATTTTCCATGCTTAGTGTACTATTATCAATACTAGGAGTGGAAGCTCTAGATAACCAAAGATCTACAATGAGTGTGTTATCATGAGATGCCATGAGTCTCAAACTTCTTCTCACTAAGGTATTAGCAATAGGACACCAAACACTCATGCAAAGGTTTCTAAATGTGGGGTGGATGAAAATGCAATACAAACAAAGAGAACTAAAATGTTGATAACTAAAATTTTGGAAAGCAACACAAAAATGCAGAACAACAAGTAGAAATGCAGAGTAAATTCTAAAAAATGCAGTAAGAAATATGCCACTGGACTAAGTCGCCTAGGGTGGCAAATTAGTCCAAGTAGTGCTTTTTTTAACAATTTTAAAAAAATTTGAATAAAATTTTATGTATTTTAGGTTTTCAAATGTAGGTAGAGTATGAAAATGTAGAATTTTTATGAACTTTTAATGAAATGCAATGCAAAAATGCAAGTTGTATGAGATTTTCACTAATGCAATTTTGAAAACCTTAGAATGCAAAACAATGCAAACCCTAATGCAATGTTGATGCAAGCTTCTCCTAGGATGCAAATGCACTTGAAATCAGAAGTCAAAATGTTCTAAAGGCGGGTTCACCAAAATGAACCATAGATTTTTGGGGAAAGAATGCTCTCTTGCACTTCTAGGGTTTTCACCTAAAAGGAGAGAGATTTTCCACCAAAAGGAATCTAAGGGTTCATTCAAGACTAATGCAAATGTGATTGAAATGTTTCTAAATGAAATCCTCTAAATTCAATAAAATGATAAAAGAAACTAACAAATGAAGTGGAACTAATGAAATGCAAGATGTTTGAAACACAATATAAAATGACCTAAGAATGCATGTAAACTATAACAAAAATGGAAGATATTGGAGAGGTGCACCTAGAAATTGGAATCCAATGCAGAGAGGCTTTGGAATCTTTCATAATTTACTGTTGAAGCCAACTGGGATACTTACGCAAAGTTGGGTGACTTAGTCCTATTTCAAGGAGATTCTGTTGGAATAGGTTTTAGGAAACTAGGTATCTGGAACTGCAAAAAACAATTTTCAGGCCCAACAGTGGGACTAATTCTCCAATGATGGTGACTTAGTCCACCTTTAGCTTTTGGGAATCTCGAAGATGCAATCTGTAACTTTCAATATGTTCTTCATCTCCTGACAAAAATCTGGATCCGAATCTACAGACTTTGACCTATAGGTGATCTCAAAGCTTCTTTTAGGGTTTTGTTGACTTTGAGTGATGTTGACACCTTTTAACACCTTGCTCTTTGAAAAATATGCATACAAGACCTACAAAACACACATGCAAAGAGGGGAAAAGGGTGAAGGGCTAAGGCAAACCCCATTTTGGTAATCAAACCCTTGAAAATGAAAGGAAATGGAAAGAGAATGATGACTGAACAACATGCAATGCTACAAGTCACCAAACCCTTGAAATAGAAATATAAAGATATGCAAGTAGATGCTCCAATGGATGAATGCTTGAAGTTCCTAGAATGCTTGGATGCTTGAAGATAGCTTAATTGATTGATTAAGAAGATAGGGAAAGTGAAAATGAGGGGAAAACCCTTTATTTATACATGATTTGACCTAATTCCCAAAAATACCTCATCATAGGCCGACCTCAAGGTCTAGAGAATAATATATTGCTAGAATTATAAATAATTTTGATTTTTAAGCTAGATGGAACTAAGTTTCCCAAGGTTGCGACTTGGTCCCACCAAGGAAATTTTATTGGGTGTCGGGAATTAAAGTTTATTTAATGATGTTTAAAGAGATTATTCTCCAAAACATACTTTAGTATGACCTGTAAGTGCATTAAGGTGCCATTTAAATATAAGAAAGGGTAAAATTATTGATGATAGGCCTAGAAAAGTGTGAGAGTTTGTTACAACTCCTTACAACACTTTGAAATAAGGCTTGGTAAGTGATAAAAAGAGGTTGTTTAAGTGAATTATAATAAAAGGGCCCTAAGAAGTGTGAAAGTGGGTTACAACACTTCACAACACCTTTGTAAGACATCACAAGGTTCCTATTGATTAACAAGAGTTCAAGGCCTAATGTGAATGTGTTAGCCACATTACAACATTAAATCTAGGCAAAATCAAGCCAAAATCCATAGGAAAGGTCCAAATGAGCGTGGAAATGTCAAAGATACATTTTTCTACATTACAAACCAAAAAATCCAATCCAAGACACAATGCGACACCAAAGTCGCCAATTAGAAACATGCAAATCACATAGGGATGTTCCTTGAACATCTAAAATCACTTCCATACACTTATTTCATTCTTTCATGCCATCAATAGCCACCATAGATCAAACTGGTACAAAACACTTTGTTCAGGAAACACATAATACATAACCGAATGATGCAACAATAGTAGAGCAACTTGTGGACCACTTCAGCATATGATATTGGAACTAATAAATTACACTAATGTTGAGAGAAAATTCACCAAGCCACGAGAGTAGGGACAACAATACAGAGAAATACAAATTATTTCTTAAACCAGTCCGAACAACCAACAATACTGCCAACATTTTACAATTCATAGAATTCTCATCAGCAACATAGGTGACTTGAATAGATAGGAGTGCAACGTACACAAAACATTGACATTGAATACCAAATCGTAAGACTAGAACTATAACAATGGAGGAATGTAGAGCATTGTCTCAGACACACTTCGATGCAACTTCTTGAACCAAAACCATTTGAGGAACATGTGGAGACCATATCTTTCTTTCAGTAACATATATACTATTAGGAACATCAGGAGAGAGAAAGAGACATACTATAAACCTTCAACAACATCTCTCCAACATTAGTCATGCTTCTAATCCTCATCTTAATATAACAACTTTGCTGATAGAAATGATGCATTATATGAACATCAACAACCACCCATGAACTTCTTCCCCTCTTCTCTTCTTTGATAAGGCATGCTAGCCAATCATGAACTTCTTCAATTCTTCACTTCTTTGATAAGGCATGGTAGCCAATCATGAAATTCTTCAATTATTCTTTGACTACAACCATGAACTTATTCAAATATTCTTTGAAAAGGCATGGCATCCAACCATGAACTTCTTCAACTCTTCTTTGGCAAGGCATGGCACCCAACCATGAACTTCTTCAACTCTTTTCTTCTTGTAATCAGTTTTGACAATAGCTACCAACAACCTCCAACAATCAGTGTGGGCATCAATGACAACAACACAACCATTAGTTATGACATTAATGATAACAACACACAGCCATTAGTGTTGACATCAATGACAATAACTACCAAGAAGAAGGCCGCACCCAGGTTACTAGGAGAGTTTTGATAGGAGAATAAATGAGGAGAATGTGATAAAATTGAGATTGTATGGAAAGAAGGAAGGATTTGGTGGAATTTGATGTGTGTTGCAAAGGTTAATTTGTTGCAACAATTGACAATCTTGTAGATTGTTAATTGTTGAGATTTACCATTTGGTATTAGAGTAGGTTTTGAAGAAAACATGGCATATAGAGGACGAGGTAGAGAAAGGGATCCACGAGGAAAAAAAAATCCAAAAATGATGGATATGTTGATAGGAATCATTGTAAGGGAAGAATCCATTGAGACTTACCAATGAAGAGAGATTCATGTTGACGATATTAGTGAAGAGGAAGTGGAATCACTAGAAATTGCAGAGGTAGGAGGAGAAGATGCATGAGAGGATAGATTCTTGTAAGTGTTGTCAAATCTTGGAAGTAAGCCAAGGATGGATCCACTGAGCTACAATGGAAGTTTGAATCCAAAAGAGTGCATTGACTGGATTACAAAAATAGATAAGTATTTTGACTTATAATCCATTGAAGACAAAAATAAGGTGAATTATGCTTGCAAAAAGTTCAAGAGACATGCGTCCCTATGGTGGGATCAAACATAGATTGAAAGAAAAAGAAGTGGAAAAGAGAAGATAAGATCATGGGACAAGATGGTCACAAAGTTGAAGGAATTTTTTTTCCTATGGTCTATCACATTAGTTTGTTTAAGGGGATGAAAAATCTGAAACAAAATGATTTGAGTGTCATGGAGTACACGAAAGAATTCTACAAATTGGGCATTCGTGTTGGGCATGTTGCAGATGATGAAGAACTAGTTGCAAGGTATGTGAATGGGTTACAGATTGCTATCCAAGATGAAATTAGTATTGTTATGATAAGAAAAATGAGGAAGCCTACCAATATTCTCTCAAGGCAGAGTAAAAGTTGGCAAGAAGGCAACAAATTAATTCTAGAGGTAGAGGATAAACTTTAAGAGGTAGAGAACAAAAAAATAGTGGAAGAGGACAATTGATAAAGGAAGAAGAGGCAAGCTGGTCTCAAACAAATTATGGTTCAAATGTGAGGGGAAGATAAGATTCTTTTAGAGGAAGAGAAGAAACATTAAGATGAAGGTGAGATTATAGAAGAGGAAGATGATTTTCAGGAGTTTGTTTCAATTGTGGAGAAGCTAGTCACATGGTATTTGAATGCCCTTAAGAGTAACAAGAGGATGGGAAGAGTAAGACTGTGACATCATTTACTACAAAGACTGAAGAAAAAAATGAATTAGTAGACCCAGAGTATGGAGAAGCTCTTATGTTGAGGAAAGTCCTCTTAAATCCAGGAAAGGAGTGGTAAGAACCCATAAAAAGGAGTTTATGTAAAACCATTTGCAAAGCAAGGGGAAAGTGTTGCACCATGATTATGGAAAGCGGTAGCATGAATAATTTGGTATCTCAATAAATGGTGGAAAAACTAAGTTTAGGAAGATAAAACATCCAAACCCCTGCAAAGTCACTTGGTTGTAAAAGGGCCATCAACTTATGGTGAATGAATAATGTTTGGTAAGTTTTCAAATTGGTAATTATAGAGATGAGATTATGTGTGATGTATAACCTATGGATGTTTGTCATATTCTTTTGGGTAGACCATGGCAGTATGACAGGAAGGCCATATATGATGGTGAATAAAACACTTACATAGTAATCAAAGATGCAAAGAAATATATCATGACACTATTGAAAGAAAACCATAAGGAAGAGGGAAGCAATACACTGGTGTGTGTAATTTCTGGAAAACAATTCTTGAAAGAAATACAAAAGGAATAAGTATGTGATGTTAGAATTTTGGGGAGATTACTGAAGTTTATCATTGATGATGTTGTTTGGAAACATGAGCATAGATGCTACATAACGGTGCGATACAGTGTTGTCATTGATGTTAACATTGTTGTAGATTATTTTGATTAATCCTAACAAGTTTTTGGAGTTGTTAACAAAGACATTGTGCAAAGTGAGTTGGTCTGAAAAGATCAGTTGCATAGAAATTTGACTAAGTGTCAAATTTTCTAGCTCAGTGTAACAATGCATTGGTTTTGGGTCCACACCACTCCATAAATGAATATTTTTCTCTATGCTTCTAACATCATTTTATTGGATGTTAGATGTATCTAATTCCAAGATTTCATTATATTTGGACAAGAGGTTTGAAAGATATGAGTAACAGAGTTTGGATTGGCAGCTCACAGTTATTTTTCTATATAATGTGTTTGTTGAAAGGAAAGTAGAGTGCGGAATACACCTTCCTAATGCTAAACTTCAGGAGAGAGATAGAGAAATTTTTACAAAACTTTGTAATTAAAGTTCATTTAAGATGCACATATGAATAATCAAAATAGATAATTAAACATCAACATAGAATGAACACCAAATTTTACGTGGGAAAACCCTTCCGAGGAAAAACCCACACAATTTATCGTAAAATATAATTACACACAAGTTACAGAGCAATGCTCTTTCAAGTGTTAATTCACAGAATGAATCCAACATCAATTCAATTACATTTGCTCTGATCAATGCTTCACACAATTACAATGCACTATGGAATTTGTTCATACATCTCAGGCATTCTAGGAAACCATCGTTTCAACTTCCATAAAAGACGAATGATCACAAACCACATAACTGTCATTACCTTCTGCCCCATCAAATTCACATCAAAATATTGAAGATACTTCAAACCTTGTTTCTCTGAAATCTCACTACCATCTTGATACGCATCTAACTGGCATCTTCAGGACTCACCAGGTACTTCATCTTTCATTAGATCAAAACACTATTTGATCTCTATCGTTCCCTGTTTTCCCATGAGGTATAGACTAGGTCCCACCACACGAGCCATGGAATAGCGGGCACCGTCAGATCAATATCCTATTTGATCTTCATCATTCCTTGTTCCCCCATAAGGTACAAACTAGGTCCCATATGAGCCACGAGATAGCGGTCACCATCAGAGCAACTAAATTGCAATCATTACCATCACCATCATTTGGTCCCACCTCAACAGAATATTGAGTGTACCATCATCTATGTCCTGGAAATGTACATTGTTCCCTTTGATGAAGAGACCCAGGCTCCCATCGGGATTTTGAAAGGGACTGCCAAGTGACTCCCTTCGACATTGACCCGTCGCTCTAATGAAACACTCCTTACATTTTATTGGTATGTTTAAGAGACCGTTCATTCATTCCCACTGATAGTTACTTGTCTTGTTGATGAAGCTTCACCACCAGTGCAAACTCCAAAGACACTTAGCGATAAGCCAAGCACTTGTCGAGGAGACTTATCAATCTATCTCATCGAACTTAACCTATCAAACTGATGAACCTGAAGCCAATGACTTACACCAGTATGTTTGAGACATCATTTCTCAACATTCTCTCACTCAAGATGAAGAAATTATTGGCTCCTTCCAACGTTTGAAGTCACTGAATATACTAGGCCCCAAGGAACATCAAACTAGCACACCATTTGAACTTATGCATACTCACAGGCTTTGTCAATGCTTCAACAAAATTCACCAGAATATCAATTTTTTCCAAACTAACCTTTCCATCCTACACCATATCACGAAATCTACTTGATTTCTAAGTCATATGCAGTTGCAAGTGACAACATAAATTTGATAGTAGTTAGCTTAGATACTATAGAAAATATTTCTCCATAATCAATTCCCCCCACATGGGAATATCCTTTTGCAACCAACCTCGCTTTATGCTTCTCAACATTGCTATCTAGACCAATCTTTCATTTAAACACCCATTTGCATCTAATAGGCTTTTGACCATCAGGCAAAGGTGCTAGATCCCACATTTCATTCTTCTTCAATGATGCCATTTCTTCATTCATTGCTTCCAATGAGGAATCTGAATCAGACATACCCATAGCCTCTCTAACTGTCCTAGGCTCATCAGTGTTAGCAATCAAAGCATAGGCACAACTGAAATCCAACATAGAATAACCAAACCTTTTAGGTTTCCGCTTCACATGCATAGACCTCCTCACAAGTTGAGGCTGAGGTTCTTCTTCTTGATCAGAATTTTTAGAGCTACTCGAGCTCTCCTCATTAATAGGTCCACCAAGAGTACACGGTTCATCCTTATCTAGTGTAAGGGGCATTTCAACTACCTCCTTTTCTACTTCTTTCACCTCTGGTTGTAGATCAACTATAGAAAGTTTCAGCTCATATAAGATCACACTTTTTCTATATAGCACCTTCTCTATAACTAGGTTCCAAAGCTTGTTCCCTTTCACACCAATTCCATAATTGATGAAGATACATTTTATCACCTTGTTCTCTAATTTATATCTCTTTTCACTAGGGACATATGCATACACACCACATCCAAAGACTCTAATGTGTCTCAAAGAGGGCTTCCTACCATACCATGCTTCCATAGGTGTCTTGTCCATGAGGACCGAAGTGGGAGATTTGTTAAATAAATAACAAGATGTAGCTATGACCTCAACCCAAAACTTATATTCCAGACCAGCACTACTTAGCATACTTCTCACCCTTTCCATCAGTGTTCTATTCATCCTTTTTGCAACTCCATTTTGTTGTGGAGTGTAAGGATTATTTTTATGCCTTTTTAATTCCGTGGTACTTACAAAACTTATTGAAATATGTTGAACAAAACTCACCACCATTATCCATCCTCAAACACTTTATTTTCTTACTAGTCTGCTTTTCTACCAAGGTTTTAAATTCCTTAAACCCAATGAAAGCTTTAGTTTTACTTTTGAGAAAATAAATAAATTTCCTCGAATAATCATCTATGAATGAAAAAATACACAGATTTTGATAATGGGGGAACATTAACTAGACCAAACACATAGCATGATTATAATCCAGAATTCTAGAAGATTTATGAGGACTATAATAAATGAAACACTGTGTTGCTTTCCATATATAAAATGTTCACAAAAATCAAAATCAAGATTACAATCATCAAGCCATTCAACCTGGCTCTTATTTTTCAAGGCTTTTAAGCCTTTTTCACTAATGTGGCTGAGCCTTTGATGCCACAACATTGTTTTCTCTGCTAGGAGGTTCATCTCCAAAGAGTTTGCACCATCAGGAACAATACCTCCTTTCTCTGCATGTTTAGATTTACTTGACTTTGTAGAAGCACTATTACATTGTACTGCACATGCATCCTGTAGACATCCAAATTTGATCACTTCCATATGATCAAAATCGTCTATTATATTCATCTATTCCATTAACGGTGATTAAATAATTCATTTAATCATTATTTCATTTTCTGCCTAAGGTTCCTAAAGTATCTAATTAAATAAATTAAATACTTTACCTTACACCCTGTTCTTCTCTAAATTAAATAAATATGACAAATTATTTAATTTAGTCTTTTAACCCATTTGAATTAAAACCAATTTTTAATTCCCCTTTTTCTCTCTCCTTGTCACATTCTCCATAACCCTCTCCTAATCCGGATTAAATTAATTAATCTGTGATTAGGATGTGCACCACTTAATCAAGATTAAGTGTCACATCCTCCATAATCTCCCACTTGCCTCTAATCTCTCATTAATTACCTTAATCATGTGTTTGCACAACCTTAATCAGAATCATTAGCCACATTTGGCTTACCTTTTCTGGTCAACCTTCCCACTTACCATTTTTGGTATGGACTCCCTTCCCCATGTGAATTTTTAATTCACATTTATTCAACCAAGGTTCCCCTCTTCCCCATGTGAATTTTTAATTCACTTTTATCTTTCCAAGGTCTTCCCCATCCCCCATACAAGATTCTAGAAGCCTTGACTTGTCACTTCACATGTGCCAAGGGCTTCTAGAACCTTGGACTTGTCACATCACCCACATGTAACAAATCTCCAGCTTTTTGGAGACACTCTCTTATCCACTAGATTCTTCCAATCATTGTGAATTTTAAATTCACTTTTATTCCTCCAAGGAATCTTCTCATCCCCCAAGATCCACCTCATCTCCACATCACTCCACCTTAGGACATCTCACCCTCCACATGTCAAGATGTGAGAGCTTGTGAGACCTCAACTCACCATAGCCCTTCATCTTGATCTTTGTTGGATCAATCCCAACTGTTGAATTCTCTAGAGAATTCAATTTGGCCTATAAATACCCCTTCAATTCCTTCATTTTGGGGGGATCAAGTCTTTTGCAAATAAACTCTTGCAAAATTTCCATTCAATCTCTCATCTATTTTAGCATCCATATTGCATCAATTCATCTTGCATCCACTTCATTTTCATTGCCATCCAAGGAGCACACAAGACTTCAACATCAAGGGCCAACCAAGGAAGCAACAACATGAAGAGGGGCGACCTTGCCCTTTTTGACTGTTTTCGGACTGTTTTCTGCAAAGGGGCGACCTTGCCTTTTTGACTGTTTTATGCAAAGGGGCGAATCTGCCCTTAACAACACATTCGGGAAGTCAGATTTGCTGCACATCACAAAGAAGGGAGAAGATAAACAACTAACATTTCCTTGCAGGACTTTCCTTTTTATTCTGATTTTTAAAAGTCTTTCCTTGCTACTTTATCTAGGTACTTAGTATAAGTAGGGGAAAGTAATATTTGCTGTTTGTTGTGTCTATTTTACTTATTTTACCTTAAGGGGGCATTAGTTTGGTTTCACCTTCCTCCTTTGCACGTTGTGCGAATCCAAAGGAGGTAGTTGGAAATAATTAGTGTCATCTTCTTAGCGGGACCTGCTTGGGGATTTCATCATCCCAAGGGATGATCCCAACCATGCGTACCGGTGGGGTATATAAAGGGGGGAGAGCCAAAGCTGTACCTCAATCCAGTTATGTCGTAATTGGCGGAACGTCGAAGCTAGGGTGATACCTAGCTAGACGTGAAGAGTTGGTCCGAGCCTTTCAGTATCTCGCTGGGGCTCCCGACTCACGCTTGTGACGGACTGGTGTTCACGGTTGTGCCTCACGTATCGAGCGTATATCGAGGACTCCCTAGAAACCTTGTTCATCCTAGAGTAAGACCTTTGCCGACCATACCCGTTAAAACATTAATCATAGGATTGTGCTTGTCCAAAGTGTCTTTTTGTGAAGAACCAGTAAATTTTGGTAAGTCAAGTTGTCATTAAACCATTTTAAGTCCTTGCCAAAATCCCTTATACAAACCAAGTTTGAAGTTTTCACTACAGAGGGGCGACCTTGCCCTCTGTTTTCAACCATTTTTCGCAGAGGGGCGACCTTGCCCTCTATTTTCAGCCATTTTCCGTAGAGGGGCGACCTTGCCCTCTATTTTCAGCCATTTTCCACAAAGGGGTGACCTTGCCCTCTGTTTCAGCCATTTTCTGCAGAAGGGCGACCTTGCCCTCTGTTTCAGCCATTTTATGCAGAAGTGCAAATACGCCCCCTGAACAGACAGTTTCACCCGTTTGATCATTTTGAATCTCCATTTGAATCCTCAAAACCTCCATTTGACCAATTCAAACACCCATTCGATCAATCCAAACCTTCATTTGGCCATTCCAAGCCCCCGTTCACCCCTCCCGACCATCTATCTATCCAACTTGAATATCCGATTACCCGTTCTGAGTGGCCGTTTCCCTGTTCTGAGCATCTGTCAACATTTTCTGAAAATCAACGTTTCATCGACCAAACTGCATAAGTGCTTCTTAGAACATCATTGGAGTCCATATCTATCCTTAAATCATCCATCCCAATCACCTAGACTTCATTTTTGAAATTTTTGATTTTTATGCCGAAACTTCCGGAGGCCATAACTTTTGACTCAGATGTGGGTTTTGGCTGAAATTTTATAGGTGGTTGCATTAGGAGATGGCATTTGGATTCCCAACCGATGGCTAAGTCCATTGGATCCTCCTTCAACACGTTTTTAGAGCCTCAAGCTTTCATCTTGACCCTCAAAATCATAAATTAGTATTTATTTTTTTCAATTTTCTAGTATTTAATGAACTGTTTCGTTAATAACTCTGAATGCATGTCTCATATTTCTGATGTTAGTTGGCAATTCATCCTATCTTATTATTGGGTATTTTGTAGAAAAAACTGGACTCTCAAACGTATGCCTACAAAGTTTTCCAAAATGGCAAAATTTGACAATTTTTGAAAACTGCCAAATTTGGCAAAAATCTGATTGTCAACACCTTACGTCCTCTAGTTGAAACCCATGATCTTGGTTTCAAATCAATTCTATCATATCCTCTGATCCAATCCCAATCTAAGCTCCAATCCAATTCTAATCTGAACGTTAATCCCATCATCCTAATCTGAGCTGAGCTTTCATCCAATCCCCATATGAGCTTTCAATTCATCCTAGTTCTCTATCCATCATCTATTCTTTCCTTCTAATCTATATCCATCATGAATCTTTATCCCCCTCTCACACGACCAATAATATTAGTCAAGGGGAATCCTAACTCCGTTGATGACGATAACGAAAATCTTGTTGATCATGAAGATTGTTATATAGATCCCCTTGATGCTATCATTACTAGCAAGCTCTCTCCAATCGCCTCCCAAAATCCCACTACTTCTTCAAACTATCCCACCATGCCTTCATCCACATCTAATAATGGTTCTTCTGCTACCCTTGACAAGGGATATCCAACATCCTCACCATTGACATATTCATCATGTCCTCCCTTTCAACCTCTATCCTATCCAACATCCACGTCCTCTTATCCTCATCATCATCAACAATCCCAATACCTCTACCTTAATCCCACATCCCAATCTTCTCATCCTAATCCAACACCTACACCTTCCTATCACAATCTACCATCTCAATCCTCTCATCCTAATCTACCATCTATATCCTCCTATGCCAACCCACCATACATGTCTTCCTATGGTGGTTCACCACCTCAATCTTCCTATTCTAATCCAACATCCACACCTTCCTATCACAATCCCCCATCCCCATACCCTTAGATTAATTCTACATCTCCCCATTCTAATCCTTCATCTACATCTTCCTACTATCACTCCCCATCCCAATCTAATCCAACATCCACATCTTCCTACATCACTCTCCCTTTCACCGCATTATATCTTAATCCTCCATCTAATCATAATCCTACATCTCCTCCAACCACTCCTAGTCCTCCATCTAATCCTAATCCTCCATCTCCTCCTAGTCCTACATCCAATCCCATCCCTTCATCTAATCCTAATCCTCCATCCATTTCCATCCCTTCATCTAATCCTAATCCTCCATCTCCTACTAGTCCTACATCCAATCCCATCCCTTCATCTAATCCTAATCCTCCATCCATTTCCATCCCTTCATCTAATCCTAATCCTCCATCTCCTCCTAGTCCTACATCCAATCCCATCCCTTCATCTAATCCTAATCCTCCATCCATTTCCATCCCTTCATCTAATCCTAATCCTCCATCTCCTCCTAGTCCTACATCCAATCCCATCCCTTCATCTAATCCTTATCCACCAATCCCTAATCCTCCATCCATTCCCATCCCTTCATCTAATCCTACATCCAATCCCATCCCCACCTCTACTCCTAATCCACCAATCCCCAATCCTCATCCTCCATCCCTTCCAAATGTTTCCCAAGGACTCATGCAAGAAGAGGCACCATGCCCTCCCACTTTATCATGTACTATCACTAGTGATGAGTCCCTCCTCCATCCTACACCTATCCCTCTCATCACCCTTCCTACCACCATCCAAACGATTGAGCCGGTCAAACCCATCAAATCCATTGAATCCCCATATTCTACTACTAGATCCACCGAATCCATTGAAGACATCCAATCCCCTCCTCCTAGTCCTAATATTCACAAACTTCAATCCAATGACCTTCATGAATCCTCCATCCTCCTCTCTCCCCCAGTTGCGGAATCCCTCCAACACTCTTCCATCATCATACATCCCACACAAGATGATCCAAAGCATACAAGCATATCCCCTCCTCCAAATCAAGATCACTCCACCCCATCTACTCCATCTCAAGAACATAGTCTTCCATCCATTTCATCTCATGATCCATACCCTCAACCAAGTCCTATCCTCCCATCCACCCCATCTCAAGATCACGCTATCTCCTCCACTCCATCCCATTATCCCATTTGCCTTCAAGATCCAATCACTCCATCTCAGGAGCCCTTATCATCCACTACCTCTCATGATCCCTTATCACTCATTCCTCCTAATGTTGCTATCCCCTCATCCCCATCACATGATCCTTCATCGCCATCTAGTCTTACCATCCCAATGCCACTTTTGTATCACCTTGGTAATATTACATGCGTCCATGGTGGTCTTCTTGTAGAAGAAAAACAATGTCTATGCACCACCTTTCCTCTTTCACCTAATAATGCAATTGCATCATTCTTCCAAGAGAATAAGCATCCTACCATAAATCACATGCTACAAAATATGAAATATCAAGGAAAAGGTTTAGGCCTTCATGAGCAAGGTACTTTAGAGCCCATCCAAGTCAAAGAACATTCAGGCACACATGGTCTTGGATATATCTCCCAAAACCCGCACTCTAAAGATGTTGGTACAACCTCCGTACATCCTAAACGATCCTCTTCTAAAGGCACAAGAGGTACTTTCCATCGCTCTACCAAGACATATGTCGCCATCCCCCCTCCTCCATCATACTACCTACAAACAACTATCCATCTTCCTCCCTCATCCTCTAAATCCATTTTGGTCCTTATGTCCCTCTATCCATCATTGCTCATCCTTCATCTACTATGGGTTCTTATATCCCTCCATCAAAACCCACACATCCTCCATATGCACAATCTATTTTGGGTCCTTACATCCCAAAATCACCCCCTCCATCTTATCCTATTCATCCACCCCCTCTCCCTCATACACCACATAAAAATCCTTCCTTCATAACTCCTAATCAGGATCAACAAAGGCACATACCTACACATTCTCCATCTACACATAGTCCCTCTAACCCTACCTCCATCGCTCCACATCATTCATCTCTTTGCATCTATCCCCTTGCTACTAAAAGCACTTTGGATGCCAAAGCAAAAATGTATAAATCCAAATGTCCATGTGAATCTAAAGCTCCTCATGTCCCCTTCAAAAGACATGTTGAAGAACAGAAAAATCAAGTCCAAAATCCAAATCAATCAAAAAGGCCACAAAGGCCCACCGAAGCAAAAATAAAAACCATATGGATCCCAAAGAAAAAAGGTGCCATACCTTCAATTGAAAAGTCCATAACGACATCCAAAGTTGCTATTCCCCCACAAAATCATTCACCTCCTCCATCTCCTCAATCTATTTTGGGTCCCTACATCCTAAAAATCACTATCCCAACTCCTCCATTATCGCCACCCTCTCCATCCATTCATCCACCTATCTTTTCGCATCCACCATCACATGTGCCCATGTTGGTCCTGAACACCTTCCCCCATCATACATCCACTCCATCATTACATCCATACACTTTCCAACATCCCCTCCACTATCCTCTCTATCTCCCCTATCAAATTCCTTTAATCCATCCTCTTGCATAAACCATCCAGTCTAATAGGGTTGTACCAACATCTGCTGGTCACTTCAAACATGGGCTCTTATTACCTCATATGAAACTTAATGTGTGAGTCCTTCATCCCTATCCTTATCAATTGTCCTCTAAAATCTGCATATCCATCTCCCTATCTTTATCCATCTTCATCCACATCATACTCCAAAAAAGAGCCAAAAAATCAGAAAAATACAAAAAACAAAAAAAATAATAAAGAGAAAATCATTCGTCCAATGGTGAAAACTTGGCAAACAAGCGCCTTGGATACGTACCATGATGAAAACTTGGCAAACAAGCATCATGCATAAATTCCCCATCTCGTCTCCTTCCACGATTGGGGGCAACATCCACTTACGCATTCCTTTCCTCCATCTCCTACATCTGCCTATCTTCTGCATCCTATCCATCCTATCCCATTTATCCCACCTCCTCCCTCTTCCTTGTGATCTTGATAAATGTAGGGGCAAACCTATATACATGCTTTGGACACCTCTTGGCATATATTCCCATCCATACACTATCATATTCCTTATCCACCTCTATCTATCTTCTATTGCCCATCTCACTCCCTTATCCACCCATCTTGCTATCCCTCTTGCCTCGTCATGCATGACACATATAGAGTGGGGGCATCTCCTTATTTGCAATTGGGTCCTTGGAGACATCGTCCATCCATTCCACCAGGTAATCTTCTCCATCTCCCCATCCTCTCATCCCATAGTCCTTTTCATCCTTTCATCCTTATCTCCCCATTCATCTATCTAAACATCCAATCCATCTCCCTATCCTTATCTTCCTATCCACAAATCCTTTTCCATCTTTTCATCCTTATCTCCTCATCTGTTTATCTACCCAGTAATCCATGTCATCTTTCTGAATCCTTATCCTTCTATCCATATATCCTAGCATCTTTCTATCTCCCCATCTTTATCCATCCATCCATTTTCCTTCCATCTCATAGTCCCTTGTCATTGGTCTCTAGCTATAGGCTACCCTCATGCAATCCCCTCATGCAATCCAATGACTTGATACCTCACTATCATCATTCCTCTCTCTTTCTCACATCTTTCCAATCTTCATCACTCATCTATCCATCATCTATCCATATATCCTAGCATCTTTCTATCTCCCCATCTTTATCAATCCATGCATTTTCCTTCCATCCCTTGTCATTGGTCTCTAGCTATAGGCTACCCTCATGCAATCCAATGACTTGATACCTCACTATCATCATTCCTCTCTCTTCTCACATCTTTCCAATCTTCATCACTCATCTATCCATCATCTATCCATATATCCTAGCATCTTTCTATCTCCCCATCTTTATCAATCCATGCATTTTCCTTCCATCCCTTGTCATTGGTCTCTAGCTATAGGCTACCCTCATGCAATCCAATGACTTGATATTTCACTATCATCACTCCTATCTATTTCCTACATCTTTCTGATATCTTATCACTCTTCATCATTCATCTATACATCCTCTCATCCTCCCAATTCATATTCTAATAATCTAGGTCACTATCCCATCCCTGAGCTTCGCATAACCCACATCCCACATATCGACCATCCAATCCTGCGGCCTATCCTGGCTCATCATATCCTCTCCATCATTTTATCCATTTATCTTGGTCATCTCATCATCCCTTATCCATTGTCTGTCGTCGGTCTCTGGTCGAACTACGTTGCCCCTGCGCTTTCACGTAGGCAAGGTCGGTCATTTGATCCACCCCTGGGGTTCTATCTTTTGTCTGTCTTGTCTCTTCCATCATCTATCTTTGGCCTTGTGTCGAGCTACGTGGCCCCTGCACTTTCACGTAGCCAAGGTCAATCATTTGGTCCGCCCCCTGGGCATTTTTTCCATCTGATCCTCTATCTTCATCATCCTCTTTCCACTTTTACCATGGTCTTTTCCTGAACTACGAGGGCTCTGCGCTTTCACGTAGGCACGGTTGATCTTTGATCAACCCTCGAGCCCCTAGGTCTTTAGAGTGTGTTAGTCCTGTTGTCTTGTCATCTTGTCATCTTGTCGTGTCATCAAGTATGTCCCTATCCTAGCTGGTGCTTATCAAACAATAGTCATCTGTATCACACGATCCAATCGGTTTCTGGTATCCTACGTCATATTGATCTTTTAGTTTACTATCCATCATCGGTCTCAACAGGATGTATCCTTCCTAACAGACCTCATCAACCCCATCCATCATCTTGATCCTATGGCAAAGGACGTTTAAACTTGATTGTGATCTTTTGATGTTTTTGACATTTTGTTTATCATTTGAGCTCCCTATCATCACTTGTCATGGTCGCCTTGATCTATCATATCATGGTGTGCTTTGACTAGTAAACATAGGGGCATATCTTGATCTTTTTTTTATGTTTTTGTCTTCTTGGTTGTCCCACGTAGTACCCACCAAGACTCTTGCAGTCTTGTGTTATGCTGGGGCATCCTTTTGTGCTTGTGGTTATCCCAATACCAGGCCGACCACTGTCTTTATGACTTTGGGGTGTTGGAATAGCCTTCTTGTCTGTTATGTTTGTTTTATGCATTAGACACTAATCCGTCTTGGTTTACATACCCTGATGCCCGGTGTCTTATGCTATAGCAAAAATCAGTGCTCTAAGGATGGCAAATTGCATTAGGATTGCATTTCATTTTCCATTCCATCATCTTGCATATCTCCCCCATCCTCATCACCCTCATCCTCATCATCAGTGGGATGTATCGTTCCCTCTCCTTGTGTTGTTTTGGGATGTATCTTTCCCTCATCAACAACACTCTCATCGGGATGGATCCTTCCCTATCCTTGTGTTGTTTTGGGCTGTATCATTCCCTCGTCAACAACACTCATCCTCATCCTCATCAGGATGTATCCTTCCCTATCCTTGTGTTGTTTTGGGATGTATCATGTCCTCATCAACAACACTCCATCAACCATCCGCCCAACCTGGATTGTACATGGATTGGGGCAACATCACATTTTTCCTTACATCCATTTGTGCTCACCTTTATCTCCCATCGCTTATCCTTTTTTTGTTTCATCACTTTACATTGTCATTTTCATATCCCCTTTCCTCATATCATCTTTCATCTTTTCCCCCATCTCTTCCTCCTTCTTCTTCCTCCTCCCCCCACTTTCTTTCTTTCCTTCTTCTCTTTCTTTCTTTCCTCTTCCCCCTCCCTCTTTCCTCCTGCTTGCGGGGTGGACACGCCCTCGGACTGTCGAGGCAAACCCGCCCTCGGTTTGTAGCTGGGTGGATCCACCCCCTGCAGCGGGGCGAACCTGCCCTCGGCCTGCAGCGGGGCGGATCCGCCCTCCCAGGGTGAACCCGCCCCGCCCCGTCCCGGGGCGGATCCGCCCTCCCAGGGCGAACTCGCCTCATCCTGGGGCGTACCCGCCCTCCCAGGGCGGACACGCCCCTTCCCGAGGCGGATCCACCCTCCCGAGGTGAACTCGCCCCGTCCTGGGGCGTACCTGCCCTCCTGGGGCGAACACGCCCCTTCCCGGGGCGGATCCTCCCTCCCAGGGCGAATCCGCCCTAATTCACCCCGTCCTGGGGCGTAACCGCCCTCCCGGGGTGGACACGCCCTGTCCTGGGGCGTACCCGCCCTTTCGGGGCGGACACTCCCCTTCTCAGGGTGAACCCGCCCTCCCGGGGCGTACCCGTCCTCCCGGGGCGACCTCACCTATTCTGCAGTGGGGCACATTCGCCCCTCTGCAGCTCTTTTTCTCCTTCTTCTTCCCAGGGCTGCCATTTGCAAACCGTGCGTCGGATCGACTTCGTTCAAAAGGAAAAGTTGCTTATTTTTTCGAGCTCTTTCCAACCATACCCTCCATTTCTTTCTATTGAGAGATTTTATTTTGGGACCCCTCTCTTTTCCCTCCCCTTTAAAAGGTATTTTTACCTTTTATTTACTGTTTTATTCCTCTAACTAATCCCTTCCCTTCGTGATGCTGCCATTTGCACCCCGTTTGTCCAATTGACTTCATTCAAAAGGAAAACTTGCCTAATTTTTTTGCCCTTTTTCTAACTATACCATCCGTTTCTTCCTATCAAGAGGTCACCCGGGACCCCTCTCTTTTCCCCCGTCGCCCTCTCAAGGGGGCATACCCTTCACATTAATCCATTTTCCATACCATAATCAACTCTTTCCAGGATTGGGGCATCTTCATCCATTCCCCACTAATTGGACAGCTCAAGTCCTATGCTGGGGCATCATCTTTCGGTGAATTCCTCTATAGAGTCATCTGCACTTTCTTTTCTTCGAAGCACGGTTATTCTAACGGTACTTCGAAGAGGGGCAAAATGTAGACATCCAAATTTGATCAATTCCATATGATCAAAATCGTCTATTATATTCATCTATTCCATTAACGGTGATTAAATAATTCATTTAATCATTATTTCATTTTCTGCCTAAGGTTCCTAAAGTATCTAATTAAATAAATTAAATACTTTACCTTACACCCTGTTCTTCTCTAAATTAAATAAATATGACAAATTATTTAATTTAGTCTTTTAACCCATTTGAATTAAAACCAATTTTTAATTCCCCTTTTTCTCTCTCCTTGTCACATTCTCCATAACCCTCTCCTAATCCGAATTAAAGTAATTAATCTGTGATTAGGATGTGCACCACTTAATCAAGATTAAGTGTCACATCCTCCATAATCTCCCACTTGCCTCTAATCTCTCATTAATTACCTTAATCATGTTTTTGCACAACCTTAATCGGAATCATTAGCCACATTTGGCTTACCTTTTCTGGTCAACCTTCCCACTTACCATTTTTGGTATGGACTCCCTTCCCCATGTGAATTTTTAATTCACATTTATTCAACCAAGGTTCCCCTCTTCCCATGTGAATTTTTAATTCACTTTTATCTTTCCAAGGTCTTCCCCATCCCCCATGCAAGATTCTAGAAGCCTTGACTTGTCACTTCACATGTGCCAAGGGCTTCTAGAACCTTGGACTTGTCACATCACCCACATGTGACAAATCTCCAGCTTTTTGGAGACACTCTCTTATCCACTAGATTCTTCCAATCATTGTGAATTTTAAATTCACTTTTATTCCTCCAAGGAATCTTCTCATCCCCCAAGATCCACCTCATCTCCACATCACTCCACCTTAGGACATCTCACCCTCCACATGTCAAGATGTGAGGGCTTATGAGTCCTCAACTCACCATAGCCCTTCATCTTGATCTTTGTTAGATCAGTCCCAACCGTTGAATTCTCTAGAGAATTCAATTTGGCATATAAATACCCCTTCAATTCCTTCATTTTGGGGGGATCAAGTCTTTTGCAAATAAACTCTTGCAAAATTGCCATTCAATCTCTCATCTATTTTAGTATCCATATTGCATCAATTCATCTTGCATCCACTTCATTTTCATTGCCATCCAAGGAGCACACAAGACTTCAACATCAAGGGCCAACCAAGGAAGCAACAACATGAAGGTATAACAGCAATTTATTTGTTTATCTTGCTTTCATATTATTCATTTTCTTAGGCTAATCATTGAGGTGCCCTATTATCTTGTTGTTTCTCTTTATTGCACTATTAGTTTTATCTAACATCTCACATTTAGGAAGCAACATTTTATTAGGATCACACATCCAACTTATACAAAGTGTCAATTAATGCACCCTTATCTAGCACCATAGATACCCTAGTCATTCTACAAAAAACATTTGAGAAAGAGACTTGCACACTAGCATCATTAAGCTTACTTACAAAAAGTAGATTTTGAGCTAGACTTGGTATATGCAGCACGTCATCGAGTCCCTTCACTCTTCCACTAGGAAACTAAATTTTGACTCTTCCACGACCAATAATTTCCAAGTGAGAATCATCACCCAAATACACCCTTCCACCATCATACTTTTCATATTTTGAGAATCAACCTCTATGAGAGGTCATGTGAAAGGACACACCTGATTCAATCAACCAAAAATCATCTGATGCCTAAGTTGCCAAGGCTGCTATGAAGGCATCTACATCACTCTAAGAAGATTCATTATCAAAAGAAATATTTTTCTTTTTCTTCTTCTCCTCCTCTTTACAATATTTCTGGATATGTCCAGTCTGCCCACAGTTCCAACATTTCACCTTGGAATTTTTACCAAGAGACTTTGATCTCCCCACTGACTTGGATTTAGACTTCATGTCTTTCTTCTTGCCTTTCTCCTTTGATATGCCTTGAACAACAAGGGCCTCCTTGGTCATCTCAGAAGACTTCCTTCGCATTTCCTTTGACATCAACGAAGCAACCACATCTTCCATATTGAAAGTGGTTGTTGTACACCTAATAGCCATTACTAGGTGATCCCATGTGTTAAGTAATGAACACAACAGGAGCATGCAATGATCCTCATCATCTATCTTCACACCAACAGACCCCAATTGAGCAATGATCATATTAAAGGCATTCAAATGATCTACAATAGATGCTCCTTCATCCATCTTCAAAGAGTATAACTTCTTTCTTAGAAATAACTTATTCACTAGATATTTTCCCTAATAAATGTCACCAAGCTTCTTCCATAAATTTTTTGATGTCTTCTCTTCATGGATGTTCAAGAGAACTAAATCAGCCAAGCACAATCTAATCAAACCCTTGGCTTTCCGGTCCTTTGCATCCCGGTTAGTTTGCAGGGTTGTTGATTGTTTTTTAGAGGACACTACATCCCATAAATATTGGTCTACAAGTAAATGTTCCATTTTGAGTTTCCACAACTCAAAATTTCCACCGTTGAATTTATCAATCTCTATTCTTCCAAATGTGCTCACCATCTTAAATCTACAATAAGTTTATAACTAGATTTCTTTGCGAAACTCCCACTAAACAAGATCAGCACAAAAAACCCATCTTACCCACAAGGACAAAAAAGTTGGCCAAGCTCTAATACCAACTGAAAGGAAAGCTGAGTGCAAAATACACCTTCCTAATGCTAAAATTTAGAAGAGAGATACAATTTTTTTTACAAAAATTTACAATTATAGTTCATTTAAGATGCACATATGAATAATCAGAATAGAAAATAAGCATCAACATAGAATGAACACCATATTTTATGTGGGAATTCCCTTTCGAGAAAAAACCCACACACCAAAGCAGAGATCTCTTATATTATCATAAAATATAATTACATACAAGTTACAAAGCAATGCTCTTTTAGGTGTTAATTCATAGAACGAATCCAACAACAATTAAATTACATTCACTATGATCAATGCTTGACACAGTTACAATGCACTATGGCATTCATCCATACATCTCTGGCGTTCTAGGAAACCATCGTTCAAACTTCCATAATAGATGAATGATCACAAATGACATAACCGTCATTACTTTCTGCCCCGTCAAAGTCACATCAAAACATCAAAGAGACTTCAAATCTCGTATCTTTGAAATCTCACTACCACCCCGATATGCCTTTGACTTGCATATTTAGGAACCACTAGGTACTTTATCTTATGTTAGATCAAAACATTGTTTGATCTCTACCATTCCCCATTTTCCCGTGAGGTACAGACTAGATCCCACCACAGGAGCCACGGGATAGCGGGCACCGTTAGATCAATATCTTGTTTGATCTTCGTCATTCCTCATGTACCCCCACAAGGTACAAACTAGGTCCCACCATAAGAACCATGGGATAGCAAGCACCGTCAAATCAACTAAATCGTAGTCATTACTATCACCATCGTTTGGTCCCACCTCATTGGCATATTGAGGGGACCATCATCTAAGTCCCAAGGATGTCCATTGTTCCCTCCAACAAAGAGACCCAAGCTTCCATCGAGATGTCGAAGGGACTACCAAGTGACTTCCTCTGACATTGACCTATTGCTCTGACGAAACACTCCTTACAGTTTATCGGTATGTCGAAGAGACTGTTCATTTAGCCCCATCAACAGTTACTTTTCTCATCAATGAAGCTTCACCGCCAACGCAAAATCCAGAGACACTTAGAGATAAGCCAAGTGCTTGTCGAGGAGACTTATCAATCCATCCCGTCGAACTTAACCTGTTAGCCCGATGAACCTGAAGCCAATGAATTTTACGCCAGTAAGTTTGAGACATCATTTCTCAATATTTGTTTAGGAGAACCCACACTTCTTCGCAAATGATATTTTGGCCTTTCGATTTTGGATATAAGTTTCCATATGTTAGTAGAGCATGGATTCTTGATGTCATTGAGTTTTGAGATTCACGTGTCGAGATGTGGATACATAGATGAAGGTTCTTGCTTTTAGGTCTTATATGGAGCCAACCTAACATGTTTGATGTTATGTGAAGGATAAATAAGTGTTTCTGACTTATGTAGGATATCTTATAGGTCCATTTCAACTGATCTTAAGATGTTTTGAGTTTTGAATTATGGCGCATTGTGTGGATGAATTATGTTTGGAGCTGATAAGTTACATTTCAGGTATTACATCTAATTAGGTCAACCTAATCGATGTTATACTTGATACAAATATATAAGTTAGATTATTTTTGGTATCTTGAAGATATGACAAGTAATATGTGGTGTGTGATGTGAATTTAAGCAGAGCAATGCAAAGTTAAGTTGTGAATGTTAAGTTGAAGAGAAAATTGTGTGAACGAAGAGCAAGGCAGAGTGTTAAATTGAAATAAGATAAAGTTTGTTATTATAATTCAATGGGACTGTATTCATGCATATATTAGATGAAATTATAACAATTCGAAAATAGGTTGTGAGATACGATCTCTCTTCTATATTTTTCTCTATGGACAATGAGTCCACCTGTATTGAGAATTTTTGTAAATATACCATAACTAATTATAATATATTGTGAGCTAACCCTCACCATGGTTTTTTTCCTTTTGGGGATTTCCATGTAAAAATATTGGTGTTCATGTGTTATGTGATGTTGTGAATGTTTCATGCTTTATTGTTTTATTGTAGTTGAATATGCATTAGTAATTGGATGTTTAATGTTTTAATGGTTTAAGAGAATATTGATTCACCCATCCCTCGGTATTCTAGGTGTTCAACAATTGGTATCAGAGCTTGGTTCCTTGGAAGGAGCTTAATTGCTTTGGGAAGGTCTTGGAGATTGAACACATGGCTAATATAAATTTTCCTATTCCTCTGGAAGAGATTCGTGTTGTTGGATACATAGAAGAAGATTACATACTTGACAAAGATGGAGAACTCAAATTTTCCCTTGAAGATCTAGAAAAGATTAAATATAAAAATAGAGATCTAAAAGAAAATGTCAAAGAAGCAAATGAATGTATTAGAAAATTGAGAGAGAAAATCAAGAAGTTCAAAGAAAGGCACAAGGAAGTTAGTGAACAATTGAAACAAGCAAATGAAAACATCACTAGACTGAAAGTGCAAGTTGAAGAAAAGAAAAGACTTGAGGAATGTCTAAATGCAATGGTGAAAAGAAATCTGATGAATGCATAAGGCTTGAACAAGAAGTGGTAAAATTAAGATCAGATTTGGAGAAAGCAAGAAGTCATGAGGAAAAAATCAAAATGAGTTCTACAATGCTTAATGAGATGATTGTAGGACATAAAATCTCTAAAAGAAAAGATGGCTTAGGATTTTAAAAAGGTGAAATCTCTAAAGAAGATCAAATGCCTAATTCAAAAGAGAAGATCAATGAACCAAATAAGACTGAAGATAAGAATAACAATAGCAAGATCTAGAATCAAATAAATGAAGCTAGAAGACCTCCAGTCAAACAACCAAATGCTCAAAGGTACCTATATTTCAATGATTTTTTCTATTCTTGCAATAAATTTGGACATAGAGCAATGGATGGTAGAAGCAAAATGAATCAGAATGTTCTATCCTTTACTAGTAAATGTTTAATATACAAAATATTTGGTCATAGAGTAAGTGATTGCAAAAGTCAAATGATGAATGGATATAACAATGGTAGAATAATTCATTTTCAATGGTTACTGTTATACATGCTATGGATTTGGACACAAGATTAATCAATGCGGATCTAGAGTGAATGAAAAAAATACTGTTCAAAAGAATATCACATGTCACAATTGTAGTAGACCTAGACACATTGCCAAATTTTGTAGAAGTAGAAATACAAGGAAGGATAATCTGGTAAAAAGGTATGAACTAGTGAAAAGGGTTGATCTGACTGAAGTAAAGAAGGAAATGGAAAATATTTGGAGAAAGAAGGAAGAGGTAAAAGATAAGGGATAATATGTACCATCCTCTGGTGCAAATGTTTCCTTTGAAATCTAAGCCAAGAGATATGGCTTAGGGGGAGCTTTAATGGATGTATTTTTATACCCTGCTAGAAAAGAGGTGTTGATGCCACAATAAAAATATATGTGATGTAGATCAACATGCTTGATCTATTGGTGAAGATTGCAGAAGTTTGTGGAGCTTTGGAAGTTGTCTGTGCATACAGATAAAGTGTTGCCAGCTTTATGGATTGAATCATTTAATGCAGAAGTTGGGTAGATCAAAATATTATAATAAAATTCACTAAGGAAAAATCATTTCACATAAGTATTCGAGAAGAAGCAGAGCAACGAGAAGAGAATTTGAAGTGCATAAGGAGATTTAAGATTTAGAGCATCGAACCCCTAGTTCAGCGAATAAAGTGAAAAGGTATTTTATGAATCTTGTGTGCCCTATTTTTTCAAAAATCTTTGTTTGAAAGTAGTTTAAATCTAGTTTGCAATGGATATACCAAGGGTTGTATAGGTTACAGAAAAAACCACAACCAAAATTCAAAAGGTATCCCATGAAAGCCATAGATGATGACCTGTTAGGAGAATTCTCATATATTCCATATGGGGTTATACCAATTGAGGATATTAGGGATTACATTCATGGAAAAATGGAAGAGAATTATCCCACTAAGTTAAGTGATATATGGGAAAATGAGTTAACTGATGAGGATTTCGTCCTAAATCCATAATACAAAAACCTAGTTGAGAAGAAACTAGATGTATGGCAATGGTCTCCCAATTTCTTCTATGATGTCAAGTGGAATAGAATGGATTTGAGTAGAGTCCATGATTAGTTTGTCTTGACTGATATGCCTCACAAGATAACAAAGGAAGTGATAAGAGAAGTCATTGATCTATGCTCCACCGGACCCGTCCCTATTTTGAAGTCCATAAAGAACAAAGTGGTTATGGAGAAAATAGGTGCAACTTATGATAAAATAGCTCTTGCAGTAAATTCTATCAAGAATCCAATGGTAAGATATGCAACCATGATGGTTAGCTACAAGATTTATTATATAAACAGAGACAATTTCATATTTTTCATCGCAGTCAATGTGGCACATGAGATGATAGAGAATGGTGCAGATTATGACCTTTGTGAGTTACTTAGGCAACAACTAATAAAGAATTTGAAGTAGTCAAAGGAAAAGAAATATGTGTTTAAGTATGACACTTTGGTTATGTGCATACTCTTTTATTTCTTGAAGTAGCTTCCCCTAATTGGAAAGGTAAAAGGGATGTGGAAGACTTGTTTCACATCAAATTGCAAATCATATGAGGAACCTTGGAGATGCCAAAGCATAAGACGATGCCCTTACTGATTTCTTTGCAATATTCCAGACAACAATGCATGAGAGAGAGAGAGGATTCTAAGGAGTATGGTTGAAAAATTCAAAGATGATATCACTTTTCTAGTATCTACAGATGAATGTATGATGGAAGCAGTTGAACCAAGGAGTATATGGATCCCTGCATTGGGATATGAGATCAATGAACAAGAAATTAAAAAATATGCTGACATCTTCTTGAAGAGTCCCAAAGACACCATGAAACCAAGATATGGAACTTATGAAGAAAATTCCATGGAAGTTCACATGGAACAAAAGAAACCACATATCAAGAAGAATGTTGATGCTATGGTGGATGTATATTCCAAGGAAATGGGTGTTTCTAAGGAAAGAGTGTAGTATGCAAGACAAAGAGCTAGAGAATATATGAGTACTAGTAGAGCTTCAGGTGGCTCAAGGATATCTAGTAGAACAACTACCACACCACCATTTATTCAGATTTCCTCTAAGGCTTTACCTTCTACTGGTGAGAAAAGGAAGATAACTACCAATCTTTTGATAAGGGAGAAATCCCTTTCGATTGTGCATGCTACCAGGGAAAAAAAGAAGAATTTTACTGCCATCACACCTCCTGCTACCCATACAAAAAGAAGAGTGAAACAAATGGCTATGAGAGAGAAGTACATACATATAAATGTTGCAGAAGAAGAAGAGGGACCACCCCCAATCTAGAGAAGAAGAAGTGATGCTTGATAAGGTGAAGCTAGCACCAAGAGGGGAAGAATTGATATCATTGACATTGAAAGTGAAGAAGAGATAGAGAAAGAGAAAGAAGCATTCAAGATCCACATAAGAGAAAAGAAGAAGGAAGCCAAGAAGGCTTCTCTGGAGAAGAAAAAGAATATAGAAGAAAAGAAGACTCTAGGTAAAGGCAAATGTAAAGAACAAAATGAATTAGTAAGGCCTCATTCCCCCATGAACTTCGAGGCATTATACAATATTATCTTTCAAAATGATATGCTAGGAGAGACCACAACCCTTTATAAGGATGCAAATGAGGTAGACAAGGCTACCATTATTGAAGCTATAGTCAAGTATATTGTTGTACTTGAAGTTGATATGCGAAACATCAAGAACCATGTTCTTGAAGATTTGTGGAATATTTTGTTGTAGAGAAGACAAGATGCAATATAAGAACATGAAAGACTTAAAGAAGAGGCTTTGGAGAGAGTAAATGTTCCATTATCTAAGGATGAAAAAACCACATTGGCTACTATGTTTAGTAAGGAGCTGAGGACTAAACAAAGGGTTACTACCCATACGAGTAAAGACAAAGATGATTTGGGGAGAATCAAAAAGGAAAGTAAGGGTAAATTAGAGGAGATTGTACAGAAGCTAGGATTGGCTCCAATAATTGAGGAAGAAGTGAATGATGATACCTCTGCTCTAGAAACTAATATAAAGGAAGAAGTGCAGACAAATGATGCTTAACATGAGCATGATACAAACGAGGAACATGCATAGGATAACACTCCTCTAGAAGTCGAGGACATGAAAAAAGGAAATGACGGGGAGGCAATGATCGGGGAAGACATTGCAAAAGAAAATACTATCACTCCTCCTCTAGTACAAAAAGATGAAGTTACTCCTTCAGAAAACACTAAAGACATTATAGAGGAAGAGAACACAAACAAGACTGATGATGTGGAGAATCAAGAAGAAAACATTGATGAGGAAAAAGAAGAAGAGCATGAAGAGGAAGAGAAAGAAAAGAATAAGGATGCATCTGATGTAGAAACATAAAAACCAGTTGACTCTGGTACTATAAAGGATAAGGGAAAGGTTGTAGAAGCAAAAAAGACTCTTGGTTAATCTTCTGGCCCCTCCAGAGATTCTCTAAAAAATATAGAGAGTACAACCTATTTTTCAACCAATTGTGTCTTCCTAATTGTTACAGTTGTTGATGCATCAAGGGAATGTTGATATGGAGAAGATATCTCCCATCCACAAGCTTCAATTGGGAGATATGTTTCATGCATCCACCAAAAAATAAATAATTAAAACACATTAGAAAAGTGGAGAACTTATGGAAGAATCAGTTAAGGCATTGCAAGAGACCATACTCGGATCAAATGTTGACACCACACTCTCCGGTATGGAAAACTTGAGACTGCTAATTGATTCATTCAAAGTTTATGCATTCAAACTAAAGGAAGAAGTAGAGAAAGAAGTCGAGAAAATGATAAGTGATAAGAGGATATTGGAGATAAAAAAGAAATGTGAAATTTCACACAATTTTTTTTCAAAGTTGTTAAAGGATGCAAAAGGATGTGTTGATGAGGCTAAGGCACTTTACCGATATGGCATGAAGTGGCTCAGAGCCACATAGATCATAAAAAAGAAGATGGAATCTATTGAGTCCCAAATAAATGTTGCCTCTAGTGCCTATGATCCGACACTTAACCTCACAGGTGTAACAAGGAATTCCATTGTAGACATGCACAAGAAGTTCTTCCAATTATAAGCGCAAAAAGAACACATTATTTAGCAGTTTGGAGAGGTAAGGGATCTAGTCAGTCCCAAATTCTTACTCATTTCAAAAGCTATCCTAAGTGGAGATAAATAAAATAAGATGATCTAGGATAGTCCAAGGATGATGTAGAGGTGCCAGTTCAAGCAGAGATGGAAAATACAAAAAAAACATTTTTTTTTATATCTTCTACATTTTAGTAAATCATATTTTCGGAGGTCTTCAGAGAAAAAATTGGGGTCGGAAGTCTCGTCCATCCCTTAATTGGAATGTTCCAAAGGCATTGGATTTAAGGGACTGAAATTATGTCTCTTTGATACCTTTCTAACGAGGTAAAGAAGTTCAAATTTTGATCACCTAGCTAGGAGTTATGACCCCACCAAGCTAGGGTAGCAAATATACACTAGTTTTTTGAAAATTTTATATTTTTGTGTTTTATTTTGTCATTTTAAAATTTACAAAAATGTGATGACTATTGGAATTCCTCTTGCAATGTATATATTCCATTTTTGAATGTAAATAATTCAGTTTTGGGGCTACATACAACTCTCTTCGAGTTTGTTCTTTTTGAAAACTCTCATAATGTCACAGGTTGTGCGCCAGGTATTGTATTCATATTTTTAATTTTGGATCGGTGGTATCAAAGTGGGAATGCTCCTGAATATCAATTTATACGAGGTCAAGCTATCAAATATTAGGATTAAAAACATAAAGTTTGTCATATTATCCTACTTTGAGACACACACGATCAAAGATGGGAGAAGAACAAGGTAATTCATCAGACTCAATAAGCATCGAGAAGAAATGATGAATAAATTTTCACATTTATTCTGACATAACCAAGGTAACCAACAACCAAATTGGGAAAAAATACCATTTCATGGACACACTCCATTCAAGGTGCGAGTAAATTTTGAAATCTTGAATTTTGAAGGAAAAATTGATGTTGATGTTGTTGACGATTAGCTATCAAAACTAGAATGATATTTCTCCATAATCATTTCTCATATGTGGAGAAAATAACTTTTTCCATCCTTAAAGCCGAGAGCCATGTGAAACAAGTGTGGGCAATCAAGGTAGCAGATAGAGAAATACTCATCAGACTAGAATTGGAGTTAAACTTTGATAAGAAAACCTACATGGGGTGAATTTTTGGAGTACATTAAAGAAGTATACTTCCCTAAGGATATTTATAAAAAAAAATATATGGAGTGGCAGTTGCTTCGATAAAAGAAAAATCAATTTGTACAAGATTACACCAATACCTTCTATGCCCTAACAACAAAACTTGGCATCGAGGATTTTGACAAACATCGCATGTTAAAGTATCATAGTGGACTTCACGGATATATCTAGACCGAGATGGATTTTTTGAATATTGAAATAGTAGCAACTGCTTACAAATATGCCATAAAAATTGAAGATAAATTCAAACAAAAAGGGAAGAAATATTGTTTTGTCAATAATAAATCAAAGGGTGAAGGTAGCAATAAATTTGTAGGAAAGAAAGTGGCCAAAGAATGTCCCTCAAATTCACCAATAGTAAAGAATGGGGTACCAAGAAGATGCAAGATACAAGCATGTGGTGTGAAATACATAAGAGTGCATCCCATAACACCAAGAATTATAGAACCATGAAGAATTTTATGACAAATATATGTGGAGAGAAAGTTGAGCCTGAATCACTACGAACAAACCCTCTTGAACAAAATGATAATGAACAGATCATAGAGGCAGACCCATATGCCACAGTTGCAACTGTTAAAATCTTACCTTGTGAGGATGAAGAACAATTGTTCCATTCACAAATTTGGGTCGGTGAAAAGGCTCTATATTTTATTATTGATATTAGTAGCCAAAATAATTTAATTTCTATAGAGACAATCAAGATATTAAATCTAAAAACAACAAAACATCTGCAACCATATTCAATGGGATGGGAAAGCCAAGGATGAGATATTCAAGTGAATAAACGATGTCATTTTTCATATGCAATAAAACCAATCAAGGATGAAATAATCTACGATGTAGCACATTTGGATGCATGTGATGTCTTGTTGAGGCAACCATACATCTATCAATGACATGGTCTATATGATTCCAGACCACACAATGTCGCAATCAAGTTTGGTGAACAAAAGTATCGTATACTAGAAGTATGTCCTAAATAATCTGCATCTTTGATTAGTGCTAAAAAATGTAAACATTTTATTGCTCAAACTGGAGATTTGGTATTTCTTATGATTCGTTCTGAGGAAACAAAATCAGTCATTTTAAATACACATGCTAAAGTGGCCACAATAGCAAACTAGCAGAAATAAATGGATAAAGTTTTGAAAGAATATCAGAGTGTGTTTAATTCACCAATAGGGGTCCCAACACACTGTCAAGTCTATTGATTTAATTCCAAGGAAACCATTACCAAATGAGCCAATATATAGGAAGTTAGTTTTTGAAAATGATGAGATCAAGAGGCATATTCAAGAGTTCATACAAAAAGGACACATTCATCCAAGTGCTTCATCATGTGGTATCACGATTGTTTTTGCAAAGAAAAAAGATGAGACATGGATACTTTTCATTGATTATCGAGCATTAAATAAAATCAGTGAAAAAAATATATCTAATCCCTTGGATCGATGATCTTTTGGACCAGCTTAGAGGGGCTAAGTTCTTCACCAAAATTGACGAAGTCCAGGTATCACCAAGTGCCAATTGATTTAGCAGATGTGTGGAAGACTGCATTTAAATCTAAGGAAGGTTTGTTTAAGTGGTTGGTCATGTCTTTCGGTCTAACCAACACTCCTGCCACATTTATGAGGATGATGAATGATGTGCTTAGGCCATTCATTGATTATTTTGTGGTTGTTTACTTGGATGACATACTCATCTTTAGCAAAACTTGGATTGAGCATTTGCAACATGTTAAACGAGTGCTTTCAATTCTACAACAACACAAACTCTAGGCCAACATAGAAAATTGTTCTTTTGGTATGCAAAGCATCCAATAAGTGGGGTGCATTATTGAAAGTGAGGGTGTTCATGTTGATCCTGCAAATATTTAGATCATTAGAGATTAGCCACCTCCTAAAAATTTCACAAAGCTTCACAATTTATTGGGTCTAGAAAACTTATATCATAGATTTGTTCTTGGGTTTTCAGATTTATCTTGGCATCTAAATTAGTCACTAAGGGGTGGAGCACAAGAAAAAAATTATTGGACAAATGCAAAGCAATGAGCATTTGAGGAATTGAAGAAAAGATTGTGCTCAACACCAGTTTTGGTCCTTCTAGACCTGCAACAATCATTTGAAATAGAAACATATGCATTTGAGTATTCCCTTAGCGTTATACTCATGCAACATGGACATCCTGTTGCCTACCACAGTGAATTTTTTTTTGATATAGTGCATCGATACCCCACATATGACAAGGAGTTATATGCCATCATTCAGGCCTACAAACAATGGAAGCATTACATTCTAGGAAAGTATTATAATGGAGGGAATGATGGTGTGTTCCCTTGAAAGATTGATGATGAGGAGGGGTTAAATACTCCCCCTGTTTCGAATAATCCACCCTCTCCTTGCGAAATCATGGGGAGAGAAGTTTGCATATCGAGCGGATAGATTGGAATTGCATGAAATGAGGATGAATCCACATGATTATGGAATGTAAGCAGAACATAATGATGTAACAGATTCACCGGGACGAGTTGACCCGGTGCGATGCTTGTGTAGAAGTTGTGAAATCCAACTTCACATACTCCAAAGATCACCTATCACAGAAAGAAGAGATGGAGACAAAAAATCAAGGGTGCTCTGAAAGCTTAGAATTGTATTAATGAGAGAGAGTATAAAATACAATGATCAATCCTTATGAAAGGAGATTGTGCAACCCTAAAAGAAACCCTAATAGGTAGACATTTAATAATTAATATAATTATTAAATGTCATAATGTGCAAACTAAAGTGAAATCTTAAGAGAGGAATAAAGGTAACTTAATTAACATAATTAAGTTAAAACCTTTACTCTAACACCCCCCCTTAAGATGAGTAAGAGTGCAACTACAAACATGTGCAAGAAAGAAAAGGTAACTACAATGCATGAAAGTAAACATGGGTCCTAACAACTAGGCCTGATCAGGTACCCATTTACAAAAGTAATGCAAACTAAATGAAATGGGGTAAAGGAGAAAACCCAGTGGGAGCAAAACTCCTCCCCAAAATAGAATGCAAAGAAGTAATGCAATGCACTAATGAAAGAAGGATAGGAGGTGGATTACATGATACCCCCCATAAATATCTTCTATCATATAAGTACATGTACAATGGTCTCCATATGAGAGATAGAAAGAGAGAAGGCCCCCCCAAAATGAAGAAACTCCTGTCACAATGGTGGATGCCTGATGTAGAATCCAAAAAAAGATCCTGAAGCAGCAAATGATATTCCTCCCCTTGGGAAGAAACGGATCCAAAGGATGATGATGAAGAAACCCTATGAAGAGTGATGAACCAATCTGTCTCAGGATGTGTGCCATGATAGGATGTTGAAGAATCTCTCTATCTGAACTGAAACAAATGATGCCAAATCCAAGCTAATGTGGAGAATCCTAAAATGCAACCTCTGAATGCACTGATAATGGTGGGCATACAATGATAACCTGACTGTCAAGGTAGAGGAGATGAATGTCCTCATAAGAATCCTCCAAATCTGTAATATAGGACTCCACAGACAAGAAAGATATGTCTGCAACATAAGAGTTCAAAGTAGCTATGTCTGGAAGATGTATGATTCCCTGCTACATTGAATCAGGAACAATAGGAGATGATGATGAAGTCTCAGTCTGAAGAGTAGGAACTGTGAGACAAGCCTCTAATTTATCAGAACATGTAAGGGTGTCTAAATACTCAAGCACCTCTAAAGTATCATGATCAAAGGGTGTATTCTCTCTCCAAGCAATGGGTAAGAGACAATCTGGAGTAGGATCCTCTAGGAATGGAGAGAGATTGGGGTCTCCATAGATCTCCCAAAGACGTGTCCAAAGTGGGTGAGGACAATCAATGTTCGATATAGCCAACACAGTGTCATGATCAACACTAAACAATATAAGTCCTACTATGTGATCTCTAAAGATATCTCATGCTAATTTTCCTTTTGAAGTGGCTGTTTTAGGTATGAGATCATACAAATAAGGAAAAATATTAAGCCACCTACAATGTGTAAGTATGCCCTTTGCCCATGACTCATAATTACCCCGTTCAAGAATTACAACTGAAGAGTGAGTAGAAAAACTCATGATAACTCTTCAAATGAAAAAATCTGAGAAAAAGTACCTTATTGAATGTAGATCAAATTAAATAGAGCCTAATGATGCAAATAGGAGGTTCCCAAGTGCCAAAACATCCAAGTAATTAAGAAAACTGTGAAAACACCAAAAGTTGAATAAAATATACCTAGGGAAAAATCTGAGAAAATAAGTTTGATCATTGTGCAGAGCATTGAATCAAATTTTCGATGCCTATTCGTTTGCGCAAAATGGAGCTCGGACGCAAAAGATACGCCCTCGAGAGTGAAAAGCACAAGTTCTGACTTTGACTGGAAAAAAAGACTAAAAAATGGAAAAATCATAAAAAATCACTAGTACCACTGGAACGGTGCCGAGACCAGCTTTCTGGTGATATCTCGTTTTCACAAAATGGAGATCATATGCAAAAAATACGCCCAATTTTGTGCAAGTTGCTCAAAAGGGTTTTAAAAAAAATTTACACAGCCCTCAAGGACTGAAATTCCTTCGGCCCCTGGTCACATGGCTGACCAGGGCGTTGGCATGCAGGAGCTGAGGCCGAAGCCCTTGGTTCTGCATGTGACCGCAGCTAAGCCCGCGGGGGCTGCACAGTCCACCGGCGGCGGCCTGGTGGCTCCACTCAGCTCGATGGCGCCCGGGTGGCCATTGGGTGGCGGCTCAGCGACGCCCGGGTTTAACATTGGTGGCGCCAATTTTCTTTAGAAAACTTTAAAAAATCAATTAAAAATTGATTTTTTTAAAAAATTCTGCATCGAAACTCGTGTGGGGGAGGTCGTATGGCCTCTCTGGCAAAAAAAAATTGCCTCTCTGATCAACTTTGTCCAAAATGGATGAATGAACAGTCGTTTTTGGGGTTTTGGGCCACTACAAACTCAATGGTGAGGTCCGTTATGCTCAAAATGCTCTGATCAAACAAGTGATGCCCTGGATTAAAAAAAAAACCCCAAACCCTCGAAGCTCCAAAAACTTTAGAAGACGAACAGGAAGCAGCAGGTCTAGAGCTCTGATACCATGTAGAAGTTGTGAAATCCAACTTCACAGACCCCGAAGATCACCTGCATGTAAATAACCTGTCACAGAAAGAAGAGATGAAGACAAAAAAGCAAGGGTGCTCTGAAAGCTCAAAATTGTATTAATTAGATAGAGTATAAAATACAATGATCAATCCTTATGAAAGGAGATTGTGCAACCCTAAAAGAAACCCTAATAGGTAGACATTTAATAATTAATATAATTATTAAATGTCACAATGTGCAAACTAAAGTGAAATCTTAAGAGAGGAATAAAGGTACCTTAATTAACATAATTATGTTAAAACCTTTACTCTAACAACTTGTACTCAACCTTCGGTTGTTCACAAGGCGATGTTTTTGGAGTTCATGAAACATGGTGCTTCCCTTGTTAACAACTGGTGGGGTTGAGGCAATTGATGATATGACTTGGGGAATATATTGAGAGATATTTGGGAGTGATACTGGGGGGATGTTCACAAGAGGCCTTTCCATATTGATGCTTGTGTCAACGTCAGGAGGGATTTTGGCCCCTTCTTTCGTTAACGCTTGCATGTATAGAGAGGGATAAAGTTTCAACATGGCGTTGACGATTCTATGATTCTCAATATTTTGAACCATTTCAGTTTTTTCCTCATGTGTCATTCCCAAGTCATCGTTGGTGATATCCTCTACATGACCCTCCTCCTGAGGGTTTTGTGATAATAGAGAGGATTTGCTTGGAGGATTACTTGATCCCGCAGGGTTTATTTCGGGGGTCGTTTGACTTAGGTCACTGGAAGTTGATGTTTCTTTAGTGATTTCCATGTTCTTATTGTGTTGATATCTTGTTTGAACCATAAAATAGAGATCTTTCGATCCTAATCCTAGGTGCAAAAAAGAGAAGAACTAAGTTAGGTTAAGGATCAAAAGGTGGTGATGATATAAACGGAAGAATGGATGACACGGATGAAAGAAACTCTTGAGGAGCCTTGGAAGAGATGCTAATCTTTTAGGGCTTGAATTGATTTGAACTTTGATTTGAAGATAGTTTGACTAAGTGTGTTAATTCAAACAAGATGATGAACTTGTAAACCCTAGGAATTTGTTTTATCCTAGAGTAAACTTGTACAAGAGGGTATTTTGACTAAGTGTGTTAAGCCAAAAGTGATTATGAACTTATCTTAGGAAGTTGTGTTATCCTACAGGTAAATTTTCTTAAGAAGATTGATGATTTGACTAGGTGTGTTAAGCCAAATAAGATGATTTTGATTTTTGCCTAAAAGTTTAGCATGATGATGCTTTCAAGGTTTTCAAGAGTTTGGTGGTGAGATGATTTTTAATTTTGACGATTGACGGATGGATGAGAGAAATGACTTTGATCCTAGACTTTGACCTAGAGGGACTCTTTCCTACAAGACCTCGGTATTGAAGAACATGCCTTACTTCCTATGTGAGAAAATAAATTTTTTGGAAAAGAGTTGGATTTTGTTGATAATAGAACTCATACAAACTTGGGTTATTCTTTGAAGCCTTCTTGTAGAAATTATATACCAATATTTCTCTAACTTCAAGAAGCATAGACAAACGCTTTTCACAGACTTTTGGATTAAGACTTTTGAACCTCCGTTTCCAAATTTTGATTTTACGGGAAATCATTTGAAGGAACACATACGTGAGTTTCAATTTTTTTTCTTTGTTTAATGAGTTCCTTTTACTACAAACAATGTCTTGCTTAAATTTTCAAACTAAATGTCCATGTCTCAACTCCTTTTCATTCCATAAGGTCCTTTATGTGAAAATCAAGGTTTCAAGAGCATCGTTTCCTAGGTTGACCTTAGTGAAATCAAATGATGATTAAACCTAAGTACTTAGAAACCTCTAAGGATATAATCCCTAGGGCAAGCAAGAGTACTTAGATTTGTCAAAGTATATTTGTTCTCTCCAAGGGGTTTGAAATTTTGATGATTTTTTGAATGTTTGTTTTCAAATGTTTTGAGATCCAAGCAATGTATTTTTTGATTCCAAGCACATGTACAACCCTAGGATGAAGAGACAATATTTTGTTGGGTTCCCACTTGGATAAATCTAGCTGCGCATATTCAGTGTGGATGATTAGATGCTTGACCACACTGGCTCCCCTACACGGCACACACTTCTCGGGTCAGCCAAGCATTAGTACCCATGAATCTCTCATGGCACACTTTTCATCTCTACAACAAAATTGCATGTATATGTGGGGAAGCTTCAAAGGACATGACCTTTTACACCAAAAAAATAGTTAAGGATTTGGAATTTGCTAAACAAGGGTTTTAATTCATAATTTTCATTCGTAGGAGTTGACCCATGAGGCGAGAGACCATTGTTTCCCTTCTCATCGGAGCCAACCACGTGATACTGGCCTTTGTTCCAGTACCCACTTTTATATCTCAGCTGGATATACTCTTGGCTTTAGAGTGTTATTGGTTGGTTCATTCCCTTGGGTGAGTACTTAATCCCATAGGGTAGGCCCTCTAAGATAAAAAAAAAAGCGAGCAAACATATTCCTAGTTCGATCAACCTTCATTTAGAAACAAAGGGAGAACACACGCAATAGGTTTACTCACACTTGCTAGATGTTTTGTTCAATTTTAATCCCAAAATGAAATGTGAAGGTAATTGCTTTACTCAACTTAAGATCACCAAAAGGAATTTTGATTCTCAAGATCGCCATGAGGTGCGAGATAATCACATATGTCCTTTTGATGGTATTATTTTGTGTAAACAATTACAAAGCAAAGTAGCACTTGTTCATTTTAATTCCACAAAGCAAAAGTGAGTTCTTTTTATAGCACTAAATTAAATGTGGAATTTGCCTTGTTCAATTATTTAAACCTTAAACCAAATCTAGTAGGTTATTTCTAAAGTTCATTTTAAGCCTTTTGTTTGCAAATTTTGAAAGAAAATTTGTATTGTTCTTTTTATGGCCCAAAATGAAATTTAGTGTTTTCTAAAGCATGAAAGATAACAAATTCTTAAAAGAGATTGAGAATTCTCTAAAAGTGTTAAACAACACTATAGTGTTCAAAAACACTTATTAAAAGATGGGAATGATGTCATTATGTAACCGTCCACTTTGCTTTCTTCCTTGCCTTACCTGCAAAATGATTAAAACCAGAAAATACAGAGACAACAAACAGATTAATAACTCAAAAAGCTGAAAACAAAAAGGCACATGTTGAAAAAAAAAATTGAATTTTTTGACTGTCATCCAATGGCGCAATTCTCAAATGTGGTGCAGTTTAGAAATGCAGCGGCGTAATATAGCGCCACATGTCAACTGAGAGCAGCGCTCTACATCAGACAAAGAGTGCAAATGTGGCACTATTTTAGCATGTGGCACAGTTTGGAGTTTGAAAATCCGTTGCACAGTTTGAAAATTTGAAATTTCTAGGCGGGAAAGCAGGTGCGACGGAGTTTGGATTTTGAGCGATGCGATATAGTGTCGTCGGACTAATAGCGGTACAATTTTCCTGTAACACAAAAAAAGAGTCAAAAACCACAGAATTTTGGAAAAACGTGAGAAATTTCTCCAAATCAACCCTCCTTCTAACGCCAAAATGTGAACCCCAATCCTATACCTGCACAAATACAACAAACAAACACATAGTTAAGTTCATATGCAAGATAAAACAAGGATTCCCCATGAAATCCATTTACAATGCTCAAAATAGGAAAAAACAAGAACAAAACATAAAAAACTAAAGCAATCCTAATTAAGCATGCAAACTCTTGATCCCATGGGGGAGTTGGTGCCAATTGGTATGTCAAAATTGGCCCTTTCCCAACTCCTTTGTTGCAATTTTGATGATTTGATGAGTGATCCACCTTGATGAAGATTCAATCAAGCTCCATGATGAAAAATTTGCATAACCTAGCTAAGAATTTGATGGAATGGATAAAACTAGATATGCTTGAAGATGAAGTTGAGTATAGTAAGTTTACTCAAAGTGTGGATGATAGAATGAGAGGGAGAGTCTCTCATTTATAGATTTCTAAATTGGAAGAATGAGTGGATTTGAGCAATGTGGGATCATTCAACACCCAATGGCCAAATGCCAGTTGTCAAGATGTGAATGTGTGGATGATAGAATGAGAGGGAGAGTCTCTCATTTATAGATTTCTAAATTGGAAGAATGAGTGGATTTGAGCAATGTGGGATCATTCAACACCCAATGGCCAAATGCCACTTGTCAAGATGTGAATGGTTGATGGTTGTGCAAGTTTTGATCAAAGAGCCATTAAATGATATTAGGTGGAAATTCAAATTTGTGAAATGACTTTTTGGAGGGAGAAAAGAATGACTTAAATGCCACTTGGCTCAATGCACAAGGACATGTAAGAGGGGAGTGAATGTTTTGTTGGATGTACAAATCCACTTGGATTTGAATTCAAACTTGAGGGAATATTCCCCTTTTATGCCATGTGAGGGAAAATAGGAAATTTAATAAATCAATTAAATCTATTTTCATGTGCAAGTTGCATTCTCTAGAGGATGTGACATGAGTTAGGATTAAATTAATTAAAGATTAATCAATTTAGTGAGAGTTTAGGAGATGTGACCTATTTGATTTATATTTATTGATTGATATAAACCAAAAGGAGATAGAAAATGATTTAAACATAGTTAAATAAATATCTTGATTTATTTAGCTAAAGGGGATGATGTTAGTGTTAAATCAAATAAAGGTGAGTTTACTTAATTTAAATGAAGGACTTTAGAGACTTTATTTAAGTAAAATGAATTATTCAAATAAATCAAGACATATGGTTAATTAAATTAAATTGGTTAATTTAATCAACAGAGGAGAAAGACCTAATTAAATAAATAATGATTTATTTAATTAAGGGATGAAAAGGTGATGATAAGCTGAGAATATGATTTAGGATGAAACGGTGTTAGTAATCAGGATCAAGCGTATCAATATATTTTCCATGTCTACACAAACCTCTTTAATTTTTGCAAACATAAGGGAAGTTTCAGAACGATAGGCATCAAAGGTGGTCTACTTATTTACAACAATTTCACCTCAACATTCATCATAAAAAGGGGAGCAACAACAAAGTGGCAGATTGTTTGAGTAGGCTCCTAATTGTAGCCTTGAAAATGGTGTTGGAATCATGTGGTCACCAAACAACAACTTGGGCCCAACTATATGGTAATGACTTTGACTTTGCTAATATTTATAAAAAATTGGTAGAAGGAAAGTTTGTCCTTGATTTTCACTTGCAAGATGGGGTGCTTTGTCATATTGGTCACATATGTGTTTCCACTGAAGAGCACAAAAAGATGATATGGGAGGCATACTACAATCGTGTTGCAGACCAGTTTGGTATTGATAAGACCAATGTTGTCCTTCAAAATTATTTATATTGGTTGAACCACAAATTTGAGGGGAAATTGGATTCCCTAGCATTTCTAGGGTTTTTCACCTAGAAGGAGAGAGTTCTTTCACACCCAAAATCTAGGGGGGTTCATTCAAGATTAGGGGCTTAAGGTGTATGATGTGTGTGATATGGAATGTGTCTAATGCTGCAAACTAATGAAATGAAACTATTTAATGAATGCAAACTAATGAAATGCAAGACTATTGAAAACACTATGTAAAATGACCTAAAATGCAAGTAAACTATAACAAAACTTAAGGTAGAAAAAGTGGTGCACCTAGAAACTGAAGGTTGATGAAGAGGAGCTCTAGAATCTTCTAGAATTTTTTATTCAGGGCTATTGGGACACTTAAGCCAAGCTGGGAAACTTAGTCCTACTTCGGAGAAACTTTGTCGAAATAGGTTTTGGGGAAATGGGTGTCCAAATCTACAGAGATCACTTTTCAAGCCTGACAGTGGGACTAATTCGCCAATGATGGTGACTTAGTCCACTCGGGGCTTTCGAGAATCTTGAGATTGGAATATGTAGCTATCAACTTGTACTTCTATTCCTGACAGAGAATTGGGTCCGAATCTTCAGAATTTGACCTGCAAGTTTTCTTCAAGCTCCTTTTAGGGTTTGTTGACTTTGAATGATGTTGATGGAAACGAGACACCTTTTATCATCTTACTCTTTGACTAATCTGCATATAAACCTGCAAAACACACATGCAAAGAGGGGAAAAAGGGTTAGGGTTAGAGAATAGAGGTTTTCCTTAGTCAAACCCTAGATAATGCAATGAAATGTAAAGGGAGAGATGATTGAACAAAATGAAAATATAATAACTCACCAAACCCTTGTTGAAGAAGTTTGAAGATATGCAAGTAACCAGCTCCAATGGATTGATGCTCGTTGTGCTTAGAGTGCTTGAATGCTTGATGCTTGCTTGAGATGATAGATTGCTTGATTTCTTGTGAATATGGGGGGTGAAAATGAAGATAAAACCCTTTATTTATACATGTTGTGCCCTAATTTCTCAAAAAGAACACATAATAGGCTGACCTTAGGGTTTAGGAGACAATATCCCACTAGAATTTTGAATTAAATTTGATTTTTATGCCAAATGGGACTAAGTTGCCCAAGTTGGCAACTTAGTCCACTTGGAAAAATTTAAGTGGATGTCAGGAATTAAAGTGTGATTAATGTTGCCTAATGGGATTTTCCTCCAAAACACACTTAATTAGGACCTATAAGTGCATTAAGGGGTCATTTTAACATAAGAAAGGGTGAATTTGTTGATGACAAACCTAGGAAAGAGTGAGAGTTTATTACAACACCTTACAACACTTTGACATAAGGCTTGGTAAGAGGTAAAAAGGGGTTATTTAGATGAATCATGATAGAAAGGTCTTAGAAAAGTGGGAAAATGTATTACAACACTTCACAACACCTTTGTAAGACATCATTAGGTTTTTGTTGATTTATAGGCATTCAAGGCTTAATGTGAATGTGTTGGCCACATTACAACATTAAATCTAGGCAAAATCAAGCCAAAATCCATAGGAAAGGCCCAAATGAGTGAAAAATGTCAAGGATACACTTTTTTGCGATACATTGGCCAAAAATGAAACAATATATCATTCCATATATTCAAGCTTGTGCAATCTATGCAATTGCAAAGCCTACAAATCATAAACTAGGCCTATATTTACCACTACCTATTCCTAATAAACCATGGCAATCAGTTTCAATGGATTTTATGTTTGGGCTTCCAACTACTAGACGGGGTCATGCTTGTGTTTATGTGGTGGTAGATAGGTTTTCCAAAATGGCTATTATGGTGGCATGTAAGAAGGTGATTTCTGCAAAAGAGATTGCCAAGCTATTTTTTGAGCATGTTTGGGTTCATTTTGTTTTTCCAGAAAGCATTATTTCTGATAGGGACAATAGATTCATCAACAATTTTTGGTCTTTACTGTGGGCTAAGATGGACATGAAATTGACAAAGTATACAACATTCCATCCTCAAATAGATGGGTAGACAGAGGTGGTAAATTGAATGATCATTCACATTCTACGGATGTATCATTCAAAGAATCCTCACACATGGGATGATAGTTTACCCTACATCCAACACAACTACAACTGTGCACTCCATAACACTACAAGGCATGGTCCATTTGAGGTTTGTCTTGGGTATCAACCATTGGCACTTATGGATATATCACTATGTATACTACAACCTGAAATTACACCAACTCTTGAGAAGGAGATAGATAAAGAAACAAAATTCATTGATAAGATCAGACACCTACAACAGTAGGCTCATGAGATTTTGGAGCACAATAGTAAGAAGTATAAGGACATACATGATAAACACATAACTCCTCATCAATTTCATATTGGTGACAAGGTGTGGTTGCATCTTCAGAAGGAGTGTCTTCAAGGACCAAATAGGAAGCTTCGTCCTCTTATCTATGGCCCATATACCATTATTAAGAAAGTTGGTGAAAATACATTTGAGCTTAATCTGCCATCATTTCGAGGGCTACATCCAATTTTCAATGTGGAGTTGTTGAAACCATATTTTCCTCCTTTGTTGGACATTTCAAGCCACTAAACACATTCATGCTATAAAATTGAATCCAAAAACCACTAATCCCTTACATCATGACCATGTCACCGAGTTCATTGTGAAGACTCTTAGAAATCAGTGCATTCCTCTCTATCGTGTGATTTGAGCTGGTCAACTTTCTCAGCAGGGCAAGTGGTTAACTAGGGAACAAATTAACGTACAATTTCCTCATCTACTCCAACAAGTGAATGCAATGGGGCCTATTTCCTCTCAAGGGGGAAGGAATGAGCCATGAAAATCTAGGGATGATACAAAGGTGTTAACTCAAGTAGAAAAGGAAAATTTCGAAAAAAAATAAAAAATGGTATTTTCTAGGTTCTAGTAAATCACATTTTCAGAGGTCTTTGGAGTAGAATTTGGGGTTGGAAGTGTCATCGATCCTTTAAATGGAATAGCCAAAGACATTGAATTTAAGGGACTAAAATTAGATCTCTTTGAGAACTTTCCGACGAGGTAGAGAAGTTCATATTTCGATCATCTGGCAAGGAGTTATGACCTTGCCAAGTTGGGGTAGCAAAATTGCACTAGTTTTTTGAAAAAATTATTTTGTCATTTTCAAATTTCTAACAAAATGATGACTGTTGGAATTCCTCTTGCAATGTATATATTCCAATTTTGAATGTAAATAATTCAGTTTTGGAGCTACATACAACTCTCTTTGAGTTTACTGTTCTTTTTGAAAACTCTCACAATACCCCAGGTTGTGCATCAGGTATTGTCTTCGAATTTCTAAATTTGGATCAGAAGATGAATCTAGTAATTGCTACTCTAGAAGAGGGAGAAGAACTATTGTTAGAGTTTTAAATGCGGAGTAGGCTACTTGTAGAGGCTAAAAGAGAATGGGATAATGGAAGTCAAGCTTGGGAATATCACTTGAAGAAGTTGTAGGCATCAACCACCTCCGTTGACTCATTTTTTAAATCTTTTTTATGCATTTATGTTCAAATTTTTTGTATATATGTGGAAAATATAAAAAAAATTCAACACCTTTTTGGTTTTTTCTCAATACATGACTCAGGGGGAGTCAATTCATTATTTCCCAATTGTATATATGACTACATCATTCAGGGGAAGTTTTGGTAAGAGTTAGAACAATTTGCATAAGCACCCTTTGCCCTTGATGTCAAAGGGGGAGAGTATTTTTGAATTTTTTTTGGCATGTTGCCATCAATGACAAAGGGGGAGATTGTTAGAAGTTTGGGGAGATTGTTGAAGTTTGTCATTGATTATGATGTTTGGCAACATGAGCATGGATGGTGCATAACGACATGATACAATGTTGTCATTGATGTCGACATTGTTTTGGATCATTTTGATTAATCCTAACAAGTTTTTGGAGTTGTTAAGGGAGACATTTGTGCAAATTGAGTTGGTTTGAAAATATCAGTTGCATATAAATTTGACTAAGTGTCAAATCTACTAGTTCAGTGTAATAGTGCATTGGTTTTTGGGTCCGCACCACTCCGCAAATGAAGATTTTACTCTGCGCTTCTAAAATCATTTTGTTTGATGTTAGATGTATCTAATTCCAATATTTCATCATATTTGGACAAGAGGTTTGAAAGATATGAGTAACAGAGTTTGGCTTGGTAGTTCATAGTTATTTTTCTATACAATGTGTTTGTGTGGGAGAATTCAAACTTCTCCGTAGATGAGATTTTGGCCTTGCGGTTTTGGAAATAAGTTACCAGATGTCAGTAGAGCATGGATTCCAAATGGCATCGAGTTTTGAGGTCCATATGTTGAGATGTGGATACATAGATGATTTTTTTTTTCTTTTAGGTCTTATATGGAGTCGACCTAACATGTTTGATGTTATGCGAAGGATAAATAAGTGTTGTTGACTTATGTAGGATCTATTATAGGTCTATGCTGACCTATCTTAAGATATTTTGAGTTTTGAATTATGGCACGTTGTGTGGATGAAATTCTTTGGTGCTGATAAGTTACATTTCGGGTATTACATCTAATTAGGCTAACCTAATTGATGTTATACTTCATACAGATATATAAGTTGGGTTATTTTTGGTATCTTGAAGGTATGAAAATTAATATGTGATGTGTGTCATGCGAATTTGAGCATAGCAGTACAAAGTTAAGTTGTGAATGTTAAGTTGAATATCTGAATTGTGTGAATGAAGAGTGAAGTAGAGTGTTGAATCAGAATTAGATAAAGTTTGTTATTGTACTTCAATGGGACTGTATTCAGGCATATATTAGATGTAATTGTAATAGTTCAAAAATAGGTTGTGAGCCACCATCTCTCTTCTATCTTTTTCTCTATGGACAGTGAGTCCATCTGCATTGAGTTATTTTGTAAATATACTATAGTTGGTTATAATATATTGTGAACTAACCGTCACTGTGGTTTTTCCCTTTTTGGGTTTTCCACGCAAAAATCTTGGTGTTCATGTGTTATGTGATGTTGTGAATGTTTCATGCTTTCTTTCCTTTCTGTAATTGAATATACATTATTAATTGGATGTTTAATGTTTGAATGGTTTAAGAGAATGTCGATTCACCTCTCCCTCTCATTATTTTGGGTGTTCAACATGTGATGCATTTGTTCCTAATACAAAGGAATTTGAGATAACAAAAGAGGAGCAAGAAACACCCATGGATATCAAAGTTATGGTGAAGGATGAAGCACAAAAACCACTCCTTGGTAAGTTTACAATTGTTTTAGATGAAATTTTGGATCATTTCAAACATGTTAGAGATATTTTACAAAGGTTAGAGGAAGAGGGGTTGTTGGATAACCTTAGGAAATTTACTTTATGATTGAGAAGTTACAAACAAGAACCAAGGGACACAAAGAGCATGTTGATTTAAGAAGAAGAAGACAAGAATTTAAGGAGGAAGACTTGATTTTATCTCATCAATGAAAGGAGAATCTTTCGAAAGGGAAACATGGGAAAGGTGGGGGTGTTTTAGATTTACATGACACAACATGAAGGGCACATCAACTACCAAAAATGAAGAATGAGGAAATTGATAAAGTGATGAATTCAAGAACAAATGGGAAGACATCGAGCACAAAAAATAAGGAGTATTTGATCAGATGGAAAGTAAGGAAGATGGAAGGGGTAATATGGGTTTGGAAACCCAAATCTAGATGAATGTTTAGAGCCTTCACTCATGAAAAATGCTTTCTTATATGGGTTGTTTGATGTAGGAACATCTGGGTGCACGAACAATCCTACACCCCCAAGAACATTTTAATTTTTAATGTTTGTGTTTTTTTTTTCTTGTAGGTACAATAAGGTTTGATGTTGGGATTGTGAAAAATCAATTGATTAATTGTTTCACTTGGTAATTGTTCTAAATGTGTTTGAAAATTATTAATTTGTTAAAAAGGAAAAATCCCACACCCAAGCCTGTGAATAGGCATTTAATGTAAAATGTAACTCCATTTTGGAATTTTGAAATTGCATTTGCTGAAGAAATGGAAGGCAAGGCATTGAGGGAGTGGAGAGAGTGAGTTGAGAGATGAAAAGGCAATTTTTGAATTGCAATTGAATGCAAATACCTAGAAGAGGAAAACCCATACCTAGGAAGGAATAATGAGGATTCTGGAAGTTGACTAGAGAGAGAGAGAGAAGGTTGTGGCCAAGTTGTCAGGAGAGTTTTGAAAAGGAAATAAATGAGGAGAATGTGATAAAATTGAGATTGTATGGAAAGGAGGAAGGATTTGATGGAATTTGATGTGTTACAGAGGTAAATTTGTTGCAACAATTAATAATCCTGTGGATTCTCAATTGTTAAGTTGCACCAGATTTAAGGAACTAGCATCAGTAATGATCGAGCAAGAACTTGAATTTTCCCAGGATAAATGGAGAGAGCTTTCCCCATAACTCAAAAGGAAGGAACCAGACTTTGTTTTCAACTATGTGGCAACATTTAAAAGAGCACATAAGTATATTACAGTTTCCATGAAAAATGGAATAGCTTGGATTCCTCTTACCTTTCATCCTCCTCTCCTTTTGTTTCCTATACCACATTGGATAGGAAGGAAACGAGAGGGAGATGCAACAAAGGACAATAGGTGGGAAAATATATCAAACCAACATGGTTTTTACTTGAAGTAGGGGACATGAGTGATCAAAGTTGTGGACTACAGAGAAACTGCATTGCAATACAACCTTCGGCCTTGAACTTGCTTGAGGACAAGAAATAGCTTAAGTTGGTGGAAAATGATGAGCCACATAATTTCTTATTTTCTTGTTGCTATTTTATACTTTTATCTTTAATTTTTGCTAAACTTTGAGACATTGCCAGACTTTTCATATATAACTTTAAGTAGTTTAAAGCATTTGGAATTGAACATTTTATATTAATATGTGTATGTATGAGTATGAATGTCCATGAAGTTTAGTAGGATTTTATGTTTAAATTATGGTTGTTAATAGTGAGAATGCCTTGGAAAATAAGACTAACATTTGCAACAAGATATCTATTAACCAGCATAAAGACTATAGTTCGGTGCAAAGAAGGATTCAATCTACAATAGTGCAACCACTTTCAAAAGAAAATGGAGGTGATCATTTAATTATTAGACCGTGAATCATCGAGCATTACTTGTATCTCTCAATAAGAAAACCATGAGAAGAAGTTTGTTCTCAATAGGATTGTGAATTATAGTAGAGTTGTTTTATTAAGCACATTTTCTATTATAAATGGTTAAACTTGTTGAGTATAGAGCCCTTGTTTGATTTCCATACTCCTGTTCTAATAGTTATTACTTTCTATTTTGAAACTTAGTCATCTTCCTATTCTTGAGAAAGAGTTGATATTTGTTTTCAAATTGTAGATAGTTGGACTCCCTCGAGGACCCTATATAGTTGGGTATCCTATCGAGGAGGAGATCTAGATCATATGTGTATTATATTGAATAAGATTTCCTATTATATTATGTTCAACAATTCTATATATGTTTAGAATGTAATAAAAAGGAAGTACTTATGATAACATGTTTTTTTGAGTAAGTGAGTGATTAACAAGATCCCGTGGACACAACAACTCAAGCAAGGGCTACTTGAGGTACTATTGAACCACTTTAATTTAGGTTGATAGATTAGATTATGCATTGTGAATTTAATTGATAGTTTTCAATTTTCATGTGATTATGAATTATGCTTTATAGTTTTGAATTAGAATCTGTAGATTGATACTTTGTTCAATATTTTGGAGGTTAAATAAGTTAGGATATATTACAATATAATGGTTAACTGGTTATAGTCTTAATCATTAGGTACTCGTAGAAAAAGGTAGTTATTTATATTCCTTTACCCTATTTTGAGAAATAGAAGTTAATTCCTATTAAAATATTTTATTGCATTTATATGTGTTTCATTCACCTATACTTAGCCGATGTAGGATGTTTAGAATCCATGAATGCATATATTTTGTCAACATTATCGGAAGTTTACAATTCCTTGGATGATGATTTAATGGAAGCCCTCTCTTGAGTGATAAACTGTTTAGTCTAGGAATCCTCAAGTTGACTAAGTTGTGTGCATAATCATTAGCACTAGTTAATTAAGCATTAGAGACAACTCGATAGGGATATCGATAATAGTTTCATCTTGTATCCTTTCTTAGGGAAGGCTACCAACTTAAATTTTGCACCCTTCATGACAGTAATGATTGGAACCTCTCAAGAATCCATTGGAAAACACTTCCCATAGGATTACTCACCTGCATGCCTAACGAATTCATGACTTGTAGTGGCATAAAATTTGTTGAAGCCCCTAAATCAATCATGCAGTTCCTTACCAACTTACCATTTACAACCAAGGTAACATAAAAGGGGTTTACTTGGGATGGACACTTGCTTAGTGTGGAACCCAAGTATACTTCAGGTATCTCATTACTTACCTCTTTGCTATCATTTTTATTAGTCTACTTCTCATTCTTTTGTTACAAACCAATACTCTTCTCCTCAATGTGAATATTTAGTGAAACATCACCTACAAGAGCTAGTGCTTTGTCTTTATGCTTGATTATTCTCATCATCTCCAATAATGGCACAATAATTTTGATTTGGTAGATAATTTGTGCCATATCTATTGGAATATACTTTGACAATGGACTACCAAAAATATTATTTGTACTCAAAGGCAGAGGAGGTGATAGAGCTTTCAAAATTTGACAAATTTTAGTTGGTTCCATGCAAAAATTTGTCAAATTGTCACCCTTGTGCTTGATGGTCATATGTTAGGGTTTAGGGGTTTGTTACCCTTGTTCAATTTTTAAAAAAATTATTGAACCCTTGCGTTATATTTTCATGTTGACCCGTTGTACCAGGTCACTGATTATCTTAGTTATGACTTATGGCATTGTGCCCATTGTCTTTATCGGCCTCGTTGCTTAGGCCCACCGGTCATCAAGTGTTTGTGAAATTTTTAAATATTTTATGGTCGGCCCAAAATATTTCGTCCTTAAAGACTTATGTCTTAAGTCTTTATTTTTTTTGAAGGGTCGTTGCCTGTCACCTAGCCCATGGCCCCTTCCTTGTAACAAACAGTTTGCACATGCAGAAATGTCATCCGTCGGATTTAATGATCGAAATCCAAGCCCGTGCACACATGTCGCACAACATTAAAAAAATAAATTTTGGTTGGGCCACATGGTGTGCGCGATTGCGCCACGCGTCCTTCAATTCAACTAGGACCCATTTCCCATTGTCGGCTTGATCTCCCATTGTAGAGGATCGATGACTCTGATGTACTGTTGGGTCTTAATCTGAGTTGTAGCATGTGTACCATGCAGAATATTAAACGGTATCACCTAACACCTTGCACGGTTTGTGTGATGGCGACACGTGGACTCTGTTGGTGGCATAAGGAGGATAGATGGGGCCCGCAAATGGTACACATATTTTTTGATTTGGGGAAGCATCATTGGCCGATGGGCCTGCCATGCGACAGTGTGGATTTTTCAAATGTTTTTGACTCAATTTGAATCGTTCAATAAGCCAACGCACCGGTGCATCGACGACTCATATTCAAAACATAGAAGTGGCCATGTGATGGTTGGTGAGGCTCTGCAAATGGCGATCATTAATGGTGCAAGCTCTTCGAAGGATATCAGCCTGATCTCCATGCGTGCGAAGGGCTACTTCCTAGAAATTATGATGAATTATACACTGATTTCCATGTACCTGGGAATTAACGGTGGTGAAACAGACACTAGCGAATAATCACTTGCTCGCTCGTGCTTCTATTGGAGCATTGATGATCGTTTCATCAATTTGATCAATAAATATGGATGATGGCTTTTCATTTTTACCATAGCAATTAAGATTCTAGAATTCTCTGTGCTTATGTAGTAAGTAGTGTTTGCTCCTACGAAAGTCTTGAATCTTGAGTCTTGGTACAAAATGAGCAAGTCGACTGCTTCTCCTTCGTCTGTACATAGATCTGAAAGGGTGAGTATACGAAGATCTCATGAAGAGGTGCAACAACACAAGCAAAGTACCTTTTCAGGTGCTCTTTTCCTGAAGGAGGAAATCATGAAGTTTGTTCTGGGCATTACTAGGTGCAACTCTCGGCTCAAGGGCCAAGCTGCAAGTGCAGAGGTGGTGGTGCTTGGCAAGGAGAGGAAGTCTACAGAATATGAGAAGGCGTAAAAGGCCAAGTTGAGGTATGGTCGTGGCTCTCTGGGTAGACATAATTCACCCATTGATATCTTTGGTGGTTATGGTGAAAGTGATGCAGAGATTGACTCTGATTACAACTATTTCCTCATGGCTCTGACTGAGATGGTTGGTGTTAATGAAGAGGTCCTCACAGTTTCTCCAATTACTGTGGTGGCACCATGTAATGTTGTTGGCTCTGATGTTGTGAAGTATGATGACGAAGAAGAGGTGGTTGTTTCGCCTCCCACTAAGGCGAAAACACGAAGTGGCCATTTGTACCGTGGTCGTGGTGCTGCTTCGGGTTCCGGGTGATGATGTTATTTTTTGGTTTCTTGATTTTTGTTGTGATGTTTATGATGGTTCTTTTTGGGGTTCGATGTGGATGTGGAGGACAAGGCCTTGATGGAATTTCTCTATGGGTATGGTGACATAAAATGGTTATGTGGGTTGTTACAAAAAAATTATTCCCCTGTTCGGTAAATGATTACATCCAACCGTTTGGGAATTTTGAAAAGGAGATGAAATGAAATTTTGGTGAAATGTAACTGCAATGAGCCTGATGCTTGTCGCTCTCTTGTTCTATAAAAGAGATTTCAAGGCTCATTGCAAGGGTCAAAATTTTGAATCCAGAAGGTCTAGATAGGGTATAGTAGGGGAATATAATGCAAAATTCTTGATGAATCTGCTAGCTACTTGTCTTGGGTATAGGATATGTATGAAATAGTCTTATGCAAATGAATGATATCGAAAAAAATCTATAAAATTAAAGTATATGCTCTCCTGTGTACAATTCTTATAGGCTATAAATGAAAATATCAAGCATCGTTTCATTTATCTTCAATGGTTCAGTTGAATGTTTCTTGTTTTAACTCAATGAGTTAACTAAATACTTTGAGCAAAGTCATAGGTCTATGAGAATTTTCTAAGGATTTGATAAGGAGTGATACTTTAAGTACTGTGAGTTTTTGTGATGTAATGCATTATGAAAATGGTCCATTCATTTCAGGGTAAAACGTTTTGTGTATGACAGATTATTTTATGTTTGACTCCTTCTACCCAATTTGATAAGGCATTGGCTTATTTGTTAAGGATTATTGTAATTAAATGAGTTTGAACATGCCTAGCTGAGGATTCAAAGTTAGAACACAATTTAATTGAATCTTATCCATCTTGAGATGCAAATCACTTATATATTCATATTCCTAGCAAGTATGTGGTTATTTGTGTGAAGGTTTGCCAAACCTTTGATAAGTACTGTATATTAGCAAATTAAAATATACAATTTGATCCGACACACTGGATCCTGATTTACTAACACCATTTCATCCTGAATCATCTCTTTTACTAGTCATTTAATCGAATAATCTATATTTGATTAAATTCATCACTCATCTCTTAATTAAATAAATCAACTTTATCTAATTAAGTCATCATCTCCTGTTAATTAAATAAATCAATTTTATTTAATTAATTTTGTAATCCCCCTTTTAATTAAATTAATCCCTAAAGTCATCTCATTTAAATTAAATAAATCTTTATTTGGTTTAAATCCAATATCATCCCTCTTTAATTAAATAAATCAAATCTTTATTTAATTAAGTCTTTAATCATTTTCCTCTCATTTTGATTTAAATCAATCCTAAAATCTAAGTCAAAATGGTCAAATCAGCTAATCTCTACTTAAATTGATCAAAACATGATTAATGCTAATCCTAATCACTCCAATCCTCTAGATTTTGCAACTTGCACAATAAATCAATTTATTTGATTTATTAAATCATCATTTTCCATTCAAAAGGGCATCTTTTGTGGAATATTCTTCCAATTCAAAAATATTTGATTTATTAAATCATCATTTTCCATTCAAAAGGGCATCGTTTGTGGAATATTCTTCCAATTCAAAAATCCCTCCAAAAGGGGATGGGTACTTCCAACAAGGCATTTAAGGCCTCTTACATGTCCTTGGCCTTGAGCCAAGTGACATTAACTCCATTTCTTTCTCCCTCCAACATGTCACATTCAAATTTCAAATTTGAATCCAATAGCATTTATCATGCACATTGACCAAAATGTACTCATTCCTCCTCCAATCACATGTGGACAAGTGGCCTTCTCTCATTGGTTGGTCTTTTGTCCCACATTCATCCAAATCCCTCTTTCTTCCAATTTGGAAATCTATAAATGAGAGACTCTTCCTCTCATTCTATCATCCACAATTTGAGTAAACTTACTATACTCAACTTCATCCTCATCCACAATCTCATGCAAAGTTACTCTCTTCACATTGAGAGCTAATTTTGTCCATCTCTCCTCAAGTATTCATCATTTTCATAATTTCATAGCTAGGTTATGCCAAAATCTCATCAAGGAGATCCAATCATCCACACATCATCAACATTGCAACAAAGGAGTTGGGAAAGGGCCAATTTTGACACACCAATTGACACCAATTCCCCCATGGGATCAAGAGTTTGCATGCTTAATTAGGATTTTATTTATATTTGCATGTTTTGTTCTTCATTTTCCTATTTTAAGTATTTGTAAATGGATTTCATGGGGAATCCTTGTTTTACCTTGCATATTGAGCTAATAATGTGTTTGTTTGTCATGCCTATGTAGGAATAGAATTGGGGTTCACAGTAGGAATTTGTTTATGTATTGAAGTGTTCTTGTGACAAAGAGTATCAAATGAACACAAATAGGAACACCCTCCTTGGTCTCACAGAGCCTAAAGAGTAGGGGTAAGGCCCTAAGAAGATTTACCTATCATGTTGGCCACTAACTTTGATAATTCTTAAACATAAATATTGGCTACCTCTTAGGGAGTTTCAAGGTCCAGCTAGAAAAACAACCAACAAGAGGTACATGAATTTTTGTAGCAGGAATAACTTTTACCGTATCCTTTTCTATGTCAATGTTAGAAGTATTTTCCCATTTATCTCCATGGTGCTCCTCTTTTAAATTTTGCATTTTTACTTTAGAATTAGGTGGTGCAACATCTTTATATGATGGCTCAACATTTTCCACTTTTCCCTCGGCAAAGTTGTGATCTTTTTTCCCCTCGTGTTTCTCTCTAATGAAGAGGCTTCTTGCATTGCCTACACTACTGCCATCTTGATCTCTTTATTTCTCAATTTATAATTCTATTAACATGATTAATAGATGTTATGTTAAAGACCTAATTTTCTAATTTTATGGTCTCCTTAATTTGAAATTGGAAGCACTAGATTTGATGTTGTGGATGTAGTACATCTCCTTTCATGGTAAGAGTTATTTATATATCTTCTTTCATCCACATCCAACTCTAACCCACACTCATCCACAACTAAATACTCATCACTATGTGTACACCATTGTGATGATAACATATTTACATCTTTATTTTCATGGTCTTTCTCATAACCATGATCTAGGTCAATACACTCATCACAAGGTCCTTCTATTTCAATGGTCAACAAATCTACGACACTGTTTAGCTTGGGGAGTGTGGAATTTGACATTTCATACACCAAGGAGTGTCTTCCACATTATGCACCCCTTCCTTCTTTAGAGGATCAAGTGTCTCTTTACTTGATGTTCCTCTATGTCCTTGTTGGATAGGTTTTCCATTATGTCAGGTGGTGTAGTAAGAGTGATTAAATAATTTTGGCATTCTCTCTTGTTTACATAATTTTTCTTATCATTAGATACCCCTTTCTCATTTCTAAAAACTTTGTGACTTAATTATTTCAAAGCATGCATCACCTAATCTAAATTTTCATCGACTGTAAGAACTCTATTGTTCTACCCCTTATCATGTGGTATAATTATAAGTCACTTTTTTGTGAACCTAGAGAAATCAATGAAGTTTCAAACTTTTGAGGTATGATAGAAACAGGTACATGAGTAAGGAAAGGTTGAAAGTCTAACTCTACAAACTTGATAAAGCAATCGATGAAGTTTTGGACTTTCATGGTTTGATGAAAAGAGGTGCTTGAATAAGGAAAGGCCAAAAGTCCAACTCCACAAGACTTAGATAAAGGAATTGCTAGAGTTTGAATTTCAAGGTTTAATGGAAAAAGGTACCCGAATAAGGGAAGGCCAAAATTTTGACTCTGCAAGACTTAGATAGAGAAATTGACGAAGTCTCAGATTTTTAGGGTTTTGATGGAAAGAAGTACTTAAATAAGGGAAGGCTAAATGTTTGACTCCACAAGACTTAGATAGAGCAATCGACAAAGTTTCAAACTTTCATGGTTTGAAGGAAAGAGGTACCTAAATAAGGGAAGGTTAAAAGTTTGACTTCACAAGACTTAGATAGAGCAATCAATCAATTTTGAAACTTTTGAGGTTTGTTGGAAAGAGATACTTGAATAAGGGAAGGTTGAAATTTTGACTTCAAAAGTTCTCTTAGTAACTTTTAGAGTGCAAGGTATTGGATTTTGGGGAGCAAAGGTGAAGGGGAACAGATACAAGGGATAGGATGGATTAGGAAGTCTAAAAATGTAGTGGATGCAAAGGACTCGGGATTTTAATAGTATTTTAGTCTTTGAAGCTTGGGAATGACAAGGGAATGATACCAAGGAATGGGAAACTCCGAAACTCCAACAAAACAACACTTAGACATAGTTCAACAAGGACTTAAGTAGGTTGTCAAGATCAATAGGGGAGGTATGCAGGTATGGACAACCCCAAAATTTTGAAAGGCCAACAAAACCAAAAAAATACCAAGGAAAACATTAGAAATAACCTAGACTTAGACTTTTTGTGAATTTTTACATCTTTTGACACTTAGGGGACCCATTTAAGATGTCTTGGATCGGTTATAAACAAGAGGTCAAATATGTCTAAAGCACACAAAATGGAAGGGACTCAAGCAAAAGTGGTATTACATATTTGAGTCCTAACAAGTTGTGGTTCAATAACTTGAGGACAAAATCTCTTAAGGTCTAAGATTAAAGGATGAGAATTCTATAATTTCCTTTTTTATGTTAGTGGATGAAAACCACTAATTTGGAGACAATTCAAAGACATTTTATTGAATATAGATCGTTGCAAATTTGGGATAATTAATAGTAAATACAAAGTTCCCACTTTTCCAAAATATACTCTAAATATAATATCTAAATTAAAATAATTTGGTAATACTACAATTTTTTAAGTTGGTATCATATTTACAATTAATTATGTTGTTATAATTGTGAGTTAAATTATATTTTTATAAAAAATAAGGAAAATTTAATGGGGAGACTACATGTTCTCCTTGACAAATGATGTTAATACATAGACACGTTCAATAATGGAAGGTATTTGTTTTGTCATGGCCCATTACTCTATTTAGAAGAGTAATAATATATGATAAACTTCATAAAAATTAGACTTATATAGATTCTTTTGTAAATTTGATTGTCCTTTCATTTTCTCACTTAGTTAAGATCATGGCAATAGTGATCTTCATTTGTTTTTCTTATTTTCATAGTGTGTTTCTCCAATTTCTTTAGTGACCTCTACATATTCATCCTTTTGCGAGAGTCTAAAAATGCTTAGGTGTGATCCATCTAGCTTGACAATCAATTTATCCTCCACTACTTCTACTTCCCTAATTTTCTAGAGAATACTTAAGACAAGTAATACTAGGTCAATAAATTGCACCAAGACCAAAATACTTTAGTCGTAGATAGATAAGAGGTCCATTCACATTTCAAAAAAATGATCTAACGATATTCCATACAACTACTACATGCTCACAAAATTAACCTAGACAACTACTTGTCTATCTCCCTTTTAACATAAACTAATCCACTTTCAAAAGTTCTATGAGCAAAACCGTTCATATTTACATGCCTTAATATTAGGGGAGGGGACCCTATAGTTGAGCACCCTAACTTTGCGCTTCTCAAAATCCTACGTGGAAATTTCAAATCAATCCCAATTTTTTACAGTAGCTTACTTGGCAAGTCCCCTACTTATAACTAAGGTTTCAGGGTCCCATTATCAAATATGATGCCACATCAACATGCTTTTTGTCAAAGTGTCCAAAAAGGCCCCAAAAAAAAGTGAGACCGATACTTGTGCATCTGCATGATGTTTTATTGGACGCTAATGTGACATTACATGATTTGTTACTTTTTAGATCTAAGGAATACATTGCATTTAATTATGAGTAGTCATCATCAACACTAACAACTTTAAAGTCGCGACTATTGATCCATTGTTAAAAATATTGAACATTATATAAACAAATGCTATCACAACTATTGAAACATGCTCAAATATTGAATCTTTTCCCCTAAATCACAAGACACGCGTTTCTTCATTACCCTTGATATTTATACTTAATTTTTCCCAATTTAGTATTGCTCTTGAACGAGAAATTCAAGTTTGTTTTTGCAAGTGGGAAGTTTGTGTTTGACTGGACAAAAATGGTTTTGCACGAAATTCATTTTTCAAAGTTGTTCTTGAACGAGAAATTCAAGTTTGTATTTGCAAGTGGGAAGTTTATGTTTTGACTGGACAAAAATGGTTTTGCACGAAATTCATAAAATGAATCAACTTTTTTTGAAACTTTAAAAAAAGTATGCCCTAGTTACTTGTGTTTGGAATGCGGATGAGGAGTGACGTTTTGAGTGGGATCCATAGGTAGAGGTGCAACCTACAGGCAGGCATAAGCAGTGAATGTTTTGGGCTGAGGAGCAAGAGCATGAATTGTGAAAGAATCAGCTTGTTTAGCTCGATGGAGAACCCTTTCGGTCCTTATAAACCTATTGCGAACCCTGAAAATGTTTCCAACCTTTTATAGGTATATATGCTATGGTTCCGTTGGGTAGTGCAAGGCTCTTGAGAATTGCCGAAAATTTGAAATATGACATTTACCATTTTTTATGTCTTTTTGGGCTTGTCGGGCACTAGCGTTGTTTGAGCTGATTTGAAAGTAAATCCTTAAGAGAAACTGCGAGAAAAAAATTCGTCGGGAACAGTCGCGGTGTTAGGAACTGGTCCCTTGCCAATGCTTTTTAGAGATATCCATAAACTCACTTCAGTCGAGAACCACGACCATTCTAGGAACTGTTATGTTAGTTGATCCGTGTCCTTTAGTTACTCTATCTCCGTGGAAAGCCTTTATAAATAGTAGATGCGGTAAATTTGATGATTTCGGGAACCGGCAAGGTTCCAGGAACACCTTCGTTGGCCAATGTTCGATCTGTTTTCTTCGTCAACGGACGATGAGATTCGTTGAACCATCCAGGCGACCGATGAAACTATTACAAGCCTTGGCGAATCGGCCGATCCCGTGCTTCAAGGAACTCACTTAAAAATCAACCTTTTAGACCACTGTAAAAATGAAAAATTGTAGGTTCGATTTGGTCTACTTAATGAGCACAAATTGACTAAAAGATGTAGTTTAATTTTGAAGGGGACATTTTCGCATGTAGTTCTGGTGGCACTTGACTCGACATCGGAGAAATGACTGATTGCCACATGTCATTTAATGGGAGCAAAAAGATTGAAAATTACCGAAGGTTGAAATCAAGTACAACAAAATGTATACCAGATATCTTCAGTATAGATCACTACATGACTTGGAGATAAAGCAAAGCATTTACAACAAAACCCTGGAATATGGAAACGTCACATAGCCAGTGTTCTATTTGGAGGATGAAGAATACAAGAATCTGCCAAATGTTTTTCTTAACTGTGCTTCTAACAAACATCTTGAACACATATTGAACGCATTCTGCGAGGATGCAACTCATCTCTGAAGGGATACAACAGTTAAAAATTCCTACAAATATTTCTTTCCAAAATTCATCTTATCAGTTAGGTTGAATCTCATGAGATTTCAGATGTATTTTCAAAGGGTAGGGGTCTTATGAAGCAAAAAAAAATGCTACAAAATTAATTGTAATATTTTTTTATATAATAGTTCCTTCTATTTTTTAAGACTTCAGATTTGAGTGGATGAAATTGGGATGGGGTTAAAAATTACCAGACCAGCTTAAGAATTTTTTCTATTGAAGTTTTAGATTTCCATTAAAAAAATAAAAAATTGAAAGGAAAATAATCTGTATTTACTTATTTTTATTTAACTAAAATTCATGAGACCACCAACTTTCTTAAATCTTGAAACTTAAATTTTTTTAAATTGAATTGCACTGTTAAATTTATAAGATTTCTGATTTTTAAATATTCCTAAAATTTCTCAACAACACCCAGTGAATTTTTTTGGAAGCCCATCCATAAAACCCAGCATGAGCATGAAAACGGTGAGAATATCTTCGATGACATTTAACACATTTGAATCATGCCAATTAGTCCAACCCCATTCTCAGATTCTAATAGTGTTTGAAAAAAGAAAGCTCGTTAGATTCCTCCAAATCATGCAAAACAAAACTGGTGCTTTCACGCATGGGCCACACTTCCTGCATTTGAGTGAGCAGTTCATCCAACTTTGAGTATATCTCTTTTATATGTGAGTTTGATCTTTCTCCTAGCCCAAATACATGCACGTGATTCTTGATTTCAATCCAACTACATGCTGGTTCCTTTTTCACTGCTCTAGTTTTCATCATTTTCCTCATGTGTGCTGCCTCACTCCACTTTCCAGCCGCTGCATAGGCATTTGACAGCAACACATAAGCAGGCCCATCTTGGGGTTCCAACTCAAGAATATGTTCTGCTGCATATTTGCCAAGCTCTATATCACCATGGACTCTGCAGGCACCAAGCAAGATCCGCCACAGCAAAGCACAAGGTTGAAATGGCATTTCCATGATAAGATTTTTTGCCTCTTCTAAGTGTCCTGCACGACTGAGAATATCTGCCATGCAGGCATAATGTTCGACTCTTGGTATAATACCATAATCTCTACTCATAGATTCAAAGTAATGATAACCTTCATCAACCAGACCCACATGGCTGCATGCAAACAGAACACCTACCAGCGTTACATGGTTTGGTTTCATGCCTGATTGTTGCATCCGTGCAAAAATTTGAAGAGCCTGTCTGCCATACCCATTTTGGGCATAACCTACGATAATTGCAGTCCACAAGACTACATTAAGCTCCGGCATTCTATCAAACACTTTCTGTGCCTTCTCCATGTTTCCACCTTTGGAATACATATCAATAAGGGTACTGCCAACAAAAACATGTTTGTCGTATCCAGTTTTAATGACGTGGACACAAACCTGGTCGCCTTGTCCTGCAGATGCTAAGTTAGCACATGCAGTGAGAACACTTGAAAAGGTGAACTCGTTCGGCTTCATGTTTATCCGTTGCATCTTACAAAATTGTTTTAATGCCTCTTCATTACATCCATTTTGGGTATACCCTGTGATTAGTGCAGTCCATGAAATCAGATCAGTTGTTCTCATTCTGTGGAACATTTTTTCGGCATCATCTATGCTTCCACGTTTAGAATACATGTCAATAAGGGCATTGCCAACACAATCATCCAATCCAAACTCACTCTTGATAATTCTGGCATGGATCTGAATCCCGTAATCAACTGCTAGGCTAGAGGACGCACTGATAACAGTTGCAAAAGTGAAGTGATCCATTTTCATATTCATACCTATCTTGTGCATTTGCTGGAAAAGCTCCAGTGCCTTCTCAGAATACCCGTTCTGGACATACCCTGCAATCATTGCGTTATATGCAACCACATTGTGTTTGTCCAAAAACATGCATGCAGCATCTAGGTTTCCATGCTTAGCATAGGTGTCAACAAGAGAACCCCTGACATAACAATCAAACTCAAACCCCATTTTGACAATCTGAGCATGGACTTGCTTGCATTGTTCTGGATGAGCACATGCCCTAATTACAGTAGCAAATGTGAACTGATCTCCCCTGATGTCTATGTCTCTTCCTTGCATCTGACTAAACAGCTCAAGGGCCTGCGACTCGTACCCTTTCTCAACATACCTAGCAATCATGACATTCCATGCCACTGCATCACGTTGCGACTTCTGAAAAGCCTTGTTCGCATCTTCTAGTCTACCAAATTTAGCATGCATATCAACCAAGGCACTACCCAAAAACACATCAGACTCTAATCCACATTTTATAGCATGAGCTTGCACCTGATAACCCAAATGTGGCCAGACTACACAGACCTTTAGTATAGTGCACAGTGTAAAGTTGTTCGGCCTAATACCTGCAAGTTGCATTTCATAAAAAAACACAACAGCCTTCTCACAGTTCGCACAATTTACACATCCACCTATCATCAGAGTCCATGAGACGACGTTTCTCTCAGGCATTTTGTCAAACACTTGACGTGCATCCATCAGATTCTCACATTTTGAGTAGATCCTGAGGAGTTCATTCAAGAGGGACATGTTTAAACCAAACCCAGCTTTGATTATAAGAGCATGAACATGGTTGACGTCCTTCCTATGCTTGCATTGCCTTAAGAGGGCAGCATATGTATACCGATTGGAGCAACAATGTTGCACCTTCAACAACCCACTAGTACCAACAATGGCAGAATCGACAGTTATGAAAGCTGACCGGGCTATTAAAGAGGCACTTTGATGTTTGGTTGTATTAAAAAGAGTAGAGTAGATAACGGGTTTGAGCTTCAGCATGCTTTCATCATTCAACTGTTAAATTCACGCGGATTAACCCAATGGAACGACATACAGAGTCGAACAAAAGTACGTGAGCTGGCCTCCTACATGATTTTGATAACGCTATCGCAAAGCTTGTCTGATAACCTGAGTTGGAATTCTGATTTTCGTGGCGCTAAATTTCTTCTTTATCTTTTTAGACACATTAGCAAATAGGGGAGAGGACCCACTACTTAGTAGTTGTGCATCTTAACTTTGCGTTTCTCAAAATCATACGTGGAAATTTCAAATCACTCCAAATTTTTTACAGCAACTTACTTGGCAAGTCCCCTGCTTATAACTTTCATTTCAAGGCCACATCATCAAATATGATGCCACATCAGCATGCTTTTTGTCAAGGTGTCCAAAAAGGCCCAAAAAAAAAGTGTTACCAATACTTGTGCATTCACATCATGGGTAGTTAAACACTAATGTGGCATCACATGATTGGTTGTTTTTTTGATCAAAAGAATACATTTTGTTTAAGCTAGGGTAGTCACTAGCAAGGAAAAACACGACCTTATGAAAGAAACTTTATATCCTATAAAATATTTCTCAAGATTTAACGGCAGTAATAAATTATTAAATATTATAGATGTAATTAAACTCGTTTCAAAGGAAATAAATATTAAACCAAACCAAACCATACCAACCTGTGTCCCTCTTGGTTTGCACTCTGTAGGGTTCATCATCAGAACAAAAACAATCACATATTTGCTAATGTGATTAAAAAGATAAGAAGAAATTTGTACTGTTCATCATCAGAACAAAAACAGTCACATAGGGGAGATGACCCAGTAGTTGAGCATGTTTCAATGGTTGTGATAGTAGTTGTTTATATAAAATCCAATAGTTGTGATAGTAGTTGTTTATATAATGTCCAATAGTTGTGACATGACTACCCTAGCTTAAACAAAATGTATTCTTTTGATCTAAAAAACAACCAATCATGTGATGCCACATTAGTGCTCAACTACCCATGATGTGAATGCACAAGTATTGGTAGCACTTTTTTTTGGGCCTTTTTGGACACCTTGACAAAAAGCATGCTGATGTGGCATCATATTTGATGATGTGACCTTGAAACGAAAGTTATAAGCAGGGGACTTGCCAAGTAAGTTGTTGTAAAATTTTTGGAGTGATTTGAAATTTCCACATATGATTTTGAGAAGCGTGAAGTTAAGGTGCACAACTACTAAGTAGTTGGTCCTCTCCCCTATTTGCTAATGTGTCTAAAAAGATAAAGAAGAAATTTAGCGCCACGAAAATCAGAATTCCAACTCCATAATAGAATTACTTGAAGAAAACATATTAAAAGAATTAGAAAAATTGCTAATAGAAACTAGCAAGGAAAGACACAACCTTATGAAAGAAACTTTATATCCTATAAAATATTTCTCAAGATTTAATGGTAGTAATAAACTATTAAATATTATAGATGTAATTAAACTCGTTTCAAAGGAAATAAATATTAAACCAAACCAAACCATACCAACCCGTGTCCCTCTTGGTTTGCACCTCTGTAGGGTTCATCATCAGAACAAATACAATCACATATTTGCCAATGTGATTAAAAAGATAAGAAGAAATTTGTATTGTTCATCATCAGAACAAAAACAATCACATAGGAGAGATGACCCAGTAGTTGAGCATGTTTCAATAGTTGTGATAGTAGTTGTTTATATAAAGTCCAATAGTTGTGATAGTAGTTGTTTATATAATGTCCAATAGTTGTGACATTATTACCCTAGCTTAAACAAAATGTATTATTTTGATCTAAAAAACAACCAATCATGTGATGCCACATTAGTGCTCAACTACTATCACAACTATTGGACTTTATATAAACAACTACTATCACAACTATTGAAACATGCTCAACTACTGGGTTATCTCCCCTATGTGACATTATATAAACAACTACTATCATAACTATTGGACTTTATATAAACAACTACTATCACAACTATTGAAACATGCTCAACTACTGGGTCATCTCCCCTATGTGACTGTTTTTGTTCTGATGATGAACAATACAATTTTTTTCTTATCTTTTTAATCACATTAGCAAATATGTGATTGTTTTTGTTCTAATGATGAACCCTACAGAGGCGCAAACCAAGAGGGACACGGGTTGGTATGGTTTGGTTTGGTTTAATATTTATTTCCTTTGAAATGAGTTTAATTACATCTATAATATTTAATAGTTTATTACTGTCGTTAAATCTTGAGAAATATTTTATAGGATATAAAGTTTCTTTCATAAGGTTGTGTCTTTCCTTGCTAGTTTCTATTAGAAATTTTTCTTTCTTTTAATATGTTTTCTTCAAGTAATTCTATTATGGAGTTTTTATTTTATGTTATTAGAATAAGAACAATAAATAAATTATAGATTACATAAATTACAAAGATTAAATGTTGTCTAACAACATAGAAAACAAGAATAAGCTACAACAAACAAAACTGTCCAACAACCAAACATTAAAAAACAACATTGAAATACAGTAGGCAATGCTATCCATCAACATAAACTGTTGCCCCATAGCAGCACGAAGAAAACAGCAGAAGCAAGACCGAGTAGGGTCAATCCATAAAGCATTGGTCTTAAACAGTGACATCCACAACAGGGAGTGCTTTGAGACGATCCATTGCAAGCAAATTATAGCTGATAATGACACATCTCCATGATCTATTATGGAGTTAACTTTTATTGTTTGTTCATATTCGACTTGGATGTCCTTGTACCTTGGACATTCAAAATAAAATATTCATTGTTTCTACTGTCTTTATAATGCTAAAAATATATCTTTTCTTCTCATTTTTCTTTCAATGTAGTTCATCTACATATCTCACATTTAAGCCTATGAGAACTAGTTCTTAGTTGAGCAATGAGGATTTTTTCTCTCCCTTTGAATTTTTTTATGTAAAAAAAAATTAAATGACCCAATAAGTAGAGTTGAACTCTTTAATATAGTGTTGTGGTTTTCTACTTGTCTTTTCCCCCAGATCACTACTCTAAACTTCTCATTCACATATTTTTTATGTTTTTATTGTGGTTTGGGAATTCAAGCCAATGTCCCACTTATTCATCTATTTGTGATTTTGTTTCATCCACCTTTTCTTCCTTTTGGTCAAATCTTCATCTCACCCTAGGCCACTTGTCAGTCTTCATGTTATTAATCATTTTTCAAGTAACATAGTAACCTAATCATAATTGCTGCTTCTAAATGGAAATTTCTTGCCTCTAAGTATAATATCTTAAGGAATTGAAGCTTTAATTTTGAAATTGCTACTAATAAGATGTTTTTGGATCTTTTCTTTATGTCTCCTTTTCAAACTCAACATACCACTAGCCCATACCTTGTAGCCACATAACATCATACACATGATATGTAAACCAAATAGGACCCTAGAAGTCTTCCAATTCCATAACTTGACATTCTTGCAGTCGTTTTGAAACACATAAAGAGCTATCCATCCCCTTGTATCCTTTTCATCTTGTATGTGTCCCAACTAATTTTATTGTGAAATTCAAGGCCAGGATATTTGTATTTCAATACCACTTCAAGAGACTCTCCTTCAAACTGAAAGTCAAATTTTTATTCATTTTCAAAGAAAAATCATATTTTTTCTTTGTTATTATTCACCTACATCTCCATATCTTTACAGAAGACCTCTAAAGCCCACAAGTAGTCTCTCAAACCTTGGTTTATCTATATTGTTAGAATTAGGTCATCAACATACAACAAGAGTTTCGCCACAAAGCTTTTCAAGTAGGCCTCTCCCCCTAGATTTGTTTATCTAATCTTGTAGCTTGTCAATATATAGCCCAAATAAAGTTGGAGATAGAGGGCAACCTTGTTTCGTGCCTATATCACTCCTGAAAACATTTGACAACCCTGTAGGTACATTTTGGTTTTAGGTTTGATCTACTCATACAATCTATGAACTATTGCCCTATAATGTGTTGGCACTCCTAGCTCCTCCATTCTACTCCATAATTTTCTCCTAGGAACTATGTCTAAATCCTTCTTGGATTCCATAAAGCAATAATACATTTTTTTGTCCTAAACCTTTTCAATTAAGTGTTTAAGAATGGCGGTGTGATCTATAGTTGAGTGTTCGGGTCTAAAACCTACTTACCCCTTTGTTGTCTTTTCCTATTTCTTTATGCAATGACTAATTCTACATTCTACCATACTCCCAAACATATTTGCACAAAGATGGTTCACCATGAAAATTTGGTATTTTGAGGGATTGTTTATCACCACTTTGAATGAAGGTATGGTTATACTGGTTGTCCTTTCTATCAAGAAACTAGTTTGAATGGCCTTGTTAAAAATTTCTTTGATTTGAGGTGCTAGAAATTCAAATCCTCATTTTAAATGCTTTTCCTAAAGGTTGTTTATGTTACGATCTTTATTCATTACAATCTTTTAATCCCTTGTATGATGTCTTCTATCATGAAAATTTCTTCATTGGCAATGATTGTAGGGGGTGCACCTTTTTTGTTTTCACATTCATACAACTATTTTGTATATTCTAACCATTTAACTCTTGTTATATGTTCTCTATAGGTATATTTTCCATATGAATCTCCCTCCAAAAGCTTTTTGTTTTGTGTTTCCTAATTAGATTAGCTCATTCTAGTTTTACTATATTCTTTATTTTTATTCTCAATAGTTGTTCATACATTTTTTAGTTTTCCTTTGTTCTATTTGTTAGTTTCTTTAGCATCCTCTATGCACCTTGCATTCTTCATCATACCATGGATTTGATGGGAAGCTATTTATTTTATTCTTTTTGGGTTTAGCTCTTTTACATACGTTTAGGGATTCTCAAGTACTATGCATTAGCCTCTAACTTTTAATGAGATCTATGGAAGTGTTTGACCCAACCTTGCTACCCTCTTCATGCTTGTCAATTTTCCTCAATCAAGAGTATATTTCCCTTGAGTTGGGGTTATTTTGGGTGGTCCAATTGTGCTTTTCATTCTTATTGTCCCTTTGTAATTAAAATTTTGTAGAATTCAAATTGTGATATAAGTAAATCTCTATAAGAGAGTCTTGTACCTTGAGATATATTTTTTTGTGAGCATATAGTGTAATTGATTACTCTTTAGTTTGAATTTTCCACATGCATTTTATTGATTTATGTCATTTTCTCATCCCATTACATATGAGCAATCCATTCATATTGCATATGTGATGAAATAACGTGTACAAGAGAAGTAGTAAGTTGTAAATACTTGAGAATAATAAGCCACTTTGAGGGGGGAAAACTCCATATATCTCCAATAAGAACATAATTCACAATATTATGATCATAAACTAACTATTACCTAGTATATGTACCTAATTATTCAATTATCTCCACCCATGACAACTTAAATATCTTATTATAACACTTGGGATGATTTAATAACCTAAATAAGACTAAATAAATAAAATTACATAACTTAAAACTAAGAGTTATGGTAGTCACATGTCAACTACTCATAGCCCTATTGGCATTATATGATTAAGAGAATAGTGTTCCCCCCTTCACGCAAGAATTGTTCTCATGCTAATCAATTATGGATTTTTTTGCACAAATTCTTCATCTTCCCATGTGGCATCTTCAACTTGAAAATTCTTCCATTTAATGAGGTGCTCTATAATATTTCTATTCCTCAACTTCTTTGTACATGTCTAGAGAATTGACTTTGGATCCAAGAGGATTCATCCCTCTTAATCTAGCTATCATAACACTCCTTATATAGTAATTTTCAAAAAAATCACTTTCTTTAAACATGAGATGTGAAAGGCTATTGTTGGAGGTAACACAAGCTTGTAAGTTACATAGTCAATCTTTTGCAAAACCAAATATAGATCATAGTACTTTAGTGACAACTTGTTATTCTTCTTTTTTTCCTTTAGGGACATTTGATTTTATGGTTGCAATCTCAAGAAAATCCATATCAACCCATTTTAAAGCTCATTTCACCATGATGTTGGTCAACTTGTTGTTTCATTCAATTTTGTTAGAAATGAAAGCAACACTACTCAACGGAAATCTGATTTAGGATAATTTTTTGCAACATTTTTAAGTGTGTATTATCAATGGAGATTGTAACATAAATATAAACCCACAATATAGAAATATACCAGAAACAAAATGAAGCACACAAAGTGTTTAACGTGGAGAAAACCCTTGCGGGTAAAAAACTCCACCAAGAAAAGAGGCCAAGTTGTATTATCTTCACAAAAGGAGATTACAAATACATTCACTTCCTTTGTCCTTCAACCTTCACTCCGATAGAACTTGGGTACCTGTAAAACTGATATCCAACAACAAATACATGGAAAATACTTCTGGAAAATGTCTCCAACAAGGCTTAGGCATCCACTTTCTCTCTCCCACATGCAAGCATCCAATTGGCATCAACATGCAACGTACAAGTGTCAAAAAGACCCTTCAAAAGTTGCATGCCCATATCCATGCATGGCAACTTACAACATCTTATGACATGTCATAACTGTCATAGATACCTCCAACATGCATGCAAGCCGAGATGGGCACCTGGGACTAAATAGAGCAAATATTAAACAACCATATCCGTCATATGCGTCATAGTGTCATAGAATCTTATGACAACTTGCAGTGGTCATAGATTATTTACATGCAACCACTAAACATTATGACACGTTTCATACATGCCAAAAATAACCGATTCTCCAAGGGGAAACTCCTAACTTATTTTACGATAAGTTTTTACATTTACCAACAGTAAAAGTCACTCCGTAATTATCGTCGATAACACCAAAAATTTCCATGGACAGTAAATAATTTTTATCACTGTTGGTGAAACTTGTACAACTCCTTATGGGTAATTACTAATAACGAATAATAAAAGGAATAAATACAATATTGTGATTTACAAGGTTAATGGCACCTTATCCCAACATTCTCCCACTTGACATTATACATTGTAAATCAACCCATATGAAATCAAATGAAAAAAAAATCAGGCACTAGAAACGAGTCCCATGGCCTCTCTGCACCACATGAACTTCTATGTTCTCACAAGTTTGGTCAATGAATTTGCAACATTCTTCAGAGTGTCTATCTTCTTCAACTCAATCTATCCATTTATAACCAACTCTCGAACAAAGTGATACTATACATCAACATGCTTAGTCTGAGCATGATACATAGGATTTTTGGCCAAACAAATAGCACTGTGGCTATCACAACCAATCTGAATGATCTTGCAGTGAAATCCAATACCTATACATAGTCTCCTCAACCAAACTACCTCCTTAGAGACATGAGTAGCAACCATATGCATTATTGCTTGTGTGGCCCAATCTACGATGCCACAACATACATGCATTTTCAGTACTAGCCTTAGCTACATAGGAGGCATTACAAATTGTAGTGGCTTCAAGCTTGAATAGGTTTCCCAATCTCTTCCCCTTCGCTACCACCAAGTTTCCTCTCACTAATCTTGCCTTTCCCAACAATCAGATATGAAGAGTTATCTCCAAGGTATATATTACCTCCATCATATTTTTCACATGCGGAGAACCATTCCTCATGCAGGGTCATATGAAACGAGCATCTTGAGTCAACCAACCAGTTTTCATTAGCAACAACATTACAAGCATAAATTAAAACATCTTCACCTACATTCGAGGACTTATCAAAAGCATTCTCCCTCTTGGGGTTTCTGCACTCCTTCTTTACATGTCCCCTTTTACCACAATTCCAACACTTAACTCTGTTCTTCTTTCCAAGAGTCTTAGAATGGGCCTTGTACTTGTCCTTAGCCCCTTTCTGATCTCCTTTCGGTCCCCTTTCCTTAGACATTCCCCTAACACTAAGAGAATCCCTTGAACTATCCAAACTCTTCTTCCTCAATTCCTATGCCAGTAAAACTATAACAAGTGGATCCAACTTCGGATCTGTGATGTTAGTAGTGATAGCAAGGATAACATTCTCCCAAGACTCAAGTAAAGAGCAAACAAACAATATACATTTATCTTCCTCATCTACTTCAACATCTATTGAAGCAAGCTGACTCATCAACAAATTAAAAGAATTTAAATGCTCTACAACCGACTCACCCTCTTTCATTTTAAATAGAGTTTATTTACCATACTCTTGGCTTTGTAGATCTCACCCAAATGATTCCATAATTTATATGCGATCTCTTCCTTTGCGACATTCAATAGGATAGATTCTAAAAGACACAACCGGATGGTTCCTTGTGCCTTCTTATCCAATATATCCCACTCATCTTGTTTGAACAACCAACCGTTGGTTTCTTTCTTCCAACAAATCCTCCATTTTCAGCTTCCACAACTCATACCCTATGTCGTTGAACTTTTCAATCTCCATGCGAGAGGTTGATGCATCCATAATTTGAACACAAGATCTACAAAACAAACACAACACAATCTCCCACTACAGCTACAGCTTCCACACTACCACCCAAGAGTCAAAGTTGGCCAAGCTCTAATACCAAATGTTAGAAATGAAAGCAACACTACTCAATCAAAATCTTATTTAAATAATTTTTTGCAATCTTTCAAGTGTGTATTATCAATGGAGATTGTAAAATGAAATTGAAGCTATACTTCACAAAGATGCAAAATTATAAAACTTAACACATAACACAATGACACAGTGTTTAACATGGAGAAAACCCTTTCGGGTAAAAAAATCCACACAGGAAAGAGGCCCAATGTTTGTATTAATCCACAAAAGATTGTACAATACAACAACACCACCAATCTCTCCTTCAGTCTTCAATCTAACAGCATTCTGACAGCACCTGAGTACCTGAAATTTGATATCTAGCAACAAATACATGGAAAATACTTATAAAAAATGTCTCCAACAAGGCCTAGGCATCCACTTTCTCTCTCCCACATGCAAGCATCCAAGTGGCATCAACATGCAACACATAAGTGTCAAAAAGACCCTTCCAAAGTTGGGCACCCATATCCATGCATGGCAACTTAGAGCATCTTATGACACATCATAATTGTCATAGATACCTCCAACATGCATGCAACCCAAGATGGGCACCTGGGGCTAAATAGAGCAAATATTAAACAACCATATCCGTCATATATGTCATAGTGTCATAGATTCTTTATATGAAACCACCAAACATTATGACGTGTGTCATGCATGCCAAAGATAATTGATTCTCCAAGGGGAAACACCTAAGCTCTTTTACCATAAGTTTTTACATTTACCAATAGTAAAAGTCACTCCCTAATTACCGCTGATAACTCCAAAACTTACCGTGGACAGTAAATAATTTTTACCACTTCCAGTAAAACTTGTACAACTCCCTATGGGTAATTACTAATAACGAATAATAAAAGGAATAAATGCAATATTGAGATTTACAAGGTTAATGGCACCTTATCCCAACATTCTCCCACTTGACATTATACATTGTAAATCAACCTATAGGAAATCAAATGAAAGAAAAAATAATCAGGCACTAGAAACGAGGCCCATGGCCTCTCTGCACCACATAGACTTCTTTGTGCTCATAGGTTTGGTCCATGAATCTACAACATTCTTCAAAGTGTCTATCTTATTCAACTCAATCTATTCATTTATAACCAACTCTCGAAAAAAGTGATATTGTACATCAACATCCTTATTCTGAGCATGATACATGGGATTTTTGGCCAAACAAATAGCACTCTGCCTATCACAACCAATCTAAATGATCCTACAATCAAATCCAATACCTGTACACAGTCTCCTCAACCAGATTTCCTCCTTAGACATGAGTAGCAGCCATATGCATTATTGCTTGTGTGGCCCAATCTACGGTGCCACAACATACATGCATTTTCAGTACTAGCCTTAGCTACATAGGAGGCATTACAAATTGTAGTGGCTTCAAACTTGAATAGGTTTCCCAATCTCTTCCCCTTCGCTACCACCAAGTTTCCTCTCACTAATCTTGCCTTTCCCAACAATCAGATATGAAGAGTTGTCTCCAAGGTATATATTACCTCCATCCTATTTTTCATATGTGGAGAACCATTCCTTATGTGGGGTCATATGAAACGAGCATCCTGAGTCAACCAACCAGTTTTCATTAGTAACAACATTACAAATAGAAATTAAAACATCTTCACCTGCATTCGAGGACTTATCAGAAGCATTCTCCCTCTTGGGGATTTTGCACTCCTTTAAATGTCCCCTTTTACCATATTTCTAAAACTTAACTTTTTTCTTCTTTCCAGGAGTCTTAGGACGGCCCTTGGACTTGTCCTTAGCCCCTTTCTGATCTCCTTTCATTTCCCTTTCCTAAGACCTTCCCCTGACATTGAGAGAATCCCCTGAACTATCCAAACTCTTCTTCCTCAATTCCTGTGACGGTAAAACTGCAACAAGGGCATCCAACTTCGGATCTGTGATGTTAGCAGTGATAGCAAGGATAACATTCTCCTAGGACCCAGGTAAAGAACAAAGAATAAAGATACATTTATCTTCCTCATCTACTTCAACATCTACTGAAGCAAGCTGACTCATCAACAAATTAAAAGAATTTAAATGCTCTACAACCGACTCACCCTCTTTCATTTTCAAAGAAAATAACTTTTGTTTTAAATAAAGTTTATTTACAATACTCTTGGTTTGGTAGGTTTCACCCAAACGATTCCACAATTTATATGTGGTCTTTTCATTTCCGACATTCAATAGGACAAAGTCTAAAAGACACAACTGGATGGTTACCCATGCCTTCTTATCCAATCTATCCCACTCATCTTGAGAGACATCATCGGGTTTGTTATCTTTTTGAACAACCAACAATTGGTTTCTTTCTTCCAAAAAATCCTCCATTATTAGCTTCCACAACTCATACCCCATGCCGTTGAACTTTTCAATCTCCAAGCAAGAGGTTGATGCAACGGTGCATGCAGCCATAATTTCAACACAAGATTTGCAAAACAAACACAACCAAATCTCCCACTACAGCTATAGCTTCCACACTACCACCCAAGAGTCAAAGTTGGCCAGGCTCTATTACCAAATGTTAGAAATGAAAGCAATACTACTCAATGGAAATCTGATTCAAATAAATTTTTGCAATCTTTCAAGTGTGTATTATCAATGGATATTGTAACATGAAATTGACACTATGCTTCACAAAAATGCAAAATTATAAAACTTGACACATAACACAATGACACATTTTTTAACATGGAGAAAACCCTTTCGGGTAAAAAACTCCACACGGGAAAGAGGCCCAATGTTTGTATTAATCTGCAAAAGATTGTATAATACAACAACACCACAAATCTCTCCTTCAATCTTCAATCTGATAGCATTCTAGTAGCACCTGAGTACCTAAAATCTGATATCCAGCAACAAATACACATAAAATACTTATTGAAAATGTCTCCAACAAGGCCTAGGCATCCACTTTCTCTCTCTCACATGCAAGCATCCAAGTGGCATCAACATGCAACGTACAAGTGTCAAAAAGACCCTTCCAAAGTTGGGCACCCATATCCATGCATGGAAACTTACAACATCTTATGACATGTCATAACTATCATAGATACCTCCACCATGCATGCAACCCAAGATGGGTGCATAGGGCTAAATATAGCAAGTATTAAATAGCCATATTTGTCATATGCGACATAGTGTCATAGAATCTTATGACAACTGCTTATGACAACTTGCAGTTGTCATAGATTCTTTACATGCAACCACCAAACATTATGACATGTGTCATACATGCCAAAAAAATTGATTCTCGAAGGGGAAACACCTAACCTCTTTTACCATAAGTTTTTACATTTACCAACAATTAAAGTTACTCCGTAATTACTATCGGTAACTCCAAAACTTACTGTGGATAGTAAATAATTTCTACCACTGTCGATGAAACTTTTAAAAATCCTAATGGGCAATTACTAATAACGAATAATAAAAGGAATAAATACAATATTGCGATTTACAAGGTTAATGGCACCTTATCCCAACATTCTCCCACTTGACATTATACATTGTAAATCAACCCATAGGAAATCAAATAAAAAAAAAATTAGGCACTAGAAATGAGGCCCATGGCCTCTCTGCACCACACAAACTTCTTTGTGTTCATAGGTTTGGTCAATGAACTGCAACATTCTTCAGAGTATCTATCTTATTCAACTCAATCTGTCCATTTATAACCAACTCTCGAACAAAGTGATACTGTACATCAACATGCTTAGTCTGAGCATGATACATAGGATTTTTGGCCAAACAAATAGCACTTTGGCTATCACAACCAATATGAATGATCCTACAATCAAATCCAATACCTGTACACAGTCTCCTCAAAAAAACTACCTCCTTAGAGACATGAGTAGCAGCCATATACATTATTGCTTGTGTGGCCCAATCTATAGTGCCACAACATACATGCATTTTCAGTACTAGGCTTAGATACATAGGAGGCATTACAAACTATAGTGGCTTCAAGCTTGAATAGGTTTCCCAATCTCTTCCCCTTCGCTACCACCAAGTTCCCTCTCACTAATCTTTCCTTTCCCAATAATTAGATATGGAGAGTTGTCTCCAAGGTATATATTACCTCCATCAAATTTTTCATATGTGGAGAACCATTCCTTATGTGGGGTCATATGAAACGAGCATCCTGACTCAACCAACCAATTTTCATCAACAACAACATTACAAGCGGAAATTAAAGCATCTTCACTTACATTCAAGGACTTATTAAAAGCATTCCCCCTCTTGGGGTTTCTGCACTCCTTTACATGTCCCCTTTTACCATAGTTCCAACACTTAACTTTGTTCTTCTTTCTAGGAGTCTTAGAATGGCCCTTGGACTTGTCCTTAGCCCCTTTTTGATCTCCTTTCGGTCCCCTTTTCTTAGTCCTTCCCCTGACACTGAGAGAATCCCCTGAACTATCCAAACTCTTCTTCCTCGATTCATGTGCTAGTAAAACTGCAACAAGGGCATCCAACTTCGGATTTGTGATGTTAGCAGTGATAGCAAGGATAACATTCTCCCAAGACTTAGGTAAAGAACAAAAAAGCAAGATACATTTATCTTCCTCGTCTACTTCAACATCTACTGAAGCAAGCTGACTCATCAACAAATTAAAAGAATTTAAATGCTCTACAACCGACTCACTCTCTTTCATTTTCAAAGAAAATAACTTTCATTTTAAATAGAGTTTATTTACCATACTCTTGGCTTGGTAGACCTCACCCAAATGATTCCACAATTTATATGCGGTCTCTTCCTGTAGACATCTAAATTTGACCACTTATATTGGGTCAAATTTACCCTATTCGTCTAATTCATCTATGTTAATTAAATGACCTATTTAATTAATATTACCCCTTCCCCTAAGGTTTCTAAAAGTATTTAATTAAATACTTTACCCTTTACCATTTCCTCTCTAAATTAAATATATGTGTCAATTTATTTAATTTACTCAATTATCCTCTCCAATTTTAAATTCATTCTTTCTCTCTCCTTGTCCCATCCTCCATAACCTTTCCATTAATCTGGGTTAATCTAATTAATCCTTCATTAGGATGTGCATATCCTTAATCAGGATTAATGTCCCATCCTCCAAATCTAGCCACTTGCCTCTAATCCTCATTAATTTACCTAATCACCTATTTGCACAACTTTAATCCTAATCACTTACCTTTTCTAGCATGTCCCTAAGTCAACCTTTCATGGTACTTACCTTATTTGGTTTGACCTCTTCCCCATGTGAATTAAAAATTCACACTTATTCCCCCCATGTATTTGTCTTCCCCATAACCTCTCAAAGGTCACATCAAGTACATGGGACAAGAATCTCCTTTTGGAGGACTGTTGATGGTGAAAATGACACAAACAAAGTGTAAATAGAATATTTCTACTCTATTTCTCCTGAAAAAGAAAGACAACATATAGTGGCCTAACTCCCAAGGTTCTGGTAGTTGGTTCTCAACTGTCTGGTGTCACCCAATTGGTCCATGCAACTGTAATATTCAAGGGGCATGTGTTGGTAACAAAGAATGCAAGCAATGACTCATTTTACCGAACTATTCTTAGTAAATAAAGGGGGTTTTAAACAAAAGAAAAAGATAGATCAGAGGGTAAATCAGTAAACATGAATCAAACTTATCTAGTATCCGGACATATATCTTCAACATTGAATGTTTTTCCAACAGATCAAGAAAACCATAGCATGACACAATTTACAGAATAAACCATACCATTGCATACATCTAAGGTGCTTAATTTAATACCACAATCATATATCATCAAACTTCAAAGATTCAAAACAAAACTTCTCATTCGTTGCCAAGACCATAGATCAACAGACTTTAATAAATTCAATTCACTGATAATCTAACGAGATAATCCTTAAATTTGGTTTCTTCTAATGACTTTCATCACATAAGAAACAATCATGATTCAGCACAATCACTGGCATATAGATAGATTATAACTCACCAACCTTATCAAGTAAAACTTAATTCTAACACCATATTGCGTAAACCTGTAATTTTATTTAACTGTAAAAAAAATGAAGTAACAATGTATCTCTGTAAAAACTATGAAATTCTATCTCCTAATATCAGGTGGCCAATTCTATTCTCTATTAGCTGACCCTTGCAATATGATATCCCATGGGTATTTATAGATGTACGAAATTCAGAAGTCCCTTCTATTTTAAGCTAAATCCGCCTTTTCAGGAATTAATGCCTTCAACTAATAGAAGAAAAGAAAATAGAATGGAAGAAAAAACTATGCGCCTCAAACTGCCAGTCCTGCATGCAACATGAAAAGAAGAAGAAATTCATGCATGCATGAGATTTATGCATGTGAATTTTGTTCCACAATGTATTCGTCATAGCTGGAGAAGACTTGTTGTAATATGTCCAATTCCGGCCCATCCACCCAGATGTCTTTAAACTTAATTCTTTCCAACTTTTTTGCAGCAAACCCTCTCATATCCTTCAGCTTCGTCAACTCTCTCTTCGCCATCATCACCTTTCTGCATGATGCCTTTAAACCTTTCATCCCATTTTTCCTTTATCTGGTCCAAAGGTAGGCCCTCCTTTATGGGTATATTGACATTCACTATTATAGCAATGACTGCCTCTAACTCTTCGAATTGCTCATTTAAATCTTTAATAGAATCTTGGACTTCATTTCTATGTTTGTATAGGAAATCTGATCTAAATCAGAGTATACAAGAAGTCTTTTCCAAGAAATCCTTATTATCTTCTTCAAGTATTGACTGCTTGAGAAGAGTAGTCTTAGACAGTTTACTAACCTCTTTCAACTTCTGGTTGTATCCCTTGTACTCTTCCTCCTGTTTTTCCAATGCTTCAACATATTGATTCATTTCCCCTATCAACTCTTCTGTTATTTTATGAACCTCGAAACTATTAACAAGCACTTCACCTACTTCCTGATTCAACTTATCAACCCACCGACCCAACATTTCTACCTTGCCTTTCACTTGTATCAAGTCATCTACTTCCTTCTTACTCAACAAAATTGGGGTCTCAATAGCAGCAACCTGTTATGATCTTGGAGCAGAAACATTCTTAAGGAAAACATGCAACTAATCTAACTGAGCCTTAAGCTCATCCTTCCTGTGTTTATCCTTCAGCATCCTTGACTTGGTTGAGGATGCTACCACATCAATTAAATTCATTTGCTCATCTCTGGTAGGTCTCCCCAAATTCACAGTGCCTAGTTGATAATTTGTTAATTGCATGTCTCCTGCCTCCTTGTCTATCATAGTTATAGCACATTCAGCCACAATTTCTCCTTTGTCAGTTAGCCTAGTAGAATGTAGGATCTTGGCCTTCTTTTTAGGCCTCTCTTTTTCAATTTCCTTCATCATATCCTCCCAATTGAGAGGTTGAGAAGGTTTCGATGCTCTCTTTTGAAGATCTAATTTCAACCAAGTAGGAGTACCTGGAGTAATAGTCATCATGGTTGAAGAAGAGGAGACAATAGCTAAGGGAGGTTGCACATTTATTTGAGGTTGAGAATCAACCCTCTGTTTCTCTTGTTGCTCTTGTTCCATATTTTCCTTGGCAAGTTTTTCAGCTTCCTCCCTGTCCCTTTGTTCTTGTATTCTCTTATCTTCTTCCTCCTTCTTCAACCTTTCTTCTTCCAATCTTCTTTTCTCTAATTCATGTTTTCTTTCTTCCTCTAATGCTTTAAGCTTTTCTGCATCTTCCTTTTCTTCTTATTGCCTTTTGATTAGTTCTTCAGCCTATTTCTCTTTTTGCAATCGTTCTGCTTCTTCTTTCTCTTTATGAGTTGTCTCAACAAGCTTCAACTTAGCCACCAGAACTTCTCTCTCCCTTCGATGCCTTGCCTTTTCCTCCTCAAGGTCATGAATTTTTTGTATCAATTCTAATTTATCATTCTCCTCCTTAACCTTGAGCTCATGCTCTTTTTGCCTTTGTTGTTTCTCTATTTCATCAGCTTTTGATTTAGCTTCTATGTGTTGCTACTGCAGTATGGCATCAGCTTGTGTCTTGGCATCAATTGCCTTTTGTTTTTCTATTGCTGCACCAAGTGGTTGGTCATCGTCATTCTTCTTGGCTTCTTCAAACAATGCCCACTGATCCTCCTCTGTCATTACCTGTTCAGTATCCTCCTCTAGAGGCATATTTTCTTGTATACCCTTCTCTGACAGAGTCTCATCAGAATTTGTTCCAACATCATGAATTTCTACCTCTACTTCTTTTCCCTTCATGGATTCAACAACATTATGAATAGTCCCTTTTTGCACTTCTTCACTTTGCTATTTTGCAAGTGGGACTTGAGTAGAAGACTCACCTAATGCAGGTGTTAAAGCAACCGGTCCTATTTGGGCATCTCCTTCTTGTGTCTCTGGTTCATCTTGAACTGCTGCTTCAAGTTCAATTTCTTCAATATCTAGAGGGAGGAACTCCAAAGGCTCCTTGGGAGGTGTCTTTCTTTTGATCCTTTTATATCCTTTCCCATTTTTAGGAGTTGTTCCTTGAGGATTTTTGGTTCTTAGAACCACCCATTGAATGCTCCTATCCAAGATTGCTCACCCTATCTACTTAATGTCAATGGTTTACTCATTATTCCAGACAATTGGATCCAGGCTTTTAGTCCCAATGTTTAAAGCTTCATACAATGGATCCAATACAACTCCATCATCCACCAATGCGTCAGGAATGTCATTTTTGATCCCAAGCTCTGCCATGAGTGAGACGGGTAACCTCTCATAATTCTTCTTCTTGAGGTCATACTCATCCTGCCGGTCACTCCAGAAATCTTCCAACAAATTGAAATATTTATCAAAAACATAAGGCAGCAAGGCATTCATTTTATTCTTCGAGTCAAAGTACTTCTGAGCTGTCTACAAACCTAGTTTTAGATGTATCAACTCACTACACACTACCTTTGCTCCCACTAGATGCTGACAACTGTATTCACCCAACTGCATGGGGAACTTATGACATCCTGTTTTACGTTTCAATGCAAACCGGGCATTAACCCCTAGAGCTTGATATACAAATTCCATTAAAACTATCCTATTGTTACAGAATCTAGGCAATAAATGTGGATGACCTTCAAATCCAGCTAGCCTAAAGTATGTGAACATGGGGTATTGAATGTACCAACATCCCCATTTAGTGATAAATGCCATAGCTTCTTGGCTCAATCTGTACCCTGCATCCCCGTTGATTTGGTTAATGATCACATATATGAATGCATCATTAACCCTTCTGATTTGAGTCTCAGCAACCTGTAGGGACAGCTGGTTATAATGATCCCACACTTTCTTCTGTCCATCAGCCTCTCCTATCATCCCCACTCTGTTCAGACCTAGGAATATACCTACCCTTGCTACTACATACACAATGTAAGAAGTCATGAAAAAGCATTTGGTTTCCCTAATCCTGGTCAATTGATCATGAATGGCATCTGAAACAATCATCTAGATGAAGGGAAACATGCACTCCTTGAAATGAAAGGCATCTCTCTTCCCAAAAGCCTTAGACAACATCATTATTAAATCTGATACTTCTTTATAAAAATCTGCCCTCTTTGGTTGGTCTGAGAGCTTGGTTAGAGACTTCTTCTCTGTTTTTAACCACCTTTTGTTCAAGTGAGCCTTGTTGGATTCCTTGTATTTTCTATATTTCTCTAGGGCATCTGCCTCAGTTAACTGCACCAAGTTCTTTGGATCTGGGACCCTAAACATAGTTTGAAACATTTGAGGAGTGAGATCAGTGATTACATTATTTTGTGAATCCATGCATTGTCGGGTAGCCGGATTGTAAGCTCCTGCAACTATCATGATTAACTCCGGGCATTGGATTGATAGAGGAAACAGGGTGATGTGAGCCAAAACGGAATCCACTATTCTTTTAGTTCTAGGTGTCACATCCTCATTGAATGTGTTAGCATATGATTCCTCAAAGTTGTATTGGCCCAAATTGGTATCAGTGATGTCAGACCAATCCGATTCTACTTTGCTTGCAATGGCAACAGGACTCCTGTGGTTATACCTTAAGGTATAAGGTAACTGCTCTGGCTTGATCTTCTTGGGCTTAGCTACTATTTTTGATGTTCTTACAGGCCGATTCCTTTGGACAACTTCTCCTGATGTTCCTGACATCCTTTAGCTTTCCTGCACCAAAAACCTCTAGTTAGATCCTTGAACAAACATCACAAAACATGCCTTAAAATCAAATCTTTCGTATATACATCAGAGGCGGAACTAGGCAGAAAACATCCTTAAATAATCTCTTTTAACATACTGTCGGGCTCGGAGCCAAAACTGTTATTGATATTTCACTAACAAGGAGCGGGCTCGAAGTCAGAACTGGAATGGTGATCGAAACCGGGACCGGAATGGAAACGGATTTGGTTTCTTGCAGATTTTCTATTTTCATATTCTATTTTGGTTTTGATTCTGCTTTCGCCTAGATTATCGCTACCTTGAAATAAAGCTTCTCAATGTAAGTGGAGCCGGAGACGGGATGGAAAATGGAATTGACACTAATCATAAAATACGCCCAAAATCTAAATCAATTCCGATCTTGCTTTCGCCTAGACTAACCATGACGTCACAAATGATTTTAACAGTTTAATGCATAACTTCATGATTAACTACTAGGTCATTTTAAACAAAAAGGGGCTAACATATAACTTGATAAAACCATCCCCATATGACCAGGGGCAACTGTACTTTCTAGGGCATCATATTTAAATCAAAACGCGAATATAGAAATGCATCTAAACCCTAATCTAAAACAAACTCGATATAAAAACTAGGGCACAAATTTAACCCTTCCTAATTTAACCAGACTGAGTGCGCAAAAGATTCTAAGTAAAAACAAGATTTAAAAAACCCTAACTCACTGTAAAAACAACATTTAACCAATCTCACTTGTAAAATCCTAATTTAATCTACGCATTTAAAATCTAAAATAGCACGACGCAATAACAACTAAAACGTGAAAACGACCGTGCCCTAAAACAAAGAAACCAGATACAAAAGCAAAAACGAAGATAAGAACAACAAACAAACAAAGAAAGAAAAACAAAACATGTAAACCTACTGAGAATCACGAACTTGCCCAAAGCAAAACGATCTAACACGAATAGAAACGAAAAAACACGAAAGTAAATAAAATAATAGCGAAAATAGGAAACCCTAACTCAAACACAAATAAATAGGCAAACCTCCCTGAAGCAATCCACGCACAATTGTCTTTATTTCAATCGATTCACTTCAGAAAATCTCCACTGATGCTCTACTTCGCTCTTCGATTTCTTAAGAATAGTGATAATAACCATGCGTTAATCCCTAATTAAGGTAAAACTCAGAGTTTTACGCATACCTGACACCCGTCATTAATCCATTAAGTGCAGTAGAGCGGAGTCGGAACTGTAGAAGAATTGGCCCATTACTGTCGTGTGACTTCAGTAAAAAGTCAACGACCAAGAAAAACGGTGAGAGCTGAATCGAGATGAAAACTATTCTGGAAACTTGAGTAATTTCCCAACTTCGTTCCTGTTCCGGGTCCGGTTCCGCCAACAAAGCATAAAACAAAACCAAACACAAAAATAAAACAAAAAGACCGAAATAAGAAAACTTAACATAAAAACTTAGTCTAAAACAAAAGTCCAAAAAGCAGAGGCGAAGGCGGAATGACTTTGGATTTTGAAACTTTGAATGAAAACTGACTTAACTCCCACTTCAGCTCTGGCTCCGACAAAGACAAGACAAAATGGTTAAAAAGAAAGATTGTCGGGATGGGAATCAAAACGAGTTTTAAAAGAAGTTTCAGAACTCGATTCAGTTCTTGTTTCGGTTCCGACAGGCTAAACCAAAGAAAAAACAAAGTGTTGGAAACGAAAGACTCCAAACTTTGTTTGAAAATCAACCAAGGATAAAAACAACATAAGAGGGGACCCATTTTGACCAAGGCAAAAGATGGGGTGGTTATGCAAGGCATAACAAAGACCTTGTCTTATCCATGGGTTTCTCCGAAGATTGTGAATTTTAAATTCACTTTTATTCCTCCAATGCCTTCTCCAATCCCCATGGTGAAAGAGTGGATTTTCTAAAAATCCTCACTTATCACTTTCAGCCCCACTTGGAGACAAAAAATCCCTTTTTAAGGAAATCCTCTTCAATCTCAAGGTACTTGCAAGTACCTTCGGACCACGTGGCCTTTTCCATGTCACCTTGTAATTCCTCCATCTCATCCTCCACATGGCAAGATATGAGGGCTTATGAGTCCTCAACTCACCACAACCCTTCATCTTGTCCATAGTGGATCAATCTCAGTTGTCCATTTTTCTTTAAATGAAGGGTCTTGGCCTCAAGTTAGAGGTTAAGTGTTATTATGATCTTGAAGTGTTGTTGAGATTTTGAAGCCATTTGAATTCAATCCATTCTTGTAGCCATTATTGCACTCACCCACTATCATCAATCACTCAACCACCACCATCATTGCAAGCTTTCCAATAAGGAGCACACATCAAGAACTTCATCAAGGGCCAACCATTCTATCAAGCTAGACAAGCAAAGGTATTAATTTTCTTATTATTTTATTGTTGTTTTGTTTAGTTTCAACTAGGCCTAATCTGAGGTGTTGTTGTGTTTATTTTCTCATTGCATTTACTTAGTTTTTTCTATTTTTAGATTAAACATTTTCACTACACACATTTCTGGCATGTCCGGTGAGACCCACGTCACGGGTCTATTACTTTTACGTTTTCTATTTTTTGAAATATTGCAGGTTCAAGAACACAGAGGTGACTCCACCCTCAAAGGGGCGACTCCGCCTAGAAAGAGTGACCCCACCCACAAATAGGTGACCCCGCCCACAAAGGGGCGACCCCGCCCACAAACAAGTGGCCTCGTCCACAAAGGGGCGACCCCGCCCAAAAAACCCAATTTTTCAGTTTTTCTAACATTCTTTGTAGGTTCTAGACAAACAGGTGGCCCTGCCCAAAACACAGAGGCGACCATGCTCGAAACAGAGTTCGATCATCCAAGACATAAAAATGAAACTACTAACACATATGTTACAGGGGGAGAAAATATGTTTTTACTTCTTGATTTCATTCTTAACTAGGAACATAGGTTTAATTAAGCGGTCAATAAACTTGTTTGATTTGTTTGAAAGTGGAATATTGACATATCCAATCCCCTTGTGCCATTTGGTGATCCTGGGTGAAGAAAAATCATAGTCCACTTAGTCCTTTTATACCCTTTTCATTTTATTAGCGGGACCTACTTGGGGATTTCATCACCCTAAGGAATGATTCCAACCATGCATATCGATGGGGTATATAAAGGGGGGAGGCGAAAGTTGTACCTCAATCTAGTCACGTCGTGTTGGAAGTTTTCGACTCACACTTGTGACAGACTAGTGTTCATGGTTGTGCCCCACATACCGTGTGTATATCGGGGACTCCCTTAGAAACTTTGTTAAGCTTAGATAGAGGACCGTGTTGACCATACCCTTAACACTAAAACTAGGCTTGTGTTGTTTGAATTGTCTTCTTATGAAAAACAACTAATTGTCAGTCAGTTTTGGCCTTTTGCTTATCATTTTTGTCCTTTTCCATAGTTGTTTTTTATTAAGTTAGGTTCAAACTAACACACAGAGGTGACCCCACCCTGAAACGGGTGACCTTACCCTAAAAGGGGCGACCCCGTCCTTCCTGTTTCAATCATTTTTCACCCGGACCAAGTCAAAATTCACCATCTTTCCTAAAACAAGCGGTCTTTCCCTCAAAGGGGCGACCTCGCCCTTAAACAGGCGACCCTACCCCCTGTCTCAATTGTTGTTTATCTTGTCCAAGTCAAAGTTTTGACAGTTTTTCCTATTTAGGTGACCCTGCCCCCTGTTTGGGTGACCCCGCCCACTGTTTGGGTGACCCTGCCCTCTGAACATCCTTTTTCAGCCTTCGTTCGTTAGTCGTTACCCCATTTTGGGTACCCATTTACCAGTTCTGAGCGTTGTTCCCCCATCCTGAATAGTCGTTTAACCATTCCGACCATCCGTCCATCCATTCCAGATATTTGTTTACCCGTTCTGAACATCGTTCCCTCATTTTTCCCACCCGTTCACCCATTCTAGGAAGTTGTTCACCCATTTCGAGAAGTCATTTTCCCATTCTGAGAGTCGTTCCCCCACCTCATACATCCGTTCACCCATTCTGAGTGATCATTCACCTGTTTCGTGAACCTTTTTCCCATTCTGAGCATTGTTCTCCCATTTCGTGCATCTGTTCACCCATTTTATGCATCCATTCATCCATTTCAGGTATCCATTTTCCCATTTCGAGTATCATTCACCCATTTCGAGTATCTGCTTTCCTATTTCAAGTGTCCATTCACCCATTCTGGGTATCCGTTCACCCATTTCATGCACCTGTTTGCCCGTCTTGGAAGCCCGTTCACCTCATTTATCAATATCACTTGACTATTTTTTAGACTTAGTTGAGTTCAGAAGTTGTTTATGCATTCCTGCCCCAGAACAGGTGACCCTACCCTTGGACAGGTGACCCTGCCTTGGGATAGGTTTCCCTACCCCAGAATAGGCGACCCTGCCTTGGACAGGTGACCCTACCCCAAGACAAGCGTCCCTATTGTTGGACATGCGACCCTGCCCCAGGACAGGCATCCCTACCCTTGGACAGGCAACCCTGCTCCAGGACAGGTGTCCCTACCCTGCTCCAGGATAGTTGTCCCTACCCTTGACGGGCGTCCCTGCCCCAGAACAGGTGACTGAAAGCCTTCTCGTTCTCTAAGTCGTTCACTACAAATGAAAGATCTCATCATCATAATCATCCTTCTCATCCATCCACTTTTCTAAAAATCTCATCGTTTCATCAGTCAGATCATCTAGAAGTATCTTAAAGCCCCCTTACATTGTGTGTCCATCATCGTTTCATCAATCTGAATCCTCTAGACTTCATTTCTGAGGATGTTATCCAAGTTGGCTTAAGTCCCTGATCTCGATCGTTATCCATCCTAAACTGGTTAATCATCATTATGACCCAATCAATCTAATTCCATCTTGAGGTGGATTTGGTGTTGTAATCATCTCGTTCATAATCCAATCCGATCGTCAGCATCTTACGCCATCTTACGCCATCTAAGTCAAATCTCTGAATCAAGTTTAGAATCTATCTGATCAATCATCCGATCATGTTTCATCAATCCTATCACATCCCATCACATCCTCTAGTCATCTTTCTAATTCGAATCTGAGCTTTTATACAATCCCAATCTGAGCTTAGCCTGAATCCCAATTTGAGCTTTCATCCATCTTCCGATATCAAAACAGATCTTAAGATCTCTTCCTTCTTCCAATCCATCCTATTTATCGTTACATCCTCTAGTCCCCCCCATATTTTCAATTCGTATCTGTTTCATCTAATGTCATGAATCCTTATCGTCCTCCCGCACAACTAGTAATAGTAGTCAAAGGGAATCCCAACTACGTTGATGACAATAACGAAAGTCTTATTGATCAAGAAGAGTGTAATATAGATCCCCTTGATGCTATTATTGCTAGCAAGTTTTTTCCAATCTTCTCCCAAAATCCAACCACTCCTCCAAACTATACCCCATGTCTTCATCCACACCTAATAATAGTCCTTACGCTGCCCTTGATAAGGGATTTCTAGTACCCTCACCATCCTCATATCCATCATGTCCTCCCTCTACATCTCCCTCCTATCCAACGTCCACATCCTCCTATAGTAATCCACCATCCCCATACTCCTATCCTTATCATCATAAACAATCCCAATATCTCTACCTTAATCCCCCATCCCAATCTTCCTATCCTAATCCAACACCCGCTCCTTCCTATCATAATCCACCATCCTAATATTCCTCTTTCCTAATTCACCATCTCAATTTTCCTATCCTTATCCATCACCCATTTACTACCATGCCAATCTACCATCCATGTCCTCCTATGGTAATCCAACCCCTCAATCTTCATGTTCTAATCCAACATCCACACCTTCCTATCACAATCCACCATCCCAATATCCCTACCTTAATTTCACATCTACGTCTTCCCAGGTTAATCCAACCTCCACATATTGCAATCCTAATCCTCCATCCCTGTCCTCCTACGTGAATCCGCCACCAATGTCCTCTTGCCCTAATTCATCCTCCCAATTTTCCTACATTAATCCATCATCCCAATCTTCCCATCATAATCCATCATCCATATTTTCCTACTATTACCAACCATCCCAATTTTCCCAACCTAATCCAATATCTGCATCCCCCTATCTTAATTCATCATCTGCATCCTTTGGTATCACTCCCCCCTTCACCGCATTATATCTTAATCCTCCCTCTAATCCTAATCCACAGTCCCTAATCCTAGTCCTCCATCCAATCCCATCCAATCATCTAACCCTAATCCACCAATCCCTAATCCTAGTTCTCCAACTACTCCTCGTCCTCCATCCACTCATCTAATACTAATCCACCAATACCTAATACTCCTCCAACCATCTCTAATCCTCCATCCATTCCCATCACCCCACCTAATCCTACATCCCTTCCAAATTTCATCCAAGGACTCATGACATAAGAGACATCCCCAAATCCACATCTTGAGGTTGTGAAACAATGCCCTCCCACTCTATCATGTATAGTTACTAATGATGAGGCCCTCCTTCCATCCTACACCTATCACTCCCATTACCATTCCTAACACCATCCAAATGGTTGAGCCCATCAAACCCATCAAATCCATTGAATCCCTATCTTCTATTGCTAGATCCACCCAATCCATTGGAGACATCCAATCCACTCCTCCTAGTCGTAATATTATCCAACTTCAATCCCATGACTTTCATGAATCCTCCATCCTCCTATCTCCCCCACCTAAGGAGTCCCTCCAACACTCCATCATCATGCCTCCCACACCAGATGAGCCATGCCAATGGCTTGATCCAAAGCATCCAAGCATATCCCCTCCTCCAAATCCAGATCCTACTATCCCATCCATTCCATCCTAAGATCATAGTCCCCCATCCATCCCATCTCATGATTCCTTTCCTCAATCGGATCCTGATCCTACCATCCTATCTACTCCATCTCAAGATCACACTAGCTCATCTACTTCATCCCATGATCCCCTTTGCACTCAAGATCCAATCACTCCATCTAATGAGCCCTTATCACCCGCTACCATAAATCCAGATCTTGTCATACCACATAATCCCTCTCCCGACCCCTTATCACTCATTCCTCTTGATTAGGATGTTGTTATCCCCTTGTCTCCATCGCATGATACTCCATCGCGGCCTAGCCCTATCACCCACATGCCACTTTTTTATCACCTTGGTAACATTACACTCATCCATGGTGGCCTTCTTGTAGAAGAAAAGCAAAGCATATGCACCATCCTACCTCTTCCACCTAATGAACTTGCATCATGCTTCCAAAAGAATAAGCATCCTACCATAGATCACATGCTCAAGAACATGAACTATCAAGGAAAAAATTTAGGCCTTCATGAGCAAGGTATTTTAGAGCCCATCCAAGTCAAAGAACATCCTAGTATGCAAGGTCTTGGATATATCTCCCAAGAATCACAATCCAAAAATGTTGGTACAACCTCCATAAAGGAATGAGAGGCACTTCCCACCGTTCCACTAAATCATTTGTCACCATGTCCCCTCCTCCATCATTTTACCTCAAAACAACTGTCCATCTTCCTCCTTCATCCTCTAAGTCCATTTTGGGTCCTTACATACCTCCATCAACCCTCACACATCCTCCATATATGAAGTCCATCTTGGGCCCTTATATCCCAAAATCACCTCCTCCATCTTATCCTCTTCATCCTCTTATTCGTCCATCACCTTTCCCTAGCACACCTCACAAGAATCCTAAATTCATAACTCCTAATCAGGATCAACAAAGGCACCCCTCCATGCATGCTATCTTGCATCCTCCATCCACACATCATCGTCAAAAGCCCACCTCTATCACTCCATCCACATCCTCTCCACATCATCCATCTCCCCATACCCATCCCATTGCTACTAAAAGAACTTTTGATACCAAAACAAACATGCATAAATCCAAGCATCCACATGAATCTAAAGCTCCTCATGTCCCCTCAAAACGACATGTTGAAGAAAAGAAAAATCAAATCCAAAAACCAAATCAAATCCAAAGGCCATCAAGGCCCACTAAAGCTAAAATCAAAACCATGTGGATCCCAAAGAAAAAAGATACAACGCCTTCCAATGAAAAATCCATAACGACATCCAAAGTTGCTAATCCAACAAAAAATCATTTGCCTCCTCCATCTCCTAAATCTATATTGGGTCCCTATGCCCCAAAATTCACTATCCCAACACCTCCATTATCACCACATTCTCCATCCATCAACCCTCCTATCATTTCACATCCACCACATGTGCCGATGTTGGTCTTGAAAACCTTCCCCCATCACACATCCACTCCATCATTCCATCCATACACTTTCCAACACCCCATCCACTATCCTCCATATCTCCCCCATCAAATCCCTTTAATCCATCCTCTTGCATAATCCATCCATTCTAATAAGGTTGTACCAACATCCAATGGTCGCTTTACACATGGACTATTATTGTCTCATATAGAACTTGATGCTTGAGTCCTCCATCTATCCCCTTTATCACATATCTTCCAAATCCACATCCACATCCTAGTACAAAAGGTTAGAAAAAAATCAAAAATCAAAAAAATCAAAAAATCAAAAAATAGTAAAGAGAAATAATTCGTCCAATGGTGAAAACTTGGCAAACAAGCACCTTGGATAAGTACCATGATGAAAACCTAGAAAACAGAAGTCATGCATAAATCCCCCATCTCGTTTACTTCCATAATTAGGGGCAGCTTCCACCAACGCATTCCTTTCCTCCATCTCCTACATCTGCCTATCTTCTACATCCTATCCATCATATCCCATTTACCCTAGTCTCTCCATCTTCTTGGTGATATTGAGATAGATAGAGGCAAACATATATACATGTTTTGGACACCTCTTGGCATATGTTCCCCTCATCCACACACTATCATATTCCTTATCCTCCCCATCTACTTTTCTAATCCATGCATAGTATCTACATCCATCTACCTTCATCATCCATCCAATTATTCCATCATCCATCTCCTACATCCACCTATCTTCTACATCCTATCCATCATATCCCATTTATCCCAGTCCCTCCATCTTCTTGGTGATCTTGAGCTAGATAGGGGCCAACATATTTACATTCTTTGGACACCTCTTGGCATATATTCCCCTCATCCATACACTATCATATTCATTATCCTCCCCATCTACTTTTATGATCCATGCATATTATCTACATCCATCTACCTTCATCATCCATCCAATCATGCCACCATCCATCTCCCTTCCTTATCTATATCTCCTATCCATGTTCATCTCACTCCCTTATTCACCCATCTTGCTATCTGCCATCCCTCTTTCCTTGTCACGCATGACATATTTAAAGTGGGGGCATCTCCTTATTTGCGATAGCATCCTTGGAGACATCATCCATCCATCCCTCCAAGGAATCCCTTCCATCTCCCTATCCTTATTTTCCTATCTACCCATCCACTAGTCCTATTCCATATTTTCATCCATTTTTCCATCCAATAATTCATTCCATCCTTCCAAATCCTTATCCCTCTATCCACCTATCCTAGCATCTTTCTATCCCCCCATCTTTATCCATCCATCCATTTACCTCTATTTTCCTTCCATCTCATCATCCCTTGTCATTAGTGCCTAGGTATAGGCTACCCCCCATGCAATCCAATGCCATGCTATCTCACTATCATCACTCATATCTATTCCTCACATATTTCTCATATCCTATCACTCTTCATCATTCATCTATGCATCATCTCATCCTCCCACTTCATCTTTTGATGATTTGGATAACTATCCCATCCTTGAGCTTCATATAATCTACATCCAACATATCAACCATCCTATCTGTACGGCCTATCTTGGCTCATCATATCGGATCCATCCTTTTATCCATTTATCATGGTCATCTAATCATCCCTTATCCGTTGTCTATCGTTGGTCTTATGTTGAACTACGTTGCCCCTACACTTTTACGTAGGCAAGGTAGATCATTTTCTCCGCCGCCAGGGTTCTATCTTTTATCTATCTTGTCATCTTCCATCATTTGTCTTTGGCCTTGTGTTGAACTACGTTGCCCCTATGCTTTCACATAGGCAAGGTCGATCATCTGATCTGCCCCTAGGGCATTTGTCCATCCAATCTGTACCATCCATCGAGGTCTCCATTTTCCTCTTTTCGCTTTTATCCATGGCCTTTTGTCGAACTATGAGGGCTCTACGCTTTCACGTAGGCAAGGCTGATCTTTGATCAACCCTCGAGCCCCTAGGTCTTTAGGATGTGTCTATTTTGTCGCCTTGTCATTTTTTTGTCTTGTCGTCTTATGTCTTGTCATCTTGTCATGTCGTCAAGTACGTCCCTATCCTAGCTGGTGCTTCCAAAACAAAGGTCATTAGTCTCATAAGGTTGAATCAGTTTCAGATATCCTGCATCATGTCGATCAACCAATATATCCTCCATCTTTGGTCTCAATTGGATGTATCCTTCCTAACAGACTACATCAATCTCATCCATCCTTTTGATCCTGTGGCAAATGATGTTTGAAATTTGATTGTGATCTTTTGATGCTTTTGACATTTTGTTTATCATTTGAGCTCCCTATCATCACTTGTCAAGGCTGCCATGATCTATTATATTATGGTGTTTTTTGATTGGTTAACATAGGGGCATATGTTGATCTTTGTGTGTTTTTGTCTTCTTGGTTGTCCCACGTAGTATCCACCAAGATCCTTGTGGTCTTGCGTTACACTGGGGTATCCTTTTGTGCTTGTGGTTATCCCAATACCTGGCCTGACCAAAGTCATCGTGACTTTGGGGTGTTGGGATAGCCTTCTTGTTTGTTGTGTTTGTGCATTCATTAGACACTAATCCGCCTTGGTTCTACATACCATGGTACCCGGTGTCTTATGCTATAGCAAAAATCAGTGCTCCAAAAATGGCAAATCGCTCTTCCATTGGATTGCATATTTACCTCCATCCTCTTCATTCATTTTAACCATCTCACATCTCCATCCAATCCTAATCCATTCAATCTAGCATAAATCAACTAATCACATCCTTGATCTTATTCCTAGCCTTGCTACAAGCCTTGCTCCAATCACCATCCTCATCAATCATCATCAACGGGATGTATCCTTCCCTATCCTTGTATTGTTCTGGGATGTATCCTTCCCTCATCAACAACACTCTCATCGGGATGTATCCTTCCCTATTCCTTGTGTTGTTCGGGGATGTATCCTTCCCTCATCAAAAACACTCTCATCAGGATGTATCCATACCTGGTGTTGTTTTGGGATGAACCCTTCCCTCATCAACAACACTCCATCGACCATCAATCTATCTTGGCTTGTAGCTTAACTGAGGCAACATCATATTTGTCCTGGAATCGATTTGTGCTTACCTTTATCTCTTCATATTATCATCCTCTCTCATCCATCATTTTGCATCATCTACCCTATCTACCCTTTCATCATCTCATCCATTTCGAGAGCACACCCGTGTTCTCTTAAACCTACATGTCCTCTCGTGGGGGCATCTTCCTTAATCTAACCATCTTCTTCTAGGTGCTATGTTTTAATTTTCTTTGAAATGATGCTACTTTGTAGCACCATCTCAAAGAGGGGAAAAATGTAGACATCTAAATTTGACCACTTATATTTGACCAAATTTACCCTTTTCGTCTAAATATCTTCTTACCTGCATTAATTAAATAATATTGCCATTATTTAATTAATACCCCTAAAGTCTTCTAAATTCCTAAGGTATTTAATTTAATTAAATATTTTATCATCTATTCTTTGTATCCCGTAAATTAAATAAATAATTTCTATTTATTTAATTTACTCCCTCAAATGTCACATCCTCCATCACTTTTTATTAATCCTAATTCATCTCCTAATCCCATCATTAGGGATGTGCACATTCCTAATCCATGATTAGGAGGTGTAACATCCTCCAACTTTTGCAAGTTGGCTCATAATCATCATTAGCCACCTAACCCTCTTCTAATATGTCATTAACTAGTCTAATCACCCCCTTAGTCAACTCTTGTCACATCACAATGGAATTTCATGGAATTTTTAATTCCATTTATCTTCCCCATGTGCTTTCCAATGAAATTTTAAATTCCATTTATTCCCTCCATGTATTTCTCTTCCCCATGACCTCTCATAGTTCACATCAAGTATATGGGACAAGGACCTCCTTTAGGAGGACCTTGTCTTATCCATTGGGGTTTTCCAAGCTTGTGAATTTAAAATTCACTTTTATTTCTCCAACACCCTTTCAAATCCCCATGGTGACAAGAGTGGACTTTCTAAAAGTCCTCACTTGTCACTTTCAGCCCCACTTGGGGACAAGGAATTCCTTTTTGAGGAAATACTCTCCAATCCCAAGGTACTTGCAAGTACCTTGGGACCACATGGCCTTTTCCATGTCACTTGTCCTTCTTCCATCTCACCATAACCCTTCATATTGTCCATGGTGGTTCAATCTCAACCGTTTGTTTTTCTTTAAATTGAGGACCTTGGCCTTAAGTAAAGGGGGTTGAGAGGTTAGAGTTTGGATATTTAGCATACAAGCCATTATTGCCTTCAAGCCTTCAAGCCATCCAAGCCATTATTGCATAGCCATTATTGTAGCATTTGCATTCAAATCCATTTTGCATTTTCACCTATCATCTTCCATCATTCACCCACCTCCATTATTGCAAGATTTCTATCAAGGAGCATACATCAAGAGCATCTTCAAGGGCCAACCACTTCATTAAGCTAGACAAACAAAGGTATAACACTTTTTGTTATTTTTGTCATTATTTGTTTAGTTTCAACTAGGCCTATATTTTGAGGTGTTGTTGTGTTTCGTTTTCATTTCATTCTTTTGTTTTACATTTTAGATTAAGGATTTTCACTGCACACATTTTAGAATAAGCATCCTACCTTAGATCACATGCTCAAGAACATGAACTGTCAAGGAAAAAGTTTAGGCCTTCATGAGCAAGGTATTTTAGAGCCCATCCAGGTCAAAGAACATCTTGGCACACAAGGTCTTGGATATATCTCCCAAGAATCACAATCCAAAAATGTTGGTACAACCTCCATACATCCTAAACGATCCTCTTCTAAAATAATGAGAGGCACTTCCCACCATTCCACCAAATCATTTGTGGCCATCCCCCCTCCTCCATCATATTACCTCAAAACAACTGTCCATCTTCCTCCTTCATCCTCTAAGTCCATTTTGGGTCCTTACGTACCTCCATCAACCCTCACACATCCTCCATATATGAAGTCCATCTTGGGCCCTTATATCCCAAAATCACCTCCTCCATCTTATCCTCTTCATCCTCTTATTCGTCCATCACCTGTCCCTAGCATACCTCACAAGAATCCTAAATTAATAACTCCTAATCAGGATCAACAAAGGCACCCCTCCATGCATTCTATCTCATATCCTCCATCCACACATCATCGTCAAAATCCTACCTCTATCACTCCATCCACATCATCCATCTCCCCATACCCATCCCATTGCTACTAAAAGCACTTTGGATGCCAAAACAAACATGCATAAATCCAAGCATCCACATGAATCTAAATCTCCTCATGTCCCCTCAAAATGACATGTTGAAGAAAAGAAAAATCAAATCCAAAAACGAAATCAAATCCAAAGGCCATCAAGGCCCACTAAAGCTAAAATCAAAACCATGTGGATCACAAAGAAAAAAGATACAATGCCTTCCAATGGAAAATCCATAACAACATCCAAAGTTGCTAATCCAACAAAAAATCATTTGCCTCCTCCATCTCCTAAATCTATATTGGGTCCCTATGCCCCAAAATTCACTATCCTAATGCCTCCATTATCACCACATTCTCCATCCATCAACCCTCCTATCATTTCACATCCACCACATGTGTCAATGTTGGTCTTGAACGCCTTCCCCCATTACATATCCGCTGCATCATTCTATCCATACACTTTCCAACACCCCATCCATTATCCCACATATCTACCCCATCAAATCCCTTTGATCCATCCCCTTGCATAATCCATCCATTCTAATAAGGTTGTACCAACATCCAATGGTCGCTTTACACATGGGCTCTTGTTACCTCATATAGAACTTGATGCTTGAGTCCTTCATCCATCCCCTCTATCACATATCTTTCAAACCCACATATCCATATCCCTACCTTTATCAATCTTCATCCACATCCTAGTCCGAAATGTCAGAAAAAACAAAAAAAAAAGAGAAAAGAGAAAAAATAAAGAAAAAAAATAGTAAAGAGAAATAATTAATCCAATGGTGAAAACTTGACAAACAAGCACCTTGGATAAGTACCATGATGAAAACCTGGCAAACAAGCGTCATGCATAAATCCCCCATCTAGTTTACTTCCACAATTGGGGGTAGCTTCCACCTACACATTCCTTTCCTCCATCTCCTACATCTGCCTATCTTCCACATCCTACCCATCATATCCCATTTATATCTAGTCCCTCCATATTCCTTATGATCTTAACCTAGATAGGGGAAAACATATATACATGCGTTGGACACCGCTTGGCATATATTCCCCTCATCCATACACTATCATATTCCTTATCCTCCCCATCTACTTTTTTGATCCATGCATATTATCTACATCCATCTACCTTCATCATCCATCCATCATGCCAACACCCATATCCCTTCCTTACCCATATCTCTTATCTATATCCATCTCACTCCCTTATCCACCCATCTTGCTATCCCTCTTGCCTCGTCACACATGACACATCTAGAGTGGGGGCATCTCTTTATTTGTGATAGAGTCCTTGGAGACATCGTCCATCCATCCATACAATAATCCCTTTCATCTACCAAATCCTTATTTTCCTATACTCTCATCCACTAGTCCATTTTCGTCCTTTCATCCTTATCTCCCCATCCTTCCCATCCTTATCTCCCCATCCATTTATCCATCCAGTAATCCATTCCATCTTTCCAAATCCTTATCCCTTTGTCCATCCATTTCCCTCTATCTTTCCTTCCATCTCCTAATCCCTTATCATTGGTATATAGCTATAGGCTAACCCTCATGCAATCCAATGCCATTCACATTATTATCATCCCTCCTATCTATTTTGCACATCTTTCTAATATCTTCTCAATCTTCATCGCTCATTTATCCATCGTCTCATCCTCCCACTTCATCTTTTGATGATTTGGATAACTATCCCATCCCTGAGCTTCATTTTATGCGTATCTACATGGCCTATCCTAGCTCATCATATCAGCTCCATCATCGTATCTCCTTATCATGGTCATCTCATTGTCCTTTATCCACTATTTGTCTTTGGCCTTTCGTCGAACTCTATTGCCCCTACGCTTTCACGTAAGCAAGGTCGATCATTTGATCTACCATCGGGGTTTTGTCTTTTGTCTATCTTGTCATCTTCCATTGTCTATCTTTGGCCTTGTGTTGAACTACATTGCCCCTGTGCTTTCATGTAGGCAATGTTGATCGTTTGATCCACCCCCAGGGCATTTGTCCATCCATTCTACACCATCCATCAAGGTCTTCATTGTCCTCTTTCCACTTTTATCCATGGCCTTATGTCGAACTACAAGGGCTCTGCACTTTCACGTAGGCAAGGCTAATCTTGATCAACTCCCAAGCCCCTAGGTCTTTAGGGTGTGATTGTTTTGTCGCCTTTTCATTTTTTCCTCTTGTCTTCTTATGTCTCGTCGTCTTGTTGTATCATCAAGTATGTCCCTATTTTAGCTGATGCTTCCAAACAAAGGTCATTAGTCTCATAAGGTTCAATAGGTTTTAGATATCCCACATCATGTCGATCAACCAATATATCCTCCATCTTTGGTCTCAACAGGATGTATCCTTCCTAACAGACCACATCAATCCCATCCATCCTTTTGATCCTGTGGCAAGGGACATTTGAAATTTGATTGTGATATTTTGATGCTTTTGACATTTTGTTTATCATTTGAGCTCCCTATCATCAATTGTCAAGACCGCCATGATCTATCATATTATGGTGTGTTTTGACTGGTTAACATAGGGGCATATGTTGATCTTTGTGTATTTTTGTCTTCTTGGTTGTCCCACGTAGTACCCAACAAGACCCCTGAGGTCTTGTGTTACATTGGGGCATCCTTTTGTGCTTGTGGTTATCCCAATACCTAGCCCAACCAAATTCATCACGACTTTGGGGTGTTGGGATAGCCTCCTTGTTTTTTGTGTTTGTGTAATCATTAGACACTAATCCGCCTTGGTTCTACATACCATGGTACCTGGTGTCTTATGCTATAAAAAAAATCAGTGCTCCAAAAATGGAAAATTGCATTGCATCTTTACCTCCATCATCTTCATTCATTTTGGCCATCTCACATCTCCATCCAATCCTAACCCATTCAATCTAGCACAAATCATCTAATCACACCCTTGGTTTTGTTCCCAGCCTTGCTACAAACCTTGATCCAATCATCATCATCATCATCATCATCATCATCATCATCATCATCATCATCATCGGGATGTATCCTTCCCTATCCTATGGTGTTGTTTTGGGATTTATCCTCCCCTCGTCAACAACATTCTCATCGGGATGTATCCTTCCCTATCCTGGTGTTGTTTTGGGATGTATCCTTCCCTCATCAACAACACTCCATCGACCATCAGTCCATCCTGGCTTGTAGCTTGACTGGGACAACATCATCTTTGTCCTTGAATCCATTTGTGCTTGCCTTTCTCTTTCATCATTTATCGTCATCTCTCATCGATCACTTTGCACATCTTCCCCATCTACCCTTGCATCATCTCATCCATTTCGAGAGCACAGCCGTGTTCTCTTAAACCTGCATATCCTCTCGAGGGGGCATCCTCAATCCCTCATCTTCACCTTCACTCCCACCATCCTCCTAGTCACTCCTCGAATGATTGGGGCATCTTCTTTAATCTAACCATCTTCTTCTAGGTGCTATGTTTTATTTTTCTTTGAAATGATGTTACTTCGTAACACCATCTCAAAGAGGGGAAAAATGTAGACATCTAAATTTGACCACTTATATTGGGTCAAATTTACCCTATTCGTCTATGTTCATTAAATGACCTATTTAATTAATATTACCCCTTCCCCTAAGGTTTCTAAAATTATTTAATTAAATACTTTACCCTTTACCATTTCCTCTCTAAATTAAATAAATGTGTCAATTTATTTAATTTACTTAATTATCCTTTTCAATTTTAAATTCATTCTTTCTCTCTCCTTGTCCCATCTTCCATAACCTTTCCATTAATCTGGGTTAATCTAATTAATCCTTCGTTAGGATGTGCATATCCTTAATCAGGATTAATGTCCCATCCTCCAAATCTAGCCACTTGCCTCTAATCCTCATTAATTTACCTAATCACCTATTTGTACAACTTTAATCCTAATCACTTACCTTTTTTAGCATGTCTCTAAGTCAACCTTTCATGGTACTTACCTTATTTGGTTTGACCTCTTCTCCATATGAATTAAAAATTCACACTTATTCCCCCCATGCATTTATCTTCCCCATGACCTCTCAAAGGTCACATCAAGTACATAGGACAAGGACCTCCTTTTGGAGGATCTTGTCTTATACATGGGTTTCTCCCAAGATTGTGAATTTTATATTCATTTTTATTCCTCCAATGCCTTCTCCAATCCCCATGGTGACAAGAGTGGACTTTCTAAAAATCCTCACTTGTCACTTTCAACCCCACTTGAAGACAAAAAATCCCTTTCTAAGGAAATCCTCTTCAATCCCAAGGTACTTTCAAGTACCTTGAGACCACATGGCAAGATGCAAGGGCTTGTGAGTCCTCAACTCATCACAACCTTTCATATTGTCCATGGTGGATCAATCTCAGCCATCCATTTTTCTTTAAATGGAGGGCCTTGGCCTCAAGTTAGAGGTTAAGTGTTATTATGATCTTGAAGTGTTGTTGAGATTTTGAAGTCATTTGCATTCAAGCCATTCTTGTAGCCATTATTGCACTCACCCACTATCATCAATCACTCAACCACCACCATCATTGCAAGCTTGTCATCAAGGAGCACACATCAAGAACTTAATCAAGGGACAACCATTCTATCAAGCTAGACAAGCAAAGGTATAACTTTTCTTATTGTTTTATTGTTGTTTTGTTTAGTTTCAACTAAGCCTAATCTGAGGTGTTGTTGTGTTTCTTTTCTCATTGCATTTACTTAGTTTTTTTCATTTTTAGATTAAAGATTTTCACTGCACACACTTCCTTTGTGACATTCAATAATACAGAGTTTGAAAGACACAACTGGATGGTTCCCCGTGCCTTATTATCCAATCTATCCCACTCATCTTGAGAGACATCATCAGGTTTCTTCTCTTTTTTAATACCCAACCATTGGTTTCTTTCTTCCAACAAATCCTCCATTTTCAACTTCCACAACTCATACCCCATGTCGTTGAACTTTTCAATCTCCAAGCGAGAGGTTGATGTAATGGTGGATGCAGCCATAATTTCAACACAAGATCTGTAAAACAAACAAAACCAAATCTCCCACTACAGCTACAACTTCCATACTACCACCCAAGAGTCAAAGTTGGTCAGGCTCTGATACCAAATGTTAGAAATGAAAGCAACACTACTCAATGGAAATTTGATTCAAATAATTTTTTTGTAATCTTTTAAGTGTGTATTATCAATGGAGATTGTAACATGAAATTGAAACTATGCTTCACAGAGATGCAAAATCATAAAACTTAACACATAACACAATGACACAGTGTTTAACATGGAGAAAACCCTTTCAGGTAAAAAAATCCACATAGGAAAGAGGCCCAATGTTTGTATTAATCTATAAAATATTGTACAATACAACAACACCACCAATCTCTCATTCTTTCTTCAATCTGACAACATTCTGACAGCACCTGAGTACCTAAAATCTGATATCCAGCAACAAATACATGGAGAATACTTATAGAAAATGTCTCCAACAAGGCCTAGGCATCCACTTTCTCTATCCCACATGCAAGCATCCAAGTGGCATCAACATGCAACATATAAGTGTCAAAAATACCCTTCCAAAGTTGGGCACCCGTATCCATGTATGGCAACTTACAACATCTTATGATATGTCATAACTGTCATAGATAACTCTAACATGCATGCAACCCAAGATGGGCGCCTAGGGCTAAATAGAGAAAATATTAAACAACCATATCCATCATATGCGTCATAGTGTAATAGAATCTTATGAAAACTTGCAGTTGTCATAGATTCTTTACATGCAACCACCAAACATTATGGCATGTGTCATACATGCCAAAAATAACTAATTCTCGAAGGGGAAACACCTAACCTCTTTTACCATAAGTTTTTAAATTTACCAAAAGTAAAAGTCACTCCGTAATTACCATCGATAACTCCAAAACTTATTGTGGATAGTAAATATTTTTACCACTATCGGTGAAACTTGTACAACTCCTTATGGGTAATTACTAATAACGAATAATAAAAGGAATAAATACAATATTGGAATTTAAAAGGTTAATGGCACCTTATCCCAACAAATTATTTATCATAGCCAAATTCTCCTTTAGACCCAAAAGTGTATGTTGTTGATGATTTATATTATCTTCCAAAACTTGCACTCTTGGTGCAACCTTCAACAATGAAGTGATGGATGAGGAATGGTTTCCATATAATGATATAAATGGAGACATTTTTGAAGCACTATAGAAGGAAGTGTTATACCACCATTCAGTTAGTGGTAACCAAGCCACCCATTGAGACTACTTTTTTGAAGTGAAATAACAGATACCCATCCAAGCACTTGCTAACAACCTTAGTTTGTCCATATAATTAGGGGTATTATGAAGAAAAATGAGTCAATTCGGTACCTAAACAAAAGAATACATCTTTCCAAAAGTTACTAGTAAATATAGGATCATGATCACTAATGATAATCATTTGGGTACCATGTAACTTTTTCATATTCTCCATAAATTCATTTTCCACTTTACTTGTATAAGGATAGGATGATGCACAAAATGGGCATATTTGATAAGTTGATCCACTATTGTCATGATGAAATCTTACCTTTCTATGGACCTATTCCCACTAATGGCCAGGAATAACCAAAAGCTACAAAAGGCTAGGTGTCTTAATTGTCTCACCTTTATTTCTTTAACATACCAAACACTTAACCACAAAAAAATTAAACGTTGCCTTTACGCCCTTCTCAAAAGAATTTTTTCTTAATTATTTAGTATGTCTTTAAAAATCCTAAGTGACCCCTAATTGGAGAATCATGGAGCTCTTATAGAATCTTATATTTGAGAGTGGAATTCTTCCATAGGTACAGTATCTCTATATTATAAAGAATCTCCTTTCCAATAAAAAATATCTATTGAATGAGATTCAAGTTGTCGCAACATCATTCTACCACTCTAATTTTACTTCTTCATCCCAACTTGTGTAATAAAAAAATAGAATGTGATATTCCCTCATCCTTCTCATCTATTTTGGGTATTGAATTTACTACTAACCTCCTTCCCTTTATTATAGATCTCAAAGTCATATCCTAACATCGTAGTCACCCAATTTTTTTGCTCTTTAGAAGATAATCAATGTTCAAACAAAAAAAAGTTAGGCTATCATGATCTACATTTACTTTGAAGTGTCTACCCATGAAATATGGCCTCCATTATTTGATTGTATAAAGAATATCTAGCGTTTCCTTCTTATAAATAAATTTGAGTTGATTCTTACTATTCAACTAGGCACTTTCAAAAACAATGGGTCAACCTTCCTACATGAGAGCTACTCTTATATTATTTCATGAAGCATCACACTCCACAATAATTATTTTGGTCAAATCTTAAGTTATTAGAACTAGAGTGGTACACATAGCCTCCTTTGATCTCTCATGTATTGTATTATTTGTCTCATTCCACTAGAAAAAAATCATTTTTCAATAGTGATGTGAGGGGTTTTAATATGTGACCACAACTCTTAACAAATATTCTATGGTATCCAAACATTCCTAGGAAACCCCTTTTGTTCTCAATGGTTTTAGGGACTGAGCACTTCCACCATAGCCTTGATTTTGTTTGGATTAACTTTTCTCCTTCATGAAACACACCATTTAATCCACCTCTTTGAGTCAAAAATCACACTTAGAAGGGTTTACATAAAGTTGATGTTGTTGGAGAATTTGTAATGCTTGATGAATATGGTGTAAATGATATCCTTGTGTCTTACTATAAATCAATATATCAACAAGGAACACTAATGCAAACTTCCTAAAAAATGGATTAAAGATGGAGTTCATCAAACTAGAAAATGTAGAAGGAGCATTAATGAGAGAAAACAACATCACTAGAAACTCAAAATGACCCTCATGAGTTATAAATATTATATTTAGGAATATCTTCTTCCTTGATTCTAATTTGGTGATAACTTGGTCTCAAACCAAGTTTTGTAAAAATAATAACTCCATTTATTTCATTGATGATTAGAATAGTAAACTTCTCTTTGATGGTGTACTCATTGAGTTCTCTATAGTCTAGATACGTGCATCAAGTATCATCTTCATACTTGTCATCACCATTGGAGAGGAACACGTACTTTGACTATGACAAATAATAGTTGCTTCTAACATTTCTTTTACCATCTTCTCAATTTCACCTTTTTGCACATATGGGTACTTGTAAGGCTTAATCTTAGGTAGTTGGAACCCTGTCACTAGTTGAATAGAATGGTCATGATTACTTTTAGCAGAAAGTACTTTTGACATATATCCAAATAAAAATGAATGTTTCTCCATAATAGCCTATATATTTGAGTACCTTTATTGAAGAAATTTGAGCTAGAAACCCATCCGCCCATTTTATTTGAAGCTTTTGGATTCAATGAGAGCTTTCCAAATGTGGTGATGTTTCATGTAGCCAACAAAGTTCAAACTTTTCGCCTTTGATTGGAAATACCTCGAAATCTCTTTGAAGTTTGTTTCATTGTTTCCAAGGTAGTTAGCCATTGGACTCACAACACAATGGCAATTAAGCCCATGCAAATGAAAAAAATAGGACTAACCAATTTATATTATCCCATAGATAGTTTGATAGTATGACATTTTTTAGAACAATTACTTTTTCCATCACCTACAATCATGACTTGAAACTTTAGAGATGGATAGACAAAATAGTTTTTAACACAGCTAGTTTACTATTGATGAAGTTATGATTAATTCCCAAGTCAATTAATATTGTAACCTTTGATTTTTTCAAAAACCCACTACATCAAGGGTATATGGAGTATTGATGCTTGAAATTGCATGGCAAGAAATAGTTAGTTGTGTTTCTTCAATTTTTTCCTTTGTCTCCTTGTTAGCCTCCCCTATCCAGTCTTCATTCACTTCCTCTTCATTTACAACTACAATATAGAATAATTTATCTTATCCACACTTATATCCTAAAATATACTTTATATACAATTAAAACATTATCCTTTTTATCTCTTCTCTTTAATATTTTTGAGGAGTCAATCTAGTAGGTTGAGTGAATGGTTGTATTAAAAATCTTCTCTCTTGTGCAATTGAACCCATTCATTTTAAGAGTTGAATACTTTTTTACCTTACATGTTAGACAAAAGACTCAAATATGAATTAGGACTTTATATTTGGAAGTTATCCTTGAGCCGACCAATCAATAAGTCGATTCAATTTTTCCTTCATAAGTGTATCTACTTGTAAGGATAGGTTCTAGAATTGTTGAATAAAATCCTTGACTAGACATGTTTGTCATAGTTTAAAACAAATCAATTGAAGTTGTTTTTTAATACACTATTACTACATAGTGATTATAGCTACTTTATTAAAATTAACCATGTGATAACGAGAGCCTTTTTCTTCATTTGAGAATATAGGCATCTATAGCAAATGAATTGCTTTGGTTCTATTTATAAGGAGGCTGTTATAATTTTTTTCCCACTTGGAACTTGACGCACATAAAAAAATCATTTGATTTATCTAGGTTAGTGGATGCTTCCCATAAAAATTATGCATATCCACCTTTGGTATAGGTTCCAAGATCTAGTATGATTTATAGCATTCAAATCTAGATTTACTTGTCTGGATAATCTTTCTTGACTACTTGAAACATCATGTTTTTCCCTTAGTTGTAAGAATGATAACAACTAGATAGATCCTAGTGTTTGGACATAGTATCCTTTAAGTTAACCATGTTTTCATTTATCCTACTCATTTATCCTTCTAAAATATCCAATTATCATATTTAATATTGCATTCTTTCCTCCAAAATTTGCACTTTTTCATTAGTTGAAGCCCACATCAAATCTAAAGTTCCACCCGATCCTAGATTTGACTCTATAACCTCTTTGTTAGGAGATTTTCCTAGTGTGTGGGAATTCTTGCCTTGACCTCTAGTATGTGGCCTTTTCATGATGCCTCCAAAATATGTTTTACAACAACTTATTCAAAAATTTAAAAATGTTTTAAAACTTGTACCATGACACCTCTATCTAGAACACAATTCTTTGAAAAAAAACTCCAAATTTTATAATAAATTCCTCAAATATCAAATGTAGTAGCTTTATTATTTCCTTGAAAAACCTTTTTAAAATAGGAAATAAGATACTAAATTGAGAGATATATGCATTTAAAAATTAGCCTCCTTGGTAAAAAAAATATCTTAATTTGTTTAAGTAAAGGTGCTTGACCTTTCATAATCAAACAAACATATAAGTACATTGTGACAATTGAAGTAGGGGAAAACTATGCAATGGGCATGGTATGTAGGGAAATTGTTTATATTATTGGAAGAATGAAGAAGGAGACCTCCGATTTTGTTATCTTTGTTGTCATTGATGCCAACATTGTTTGGTGTCCAATTTTCTACTCATCTGATAAACTCTACTTGTGCTTCATTGATCTGGTAATTTAGTCTGAAATCACTCTAGGTAGAATATCAAATCATATGATTTTGGTATGTTATTCAGGATTTTTAGATGCAACTGTGGTCAGGGATTCAACAATTTTGGTTGAATGAGTTGAAAATTGTAAATGACAGTTGTTCGACTGACAATTTTTGGCATGATCTTCATCTGGCCGACTTAATCAAGTGGTATACATTTCATGGATGCTTAATGTTCTTGTGTTTGGTCCAAGCCGACCTAACCTATGGTTGGCATGTTTTGTTTTAAGTGTCAAGGATCTTTTTTTTTTTAAGTCGACAAGACATTTTGAGTTAAGTATGCTTACATCCAATTAGGTCGACCTAATTGATGTATGAAGATGTAATCGTGTATATATATGGAACATTCATATACTATTCATATATAGAAAAGTGTGATATTGCGAAGATATGCGACAGAGTGATATTGTAAAGTTGTTGATAGTTGTTGATAGTTTCTATACACCTGCAAATTTGTGTAGGACTTTTGTTTTTCAGAGCTTAATTGGAACTGTACTTAGCACACAAAAGGTGCATTCCATTAGTTCACATTTTGGTAGTGAGCCACACTCTTTGTAATCATTTTTCAGGCTATGAGCCTTTCAAGGACATTGTGTCCTGGCAGTGTGCATTGTAATATTTTATGACCGATTATAATATATTGTGAGTTAATCCTCACTGTGGTTTTTCTCACTTTGGGTTTTCCACATAAAAATCTTGGTGTCTATGAGTTGTGTGATGTTATGATCTTTTTCATGTTTTTACTTATAGTTTCTGCTAGATATGCTTTAATAATTGAGTGGTTAATAATCAAATGGTTTTGTAGAATACTGATTCACCCCCCCTCTCAGTATTTTGTGTGTTCAACAATTGGTATCAGAGCTTGGTTCCTTTGGAAAATTTTAATAGCTTAAGGAACATCTTGAAACTTGAACACATAGTTGAAAAAAAGTATCTTGTTCCTCCAGAAGAGATCTCTGCAACTAAGGAACTCCATGCTGCTCTTGAAGATCTGGATAAAAGTGATAATGAGAAAGAAAATCTGAAAGGAAACTTGAAAGAAGCAAATGAATGCATTAGAAAGCTACGAGAGAAAATCAAGAAGTTCAAAGAAAGGCATATAGAAGTCGGTGATCAGTTGAAGAAAGCTAATGAAGACATCACCAAACTGAAGGTGCAAGTGGAAGAAAAGAAAAGAATTGAAGAATGTCAGAAAGTTGAAATTCAGAATCAATTTAATGAATGCAAAAAGCTTGAACAATAGGTGGTAACCCTGAGATCTGCCTTGGAGAAAGAAAGAGCTCATGAAGAAAAAATCAAGGAACGTACTACAAAGCTTGATGATTTGATCACATTTCAGAAACCGGCAAAGGATAAAGGTGGTCTAGGACTTGAAGAAGGATAAAGTTCAAAGGAAAATCAGACTCCCAACAAAGTGGAAAATCAAAGGAAGATTCAAGGCAACAACAAACAGTTTAAGAATCAAAGAACCAATACCAGAAGTATCCCTATTAGACAACCTAATGCTCAATGGTACCCATATTTTAATAATATTTTTTTCTCATGCAATAAATTTGGTCATAAGGCAACTGAAAGTAGAAGTAGAATGAATCAGAATGTTGGATTCTTCTCCGGACAATGTTTTTCTTGCAAAAGGTTTGGACATAGAGCTACTGAGTGTAGAAGTCAGGAAATGATCAATAGATTCAATACTGGTAGAATGACTCAATATTTTTCAAGGCTATTGCTATATATGTTATGCTTTTGTACATAAAGCTAACCAGTGCAGATCAAGGATGAATTCAAATTAGTTTGGTCAGAAACAAGTTGTGTGCTACACCTGCAATGAACCAAGATACATTTCAAAATTCTACAAAAGCAAAATTGAGAAGAAACCTGATCCGAAACAAAAGAAAAAACCTATGAAAAAAGTGGATCCTACTGAAGTGAGAAAATAAATGGAGAAGTTTGGATAGTCAGGCAATGATCAATAGATTCAATACTGGTAGAATGACTCAATATTTTTCAAAGCTATTGCTATATATGTTATGCTTTTGGACATAAAGCTAACCAGTGCAGATCAAGGATGAATTCAAATTAGTTTGGTTAGAAACAAGTTGTGTGCTACACCTGCAATAAACTAAGATACATTTCAAAATTCTGTAGAAGCAAAATTGAGAAGAAACCTGATCCGAAAAAAAAAGAAAAAACCTGTGAAAAAATTGGATCCTACTGAAGTGAAAATAAATGGAGAAGTTTGGATAAGTTAGGCAATGATCAATAGATTCAATACTGGTAGAATGACTCAATATTTTTCAAGGCTATTGCTATATATGTTATGCTTTTGGACATAAAGCTAACCAGTGTAGATCAAGGATGAATTCAAACTAGTTTGGTTAGAAACAAGTTGTGTGCTACACCTGCAATAAACCAGGATACATTTCAAAATTCTGCAGAAGCGAAATTGAGAAGAAACCTGATCCGAAACAAAAGAAAAAACTTGTGAAAAAAGTGGATCCTACTGAAGTGAGAAAATAAATGGAGAAGTTTGGAAGAAAAAGGAAGAACCCGAGAATAAGGATGAGTCAAATGCATATGTACCTGCACTTGGTGCAGATACTTCTTTTAAAAACTAAACCTAGCAATGGTTTTAGGGGGAGCAGTGATAGAGAAATCTAACAAACCCGTGATATATGAGGTGTCAAGTAGTGACACGAGGATGTATGATGTCATTATGAAGATGTTGAAGAATTTTTCGGCAGAAAAAATGCAAATCTAGAGAATTACGGAGATTTTTAGGGTTTATAATGTATCTCACAAAGTGTTTATCAGCTTTTGAAGTTGGAGTGAATTTAATGCAAAATTAGGGAAAAATTCATAAGACATAAAGTGAGAAACTAAGTTGAGTTAAATCATGTTTGCATAATTGGAAAGAAGTAGAGCGAGCTGAAAAGATTTGAAAGTGATTCAGAATATTTGACATCAAACCCTAGTTTTTGATGAAGCTTGAAAAGGTATTTACTGTTATTTGAACTTTGTGGATCTTAGTTGAAGCAAATTTTCTTAAGCACATACAAGTAGTTAGAGGGAAATAAATGGCCACTCCCACTGTTGTGGAAGTATTTAAGAGACCCTGACCCAAATTCAGAAGGTATACCTAGAAATTATATGAAATGGATCCTGTGGGTGCGTTCTCACACATTTTGACTAATGTCCTACCCACTGAAGACACTAGAACATAAATTCATGGAAATATAGAAGAATTTAACCACCAAGAGCTTAGGGATCTTTGGACAAATGAATTCATAGGAGATCATCACTATGTTAAACTTGAATATTAAAACCTAGTATGAAAGAAGTTGGATGTTTGGAATTGGTTCCCGAACTTTTCAAATGAGATGGATGCTAAATTTGTTAGCATGGGACTTAGTAATATACATGATAAGTTTGTGTGGACAAGAGTAGCCAGGTTAATCAAAAAGGAGGTAATCCAAGCCGTAACTGTTCTCTGTGCTACTGGACCCTTACCAATGTTGAAAGATGTGAAAAATGATGTGGTCATGAAGCTAACTGGAGCTACATTTGACAAGAGAGCTCTGACTACTAAACCTATCACAAACCTAGCCATGAGATATGCTACTATTATGATTGGAAAGAAGATATACTTTACCAATTGAGGGAATTTTGTGTCTGCTACAACAATTCATACTGCATATGAAATGGTAGTGAATGGGAGAGACTATGATCTGTGTGAGTTTCCCCATCTGCAACTTATGGAAAATTTGAGCATGATTAAGACAAAGAAACACTCTTTTAAATTTGGTACATTAGTAGTTTGTTTGTTGTTCTACTTCTTGAGGGAGTTACCAAGAAGGAAAGACATTATATGGGAGCACAATAGGCTAGTTGCACATCAAATCTTTGAACACATGCATAGTCTTGGAGATTTTAGATCACAGAACAATGCTTTGACTACATTCTTAACAGTTTTCCAGAATGATATGCATGAAAGAGAAAGGGTTCCTAGAAGCCTAGTAAAGAAGTATGAAAAGGACATAACTTTTCTTGGAAGCACAGATGCATCCATCAGAGAAGCAGTTGAACCCAAAACTCTATGGATAGAACCTTTGGGTTATGAGATTGATGAACAACTTGTTGAGAGGTTTATTGAAATGTTGTTGAGCAGTCCTAAGGATCCCTCTCTGCCCAAACATGGAATATATGAAGAAAAAGTTAGTGAAGTGCACTTAGGAACTTTAGCATCAAATAGAGCAAAGAGAATAAGAAAGAATGTTGAGGCATTCTTCCAAGGGTATTCATTCTCTAAAGATGATATAGATCAATTGAAGGAAGCTCTGGATGAGAGAAAGATCAGATTAGTAGAACTATCCTCTGGACCTAGGAAATTAGGAAGAATATCTTATGTTGTTGCACCTACTTCTTATGTTGTTGCAACAAAGAAAGGAAAGAAGAAAGAACACAATACTCCTGCATTAATTGATGTAACTGTCTCCACTGGACCTTGTACCCATGCTTCTAAAAGAAAGAACATACCCCCTGCTGCACCATCTGTTACTCTCAAAAGAAGAAGAGTAAATAAAAAGGCTAATAAGAAGAGAAACCTAAGTGATGTTGTACAAGAAGAAATATATCTTGGGTTGAAAGAAGAGCAACAGTTGAAGAGAAATAAAAGGATTAGTACTAGCAATGAAGAAGTAGAAAACAGAGTCAATATCTCAACAAATGAAGATTCAGAGGAAGAAGAGAATAATTTCATAATCCATGTGTATGAGAAGAAGAATGAATAAGGCACAACAGATCTTGAGGACATGCCTAGCTCTCCTCTGGTAAGTGAATGACCATCTCTAAATCTGGCAGCCTTAGTGAATAATATGATAGACTCTGATCTTATGCCAACTACTAAATTGTTTGATGAAGTCAATAATGAAGATAAGGAGACCATTATCAATGCTTTCACTCAGTATATAGTTATTAGCAATGTGAGTATGGAATCTATCCAGAACAAAGTAACTAACAATGTTTGGAAAGAATTAGTACAAAGAAGGCACAAAGCTTTAGATGTTGATGATAAGATGAAATCTGATTCCTTGAATTCTTATGGTTCCTCCCTATCTGAGGAAGAAGCTACTAATCTGTTGAAAGAATGCTCTACATTGTTTTGACCCAAATAGAGAGTCAATATGCTTATGACTAAGGAGAAAGATAGTATAGAAAAGGTAAGATAAGAAACTCTGGACACAATAAAAAATATGGCAAGGAATTATGGGACAAGAACCAGTTCTTCATCCCATATAGCTTAGGCACAAGAGCATTTTAATATCACTGAAGTAACAAATCATCCTATTTTGGAAAGTGGTGGTGAAATACATGATGTTTTAGAGACACCCGCCCCTCTAAATGATACAGAGGAGACTACCAACAAACATACTAAAGATCAACATAAAGATGATACCAGTAATGAACCAAAAGAACATCATGAATCTACCAAAAATAATGGTAAGAAAGATAAAAATGAAGGTGAAGAAAGCAAGGATAAAAATAAAAATAAGGATAAGGATGATGAGGATAAAAAGGAGAAAGAAAATAAAGATAAATCTTTTGGAAAATCCTCTGAAGAAGAAAAAGAAAAAGAAGAAAAAAAGGAAGAAGGAAAAGAAGAGGAAAAATAAGAAGAAAGAAGGAAGAGGAAGAAAAGAAAGCAACTCAAGTTGAAAGAGCCGAAGAAGAAAACCCCAAGGCTACTGAGTTATCAAAGGCCACTGGAGAATCATCCAGAAGCACTCTCAAAGGTCTGTTGTCAAGGCAAAAAATACTTCAACCTATGCTACCACCTCAGTTAATTAAGATACCATCACATCCGGGCTACATAGATTTAACTAAGATTGCAACAAGTGAGAAAATAAATATTTGTGGTACTTTTCTCAACTCTGTTATAGAAGAAATTGCTGAAACCTATAAAAAAGGAAATGAATTGATAAATGAAGCTATTAGAGCTTTACAAGAGATAGCCCTCAGTGTCACCACTAATGAATCTTTAGCACCGATTAAGAACTTAAAGTTCGTAGTTGATTATGTCAAAGAATACACCTCTAATCTCAAGGTACATACTATGAAAGAGGCGAAGTCAAGTCTTCTAGAGAAAAGGTTACTGATTCTACAAGATAAGTGTGCAATTGCGCATGACAGAGTATTGCAAAGGTTGGAAGAGGTAAGGGACTGTGATGAGGAAGCTCAGTTATTATTTGTCTATTGCATGTGGTGGCTTGATGCCACTCGAAGTATCAAGGACGTAATGGACTCAATAGAGTCTCAACTTGTTGATGTCTCAGAAGATTACAAGGTTACAGATGATAGAAACTACATTGGTTGGACCTCTATTGCAGACCTTCATAACAAGTTTTTCATTATGCAAAGGCAAAACGAAGATGCTATAAGCCAATTTGGACAACTTGCAGATCTGGTAATGTCCAAACATATTTCCATTTCAAGCGCCTTGGTAGATGCAAAAAAAATGGAGAAGATGAACATCAATCCTTCCACTTCAGAAGAAGGAGAGGAGTGCCTAATGGAACTGGAATCACTAAATAAATCTCTTACCAGAGTAAAAGGGATTTGGGATAATGGCAAACTAGCTTGGGAAGCAATTCTGAAGGAGTTACAAGGTGCCCCTAGCTCTTGATTAAAATTCGTTGTTTTACCCTTTGTCCTTGATGTCAAAGGGGGAGAAGGTTCTATGAGAAGGAAGGTTCGGTGTAAATAATGTTTTGGTTTTAAAAATAGTTTTGTGTTTTTGTATATTTGAAAGGGGGAGTTGGATAACATTTGGTTTTGGAATTGAATGAGTTGATGTTGTACAATTTTTTGGTTTTGAAGTAAGCTTCATTTTTGGCACATGTTGCCATCAATGATAAAGGGGAGATTATTAGAAGAATGGAGAATGAGACCTTCGGTTTTGTTATCTTTGTTGTCATTGATGCCAACATTGTTTGGTGTCTAATTTTTTGCTCATTTGGTGGACTCTGTTTGTGATTCATTGATCCTGTAATTTGGTCTGGAATCACTCTGGCTAGAATATTAGCTCATATGATTTTGGTATGTTATTCAGGATTTCTAGTTGTAGTTGTGGTTAGGGATTCAACAATTTTGGTTGAATGAGTTGAAAATTGTAAATGACAGTTGTTCGGCTTACAATTTTTGGCATGATCTTCATTTGGTCAACCTAATCAAGTGGTGTACATTTCATGGATGACTTGCATTTTGGTCCAGGCCGACCTAACCTATGCTTGGCACGTTTTGTTTTAAGCATCAAGGATGTTTTTGTTTTGAAGCCGACAAGACATTTTGAGTTAAGTATGCTTACATCCAATTAGGCCGACCTAATTGATGTATGAAGATATAATCACGTATATATATGGAGCATTCATATACTATTCATATATAGAAAATTGTGATAGTGCGAAGATATGCGACAAAGTGGTATTGTAAAGTTGTTGATAGTTGTTATACACTTGCAAATCGGTGCAGGACTTTTGTTTTTCAAAGCTTAATTGGAACTGTACTCAACACACAGAAGGTGCATTCTATCAGTTCGCATTTTGGTAGTGAGCCACACTCTTTGTAATCATTTTCAAGTTGTGATCCTTTCAAGGACAATGTGTCCTAGCAGTGTACCCTGTAATATTTTATGATCAATTATAATATATTGTGAGTTAATCCTCACTATGGTTTTCCCGCTTTGGGTTTTCCACTTAAAAATATTGGTGTCTATGAGTTGTGTGATGTTATGATCTCTTTCATGTTTTTACTTATAGTTTCTACTAGATATGCTTTAACAATTGAACTGCTAATAATCAAATGGTTTTGTAGAATACTAATTCACCCACCCTCTTAGTATTCTGTGTGTTCAACATATATTTTATGATTTGATTCAATTGCAACATCTAAGGGAAACCCCCCTCAACCTAATAAAACCAAAAGTGAAGGAGGTATTACCCACCTTAACAACTAGCCTTTGGTTGCTTGAACTTGATCATAAGTGTGTGGTCTTCTTTCCAAATTGACACCCTTGGAATTTGGAAGGAGTTTTGGATTTAGGGATTTGGGGGTTACAACTCAGATCACTAGTATATATATATATATACTAGAATGGGGTGTGCATTAATCTAAAATTGAAAAAATTATTTCTTAGCATGTTACTTCAACATAGCAAGAGCATAGTAGCTCATATTTGACACATTTAGAATCTTGTATATTATTGAATAAATAATATATGGTGGATCATGTGGTGTCCCTTTATTCACTCCACTTCCCTCACTTTTGATTTTATTTTGTGGTACTTGTCATGCTCAAACTAATTTAGCGATGATTGATATGAAAGTGCATCCTCCAAAGTGAGATCTAAACACCTGTATCACTAAAGACTAGGACAAGTGAGATGTTCATTCAAAGTGTAAAAAAACCTTTCACTTGTAACATCCAAAGCATCAAATCTTCATGCAACCAATACAACTCCAAATATACATGGTGAGGACACACATTCACCAATGATTCCTTATAAATAAATATTAAGATAAAAGTGCTTGAACACTTAGAGGTGCTTGTGAAATCCTTCATTGGAGAAAGAGTAAAACAAATAGAATAAGAGCTTGCAACCCTAAGAGAGTGATACCATCATGTACGAGGGATTTGACCCTGATTTTTAGCTTGATACTAACCAAGGTCCTTAATTTGATCAAGAGCACTGACAACTTGGTATATCCAACCCTAACACTCCCACATGAGATTGTATTTAATAGATCTTTGAATATTGAATAGAAAGAGGGATACCAAAATATAGCGAGATAGTAAAATAGAGGATGAGCTCATGAATACAAGGGTTAATGAGGCTATTGCTCATACATGAACTAATTATGACTTATAAACTAGACATAAATAAATATATGAACAAGGCTTGAGGTAAGAGATCACTCACAAGTTAACCAGGGAAATAATATCACAGTATCAACACTCACAAGTTAACCAAGGGAATAATAACACATAAAAGAAACTATTATGCCACAATATCTAAGACTCTTGTTGCTACCTTGGTAGAAATAATTAGACATCTAGAGGCTAGGCATAATTGGTCACAATCTATGGATCAATAAGTAAATTAAGTTAAACATGAGCCTTCACCACTTGGCCATTATATTTTCAATATGAACTCACTCCTAGTTAATCCTAACCAATCAAATAATATATTAAATCAACCTCCCCCATCACAACTTCTACTATAGGGTTAATCAATAAGATAATTATTGAAACATAGGAAATAGGTGTGATAGGTTTTGAATGGGATTAATGTACCTATTTTCCCTAGTTCATTAGGAAAAAGAGATTCCTAGGGAAAGATTAACTTTCAACCCTTAGGTGAGTCAATCTTGATGGAGATCTTGTTGTTTTCCTTATGACCAAGGATGAGGTAAATCAACCTGAAATGCACTTTTGGGAGATAAATGAAAAATTAAAAATGAATGCAATTATGTAATGTAAAACATGAACCATCAATTTAAAACCGTAATCTAACAAAATTCACAAACTTCTAGTAGATCTGAGATGAGTATGAATTTATGCACCTATCACCAAAAGCAATTGTTGAATGTCCTCCTGGGATAGATTCGCCCTAGGGCGAATGGGTCTTGCTATAGGGATCCAAAATCTATTTTCACTGTCCTCTATTCTTGGATTTGCACTCCTGATTCTTCCAGGTTTCACAGTTGGAAAGTCAAAATTAAATTTTGCAAGTGAGTTTTTGTGGCTTGACAACTTTTATGACAACTTTGCAAAATTATGCTTTTGATCAATCTTCAATCCTTCTTCACTTGCAAATCTGTAAAGACAATGAGAGGGAAAAATTGTTTGTTTTTGGTGAATGGGAGTTTGCCTTGGTCAAACCCCATTTTGGTAATTAAACCTTGAAATGAAATAATGATAAAGAGAAGGAATGATGAATGAACACTAGCATGTTGCAAATCGCCAAACCCTTGAATGGAGATCCTTAGAGGATTGAAATTTAAGACATCTCTCCAAGGTCTTGATCTTGTATGAAATGGATTGATTGGATGTTGATCTTGATGCTTGAATTTTGACTTGAATGCTTGAAACCTACATCACAATGTTAGCTCCAAAAATATGCATAAATAAAGATAGATTTGGCATGATGCTTGAGATCTTGAATACTGCAACAAATGACCAATAAATCTGCTCTTGAATGCTCTTAACAATAATCTTAGCTTTAGGAATGCTTGCAAATGAAATCTAGATCTTAGGATTTGAATTTGGTAAGAAGACCTTTTATTTATAGGTAATTTTCTAATTTCCCAAAAAATAAACATCAAAGGCCAACAATTGCAAATTAAATTTGAATCATAAAAATGCCACCAAAAACATATTAAAAATTAAGGTCCTAAACTTAAGGGGGACCCATTCACCCTTGGGCGAATGGGTTACAGGCCCCAAACATAGGACACACCAATTTCAAGGTAATTTAGTTAATGATTGCAATTGTCTAGTACTCTATAGGAGTGAATTTGCACCCCTCTCACAAATTCCCCTTTTACAAACTCTACTTTATAAAAATCAAACCTAACTAAGGAATTCCTCATCATCGATATGTAGCGCATCCACTTGGTGCTTGTCTTTTGTGTCAATGGGGGAATTTTTTTCAGGGATGCGAGCATGGCGTGTGAACGTCTGTGTGGTGTGCTACTGTCCCTGAAAAATTCTTGACTCTGGAGTCCGCAGGGATGTTACACTCCTCATTGGGGATGAAATGTAACACCTCTGTGTCGACCAACTAGCCCAAAAATGGATCTTTCCCTCCTAATTCTTCTTCAAATGCATATCTTTCATGTTCATTCTATCCTCTACACACTAGCTTGATTTCTTTAGCATCTCTTGAGCGATTCAATCCATCTTCTACACATCTTGCTGCACTTTTTCCACCATTGGAGTTGTAACTTCGTGTCCCAAGGGACTGCTTCTTCATTGTTGAGACATCGTAGACCTTGCCAAGTTTGTAGCCTCCTTTATGTGCTTGAGAGCACCTTGATTGAGAAGGTGATATTATTTCATTTCTCCATTTCCATAGCATTGTCATTTGATTTATGTAGCATAGTATTATTACGATTATTTGGTATCCTTTCTATTGTTCCCTTTATCACATTTTCTATCTCATGGCTTTCTTGGCTGTCTGTGGAGGTGGAAACACCAAAGCAGGGGTTTGATTGGGTAAACCCCTATACAACCCCAACATTTTTTCTCTCTTAGTTGTGTGTAGGTGTACGTGTGTGTGGAGCTTGCTGGTGAACTAGACTCTAAGTGAGTTGAACTTCGTCACCTTTGCTTTAGTTGTCTCCTTTATCATCTTTATGTTAGAAATAAGGTAGATGAATAGCTATAGTGAAAGCTTAAACTTGTTGTAAATCAGATTTAACAATGATAATATTGTGAAGTTAAAATAGCTATAAACATAGAAAGTGCAAAGAAGAGAAAGTTGAACACATAACATGATGATTTATGTGGAGAAAACCTTTCAGGAAAAAAATCCACCACCAAAAGATGAATGCCTTGTATTAGTTGCAAATGATTTTACAATACATGCACTCTAACTTCTATTCATCCTTCAATCTGATAGCATAACCCTTGCAAAGAAAATTGTTAAAGAAAAACCACCAAAAACTCCTCTCCAAAGCACCTATTAAATAGAATACAACTAGCCATGAAGAATGGCATCCAAAATGGTCAAGATACCACGCCACTACCTTGGAATCATCAAAACCAGCTCATAATGATCTCTTACAAATCCTCTTATAGTTGTCATAGGGCATCTTGCATGCATGGGCGCCTAGGGACCAAGATAGCAAATATTTTGTCATCGATGTTGTCATAGTCGTCATAGAATCTTATGACACCTGTCATAGTTGTCATATATACTCTTACAACTTATGACAGCTGTCATAACATGTGATAATGTAGTCTCCAAAGGTGGGCGCCTAGAATCTCATGAGTAAACATTTTATAATTACTATTACAACAAGCTGATAAAAGTAACACAGTAACTCCCAGCCAGTAAAGCAGTAATTACCAGGGCCAGTAAATAATTAATTACCACTGTTGGTGAAACCTCCAATCCCTTATGGGTGAATTACAAACAATAATAGGAGAATAATAAATACAAGATATTTACAAGGTTGATGACACCTTTATCCCAACACTTTATAATTGTTTCTTGTATTTTTTTATTTTATTAGTTCATTAAAATTCATTAGCTAGACTGTTAGTAGGCTTTTTGGTATTTCGGTACTATACTTTTCACTTTCTGGTCGTACAGATGCCAACACCCCAAAGAGACGCCAGCGAATCGCATTGTCGTCCCTGACCTACATTGTTGTCCTAGGGCAGAGAGTTGTCTGAGGTGCAGTTTGGATTCTAGAAACCAACTCGTTTAGCCCCACCCAAGCACTCATATTAGAAGAGTGACAAAAGCACTCGAGAGTGCTCTTCATTCTCTATCCTTGACCAAAAACACCTGCTTAGCTTGAGGTAAGTTAGGGCAGCCCTCTGCTCTCAAATCTCCGTGACTTGGAGCCTTGGTGTGGTTGGTCCCCCTACCTTAAAAATACAAGTTTTCCTTTTAGAAAATGAGATTAATTAGGCTTTTAAATGCATAATTGGGCCAATTAGAGGCTTAATTAAGTCCAATTAATTAGAGGACCCAATCATAGTGTGAAAATGTAAAGGTGTACATTTTTTGACATTACATTTAGCCCCCACTTTAGTGAGAGGATGAGCCCTATGCTCAAACTCACACTAAAGTAGACAAAGAAGCATCTAGAGAGGTCTAATTGTATAATTTTTGGAAAGATAAGACAAAAAAGTTCAAGGAGGATGATGAAGCCCCCAAGATCTAAGATCTCATGACAAACCAACAAAGGCACAAAGAGACACATGCCTATGTTAAATATGCAACAAAAAGACAAGATACACAAGCATACAATGCAAAATTATTGAGAAGAGAAAAGGGATGGATCAAGCCTCGAATATTTTTCTAATAGGTATGGATCAAGCCTTAGTTGTTTGTCCAAAAAATGTTCACAAGTGGAAACCTGTTGTCCACTATGCAAACAAAATATACTAACATGGGCTAGTGAAATTCATTGTCCACTAGGTGAGCCCCAAAAGGTGGATGATGGGAAAGTCATGCCAGGTCTATAGGTTCCCATGTATCAACCATACTAAATTTATATCTCTTGATAACTTTGATAAGGTGCCACAAAAATGATCACAAGGCTAGTGAGCTGCATTATGCTAGGCACTCATGAAAAAGGCTCCACTAGCAAGAAAGTTGTGTTATGCTTAGTGGTCGTTTTAAATATAATAGGATATTCAAATGGGTTTTGCTTATTTCATGAAAGGTATCACCTTAGGTAACACCATGCTTAATGTCACCAAGAGAGGACTAGTCGAGGATAAAAGATTCATAACTTAGGGAATGCAATTTGTAGCATCACCACTAAGAGGAATGTCATATGCCAAGAAAGGTCAAACTCTTGAAGGATGTCAAACCCAATGTCACCACCAAGAAGACACATCATATGAAGTAAGAAGGCCACACTTTGAAGCAAATAATGAGTGGTGACGCATATGCCCTCACTTTAAATAAATTGCTAAACACCATACTGTGAGCAATTACTTTAAAGTAGAACACAATAAATGCCAATATATGAGAGATTTATTCGGAAAGCCCTATGTAATAAATAAGTTTCCAAGTAGAGCTACGTCATGAAAAAGGAAGTTTCCCCCCATATGCAATCTTATGATAACACATAAGGGATCCATGTATCCGGGGTCAATGTTATGTCTTTGCTATAGTGATATAATTGAGCTTAGAATCATCATCATTCCCCAAATGAATCATGGAACAATAAGAACAAAGGAAGAAAAAAACATAGAGAGAGAAAACAAGGGAAGGCTTTTGGGTCAACATGAAAGAGACCTAAATGTCTTGACACCTTGCATCATCCCCAAAAGGAAAAAACAAGACAAGAGAAAATATAAATGGCTATGATAGATAGAATAATGAAGATACAAATAGAAGATTGTCACAATGAATTCACTTCCTTTGAATCCTTGCACAAACGGAGTGACAAGGGTCATCCAAAGTAGGCTTACAAACATATAAAGACACACCAAGCAACACTGTACGGGGAATCACATTACACACATGCAATCATATATAAAGAACAAAAAAAGACTAGTATGATACATGTGAGTCAACCTATAGTAGTTCAACCGCATCCCAATCTTGTTCATCATATGTGGAAGGTGGATAAATAGCCAAAGGGTCAACAACAAGTGCCAACGAGGAAAAGACTATCTAACTTCTTACCCCCACTAAGTGCAGGACAAGGATGAGCCAAGATGGGTGATGAGAATGTGCTCCTTGCAATATAGAAATAATTTGTAGTAAATGTAAAATATGTAATGGTGAGTATGCTATGATCCTACAACTATCACATGGAAAGGAGCAAAGTGCATGCATTTTAGTTAATTACATTAATAACATAACTTTCATGGATTGACTGTTGTAAAAGATGACACTCATCAGTTAGATGCCCAAGAGTTCTATGAAATGCATAGTAGTTCATGTTTATACTCTTTCCTCTTTTATTTTCCTAAATAGGTGGAAAGTAAATCAATCCTAAATGGAGGAGTTGATTTATTTTTCGTTCAGTCTTCATTGCAGTGTGTAAGAATGGTAATTCCTTGATCTTATAGGGCTTAAATTTCTTACTTGTTTGGGAAATTTGCTAAGGTGGAGGTGGGGGAGGAGGATCTAAGGTGACCCTATTGTCTTTGTGAGGTATTAATCAATCTCTTGAAATGATCTTGTGAAAGAGAACACCTTTTCCCTTAGGAGATGTGTAAGGGGGCGAAGACCTTGATATCCTAACCCCTTGGTATCCTCAAAAGGTATTTTCTCTAATAGTTTGTGAATTTTATGCTCATTGGTTTTGTCACATCCTTGTTTATTTAAGATCTTAAATCCTTGACTATAACTCTCTTCTAAGTTGATGGGTGTATTGGTAACTCGATTAACATAAGATAGAAGAGTATCATTATTGTCCTAGTTAACAAGTTCATTAATGATTGATGGTTGAGGCTTGCTTTGTGCTTAAATTTTAGGATGTAAAAGGTTGAACACATCAAGTGATGGGATTATAGGTGGTGTTTGCATGGATGGATAAAATGATGCATTGTTCTCAAGATTGTGTAGGGAGTCTTGTATGAATTGTTGCATGTTATCTTCATCTTGACCTAAGATATACACCTCACGGTGACATTCATTAGGAGGTGAAGGTTCATTAATAGGCTCATTTGCATTAGGGTCATCACCAAACACACAACTTGAAACATCTACCAAAGATCTTAAGGTCCTCCATATATCACCCATACACATGTCCATAATGAAATTTTATACAAAGTTTCAGATCTAATATATGAATATTTTCTAATTTTTGAATGGAAGATACCGAAAATGATATGTTTTTAATGCCAATTTTAATTTCAAACAATGCACTCAATTTGACCAATTTGAACTTAATGCAAACAACTATAGAATTTTCTAATTTTAAAAACTAAAACACAAAATTAATAACAAATTAGAATGAAGCAAATAGAGACAAATTTCTGCCCAAAAATTTGGAAAAGAGATTCACCCTAGGGAAAATGGGTCCTAGGTTAGGGTTTTGAAAAATCAAAGTTTGAATTTCTTGCTTAATGTTTGATTTTCCAGTTTCAGGTTGCAAATTGTGATTTCAGTGATTGAATTTTTCAGATTTAGGTGTCCTAATGCAAGTGAAATGAATGAAAAATGATGAACAATGTGAAAATTTTTGAAATGCAATTTTGACTCAATTTGTGAATGTAAATGATTGAAAATACAAGTACTATGCAAAATCAATGTAATATGCATGCATGTTTTTGAATTTTTCAGATTTTAAATGATGCAAAATGCAAATTTAAAACCCTAAATGAGATGTAAAACTAATACAATTTACCAACCCTAAATTAAATGAAAATTAATGCAATGCAATGAAAACTATTGCAAATCCTAGATCTAGGGTTTTAATGGACTCCAATTTCAAAATTTTAGAAGTACAATGTCGAGTTCACCAAAATGAAACATAAGAAATACGTGTGATATGTTTTGAATGGGGGTAATGCACCTATTTCCTCTAGTTCATTAGGAAAAAGAGATCCCCAATGGCAAGATTGAATTTCAACACTTAGGTGACTCAATCTTGATGGAGATCTTGTTATTTTCCTTATGATTGAGGATAGGGTATAGGGTAAATCAGCCTAAAATGCACTTTTGGGAGATAAATGAAAAATACCAAATGAATGCAATTATGCAATGTAAAACATGAATCATCAATTTAAAACCTTACTCTAATAGAATCCACAAACTTCCGAAAGATCTGAGATGAGTATGAATTTATGCACTTGTCACCAAAATCAGTTGTTGAGTATCCTCTTGGGACAGATTCACCCTAGGGCGAATGGGTCTTACTACATTGATCCAAAATCTATTTTCATAGTCCTCTACTCTTGGATTTGCACTCTTGATTCTTCTAGGTTTCACAATCAAAAATTCAAAATCAAATTCTGCAAGTGAGTTTCCGTGGCTTGACAACTTTGATGACAACTTTTACAACTTTGCAAAATTGTACTTTTGATCAATCTTCAATCCTTCTTCACTTGCAAATCTGCAAACACAATGAGATGGAAAAATTGTTTGTTTTTGGTGAATGGGGGTTTGCCTTGGTCAAACCCATTTTGGTAATTAAACCTTTAAAAGAAATAATGACAAAGAGAATGAACGATGAATAAACACTAGCTTGTTGCAACTCACCAAACCCTTGAATGGAGATCCTTAGAGGACTGAAATTTAACACATCTCTCCAAGGTCTTGATATTTCATGAAATGACTTAGATGTTGATCTTGATGCTTGAATTTTGACTTGAATGTTTGAAACCTACTTCACAATGTTAGCTCCAAAAATATGCATAAATGAAGATAACTTTGACATGATGCTTGAGATCTTGAAGGTTGCAACAAATGATTGAGAAATCTGCTCTTGAATGCTCTTGACAATAATCTTAGCTTTAGGAATGCTTGAATATGAAATCTAGATCTCTTAGGATTTAAATTTGGTAAAAAGACCTTGAATTTATAAGCAATTTTCTAATTTCCTGAAAATTAAACATCAAAGGCTGACAATTGCAAATTGAATTTGAATCATGAAAAATGTTGCCAAAAACATTAAAAATTGGGGTTCTAAACTTAAGGGGGACCCATTCACCCTTGGGCGAGTGGGTCCTAGGCCCCAAACCTAATACACACCAATTTCAAGGCAATTTAGTTAATGGTTGCAATTATTTAATACAAGTTCCCCTTTCAAAAAATAGAATTAATTAGGATTTTAAATGAATAATTAGGCAAGTTAGAGGCTTAATTAAGTCCAATTAATTAGGGGACCCAAACATAGTGTGAAAATTTAAAGGTGTACATTTTCTAACACTACAATTATAAACCATATCACTAGTACAACATTATTACCTGTATGCCTCCCTATGGATTACCTTATACATCTACTACCTAATTTCTCAATATTCCTCCTCAATAATACCCTATGTACTCCCATACAAATGTATAAATCACCCCTCCTACCATCAATGATCTAATATAAATCACATATCTAAAGTACCTTAAGGAACCCTTAGACCATGTGAAAGGGGTGCCATATTATCAAGACCGTTACCTAGACTATCTATGTTTAAGGGATAAGGGTATCCAAATGCTAACATCAAAGACTACCCCAACAATATAGAGATTCTCTCCTAGAATGTAGTAGTCACAAAATTTAGAAGAAATTACTTTAGATTGTTATCATTGGTTAATTTAGTAGTTGATCCAAGTTATTTTAAATAACTCATAACATAATTTGTCACAACTTCTAACATGAAATAAATACTTAAAACTAGGATACATGAATTTCCACACATTGAGCAATATAATAATGACAGTGGCCTATTTTGTAACTCAATGGAGACAAGATCCTCACTAACAATGAATGCATGAATCATAAAGACTCAAGTGACCTCTTTTTGCATTCCTTAATAAGGATAATCTCTAGGAGGTTTAAAATTTCCTATATAAATCTTATAAGGGTGCTTTAAATTGTGCTTTGTGGATTGGCTAGGCTTCTATTAATAGCAAGAGAAAGATGCATGATTTAAATGGAAAATTAATAACTTCAAGATAGGATAACAATAACTATAGTAATAACAATAGTTATTCTCCCAACATTTTAAAGAGAAATCATAACACCACTGTATATAGGGTTTCATATTACTCATTTGTAATGGAATAATTGTGGCTACAACAAAAACAACAACAACAATGAAAATAACTCCCAAAGAAAACTAAATCCAAATTTGAATGATGCTTACTAATCTGTACATATACATTAGATCTAGGGGAATGTATTACCATAGTAGAATCAATCTCTTTAAAAAAACAAAACTAACACATATCATGGGCTAAAAGATTATGACTCGAATAAATTTTGTATATTCCATAAGACCAAAGTTGTACAATCATATGTAAAGAAAATCACAAGTTTATCTAGTGATTGCCTCAGGATGAAAATGATTATTTATTGATATGTTCCTTTGCCCCAAATATAACCCCATCCTAAATCAACCAAGAACTCATTATCTCATATCTAAATTATTTTCCAAGACATGGGAAAGACAATCAAACTTCCACGTATGCTATCAAACCCCCCATCTTCTAGTTTTGAAGTAATTTCTATAACTAAGGATACTAATAAAGTACCTTCCTTGCTAAAAAAAGGAAAGACAAAAATGTTGGATCTAATAGAGCTATACATGAATAAATAAGTCAACCTAACCATTGGAAGTAAAAACAAAACACACATTTCTTCCTCGAGTTAGAAATCCCTTTACCTTATGGATCCTCATAATTTCTTAAAGGATATAAATAATTTTTTCTAATGTATATTATACTAAAAAATTAGGTCTTAAACACCTTGAAAATATCACTCTAAATCCTAGCTACTTGCCCCTCCTTATATTTGATCTTATTTACCAAAAATAGGGGAGTTGACTTGAATACTTTTCCACTTGATAGAGATTCAGTAGTAAAAAATAAATGAAGTGGATGAAAGAAAAATAGGGCTCTAGCACCCTAGATTATTTAAGGTAGTTCTTTTTTAAGTATTTATCTTCTTTTTTATATATGATTAAGAGGAAGATGGTTTGGGGTAAGAGAGATAAAATAAATAGTTTAGGTTATTAGTTTTTATTGATTTTTAGAAGTGGAAGCAATGAATGATAGGTTCACCAATGAAAGATAAGCTTTGGCACCCCTAAATATAGATGACCAAGGAGATAATAAATATTTTTATTGTATAATTATTAACTGAATAAGATTTTGGAGAGATATAGAATATTTAAAAACTTAACTAATATGATCTACAAATAGACATCCCATGAGCTATAAAATGATAATTGTAAATAAAAGTACTATATGAAAGAAACACAAAGATAATGGAAATGGGTTGGGAAGGTTGAAGAGGTGTTTTCTTATAAATTTGAGCTCTATTAGATAATTTTATGATATTTGGGAGCTGTAATTATGTTAGGGGGCACTGATAACCCTCTTGGGCACTAGAGTCAGTGGAGTTGACCCTCTTAGGCACTGGTGTCTTGATGTTTAAAGGTATCAAAACTTTCAAATAATGTTCACCTTTATTTTTGTACTCCTCATCTGCCTGTATCTAATGATTATGTTTGTCTCTAAATGCAAAAAATAAATGAGTTGAAGAGTGATACAAGGGAGTTCTATAAAGGATACCACCTCAATTAGTCTCTTAGATGGGGTGTTTCAACCTCATTAAAGTACAAATGGAAATAGGGGTATGTGTAGACCTAATGATGACTGAAATTGGTTTATAGAGATGTTGTGTTCAAAACAATAAACCCTAAGATGTAAGATGCATATAAGTGGTGTATCTCATGATGGAGACACAAAGAGATGACAAAGATCACAAAAATGGGATACAAGTAAGGGAAAAGGATAGTGAATCTTTTCACATTTGATTAGGAGGACAATGAGAAGGGTTTTCAAATTCAGGGTTTAGTTATGATGAAGGGAATTAGGTTCTAATGGCTTCTTATGGAGAAAATGGAGGAATGAATATGATGAATAGAAGGAAGAAAATTAAATTATAGGGAATCCACAATTTAATGACATATAGGGGCTTCACAATCTTCAACCTTCAACTTTCTATATTGTTACACTACTTCTCTAATGGAGTCTCTATAGTTTATATGTGTTGGAAGAGAGAAGTAGAAGTAAGTTTTCTCTATGATGCGTTGTAAGAGTGAATGGTTTTGAAAAAGGGTTTAAGAACAAGTCTGTACTAAGTTTTTGAGAGAGTTAGCATTGAAAAAATAGTAAGGTTTATGACACAAAGAGGTGGGTAAAGTTATTTATTGAAATTTGACTAAAGACAATAGTATCCACCTAGTGTGAGCCTTGTGAGCCTCTAGATACTAGGGTAAAAGTAGAAAGTTGTGTTACACTTTTATAGAAAAAACAACATTGATCCACCTTTTAAACTTGAATCACTAAAAAAGTGGTATGTTTAGAATTTTGAAATGATGTAAACTAATAAATTGTGTATTTTTTAGTATATTTTATGTTTGTGTTTTTTTTGAAAAATAAAAAAGCATTTGAATATATTTTTTTACAAATTGACACTATAATTTTTAATAAGTTTTAGTATTTTTTCTTGACATGGTAATCAACCTAATATTTTTTGTGCTAATATCCTATTTTTAGTGAAAATAAAATATAAATAATAATTAAACTATATATATATATTTTGAAAACTACACTTATGGATCTACGGAAGAGTATTTTTATATTTTAAGAAAATGTTATTTACATGAGTATTCATTATTGAAACATAAAATTTTTTAGATTATTTTATATTTTTAGTAAATTGGCCTCAAAGTGGCGCTACATATGCATTTAGCCAACAATTTTAGTTGGAAAAATTGTCGACATATCCAACTTAGCTAAAATGAATCTTACTAGATCATATGTTTGACAAAAAATGATTTTTAGTTAGAAATACTTAAATTCACTTGTGTTGATAAGTTGGTTGAAAGTGTGATACAACTTTATATTTTTACCCACTAACGATCAATTATTGCAAGTTTCTTGTAGAGAAGAACTCAAATTTCTAAGGTTGACGAACGAGAGGTTTCTAGGTTTAGAATTGCTTGCATTCTCCTTTTGTGATTAGGGAAAATGATGAACTTTAGTGAAATGGTTCTAAAAACACACCAGGGTAGTGGACACCAAAATGAGTGCAAAAATGAAAAGTGGAGCAAAATAGATAATATTTGACCTTAGAAAAATTGAGAGATTCTAGTTCCAATGCACCTCAAGGAACCAAAAAATCTTTAAGAGCAATAACTTGTCTAATAAATGACAATACGATAACATCCTTATCTTGGCATATTTTAACCCTAACACAAGATTATGCATTCAATCCTATAGACCTTAATAAAATTAAGAGATCCTTGTTTTGATTTGCCCCAAGGAACTAGATATATTTAATAACATTTGATTGTCCAACAAATGGCAATATCATCTCAAGATCTACTTGTTACAATCTCTAACCTTAACATCATCTTTACCATAACATAGAGAGTGACATAATATCATCTCTACCCTAACATCATCTTTACCCTAACATCATCTCTACCCTAACACTATTATTTATAACTCGAACACTTGATTCTATATTTCATTGATAAGTAGGAGGTATTTTCAACAGAGTGTCAAATTGTGATATTGCTATCAGGATTCAACCGTATAGTTTTACAAGTCAAACTCATTAACCCATGTATACATTTTTTATTACAATTTTTCTATATTTCATTTCATGTATATAATTTTTATTATTATTATTTAATATAACTCTTTTAAACATAATTGTTTTTAATATTGAATTCTATATTTTTAAAATTATTTTTAATGAACATTTATATATTTTATTCGTTTGTAAATGAATTTTCAATACATTAACCCATTGACCACACATTTATACATTCATTTCAACTACCTATAAATACTTGTTTGAAGTTTTTCTATTGAAACAGTGCTTAAGTTTAAATTTGCTTGAGCAAAATCCCCTAAGTGTTCTAAAAATTTTCATGTAATTTTAACCGGTAGAGGCGTATAACCTATAGAGGTTAAAAGGAACCATAACTTATTTGAAAACTATGACACCAATTGCAACAATCTTCGTAAACCCTGGAGAAGACAACTTTCACCTATAGATCTCATCTCCAATCGGTATTTGTTATTTGATCAATGCTTTAGCTGGGGTAAAGAAACACTCTGCTAATGAGGAGAAGGTGAGAGCATATTAGAATGGCAGGAAAACTAGTTTCTGCCCATTTGCAATGCGGAATGGGGGTGGAGTTGGCAATACATTGCGAATATTGGAGGTGGCATCCATCTGCCAGGCGCTCCGAAAAGGAGGCACAGACATCAACAAGTCCCTCTCTGCTCTTTCCATTAAACAACTTGACCACCACATAGTTTTAGGTGTTATAAAAGCCAGGAGTTTAGACGTGGACAAAACTCTGAATTTCTTCAAGTGGGCAGGCCTTCAGAAGGGCTTCAAACACCACGCCAAAACATACATCCCCATGATTTGGAGACTGTGCCGGGAAGACAAGCTAGAAATGGTGCCCTCTCTCCTGAATGGTCTCAAGAAGGATGGATGCTCTATAGATACTGAGACCTCCAAGCTTCTATTTCGCAGTTTTATCAAATCAGGTATGTTTGAGGAGGCCTTAGAGATTCTGGATAGAATGGAACAGCATGGTGGGTCTAGCCAAATTAATCCTCAATTGTATAATTATATTCTTGTAGCCCTTCTTAAGAAATCCCAAGTCAATAAAGCCTTTGTTATATTTAATACCATGTTGAAAGCCAATATAAACCCATATACCACCGCACTCAATCAGCTCTTGCTAGGTCTGAGAAAGGTGCACATGATGATAGAGTTCGAGAAAGTGTTTTGGGATGCTAGAAATATGGGCTGTAATTTTGATAAGTGGACTTATAGTATCTGCATTCATGCTTTTGGGGTAGTTGGGAAAGTGGGTTTGGCTGAAGAAATGTTTGAAGAAATGAAGGATCGAGGGTGTCCTACGGATGTATGTATATACAATTGCTTGATTGCTGTTCGATGTAAGGCTGGGAGATTGAACGAAGCAATGGACATGATTGCAGAGATGAAGTGCCAAGGGCATGACCCTGATGCCATTAGTTATGGAACGCTGATCCGTGGACTGTGCAAAGTGAATAAGGTCAGTGATGCACTTAAACTTTTCAATGAAATGGTTCATGAAAGTTGCAATCCTGATCTCATTGTGTATAATGCTCTTCTCGATGGCCTGTTCAAGGTTGGAAAGTTAGACGATGCATGCAAACTCTTTGAGACGATGGTGCAGCAGGGCATGGTGCCAAATTGCTTCTCTTACAATATCTTGATTGATGGCTTATTCAAGAAAGGTAGGGCAGAAGCTGCCTATATGCTCTTTGATGATTTGAAGAAGAAAAGACGATGTGTAGATGGAATTACATATAGCATAGTTATTTCGTATTTGTGCAAGATGGGGAGAATTGAGGATTCCCTTAGATTGCTAGAAGAAATGGAATCCAGAGGGCTGGCATCCGACATGGTAACAATAACATCGCTGTTGATTGCGCTTCATCGCTCTGGTAGACATGACTGGGCACGTCAGCTTATGAAGCGAATTGGAGATAGCAGTGTTGTCCCTAATATCATAAGATGGAGTGCTGATATGGAGGTAGTAACTAAAGAGAGGCAAGATGAAGCTCCAGACCAAAGATTTATGTTTGTAAAGAATGATAATGTTTTTAGTGGTGTCCCAGAAAAGGAAAAGGAACAGAGTAACATTTGGCCTCCCTTTGGTCATGTATCACATAGGAAAACAAACATGGGAGATAGTTTTGTTGAGAACCATGTCTTGAAGCTCGTACGTGCTCCAACAGAAATAGGCGAGGCCTCTCAAGGGACAGAAGATGTAAATAACTTTACCGTCAGTCTATCATCTTCAGACATGTTTGTCAACGGTGCAAGCACAGAAGAAAATCCACAGAAGAGGAATGGATGTGCTGATACTTCCAAAGTTTCAGTTGATCATATAAATGGTGCTGGTGAACAAGATACTTCAGAAAGGGATTTTGATTTTGAAGCTTACCCAGGATTTTTAGCATTTAAGGGAAGAAGAATACAAGGTAGAGGGATGGATTCTTTTAATGTTGACATGTTCAACACTTACATGTCTGTTTTTTCAGAACAAGGGAAGGTAAACACAACTTTTAGGTTATTTAAAAATATGATTGAAAACGGAAGCGAGCCTGAAACCTATACTTATAATACATTGCTAACAGTATTTGTGAAGAAAGGCTATTTCGGGGAGGCCTGGGGACTTTTCCTTGAAATGGGAAGGAAATCATGTTTTGCTGATGTAGCTACATACAACATAATCATTGATAGCCTTGGAAAAAAGGGCGAAAAAGGTATGTCACATGCAGTTCTTCAGGCAATGTTAAGGAAGGGAGGATACTTGGACATTGTGATGTACAATACCTTAATTAAAACAGCCGGAAAAGTAGGTGAATTAGATGAGGTAGAAAAACTTTTTAGAGGAATGACTGCTAATGGGCTCACTCCAGATGTTGTCACTTATAACACTCTAATAGGAGTTTATAGCAAAGCAGGAAAGGTAAAGAAAGCTTACAAAATTTTGAGAATGATGATAGATGCAGGCTGTTCTCCGAATCATGTCACAGATACAATACTTGATTTTCTAGAACAACAGATTGAGAAATTAAGGTACCAAAAGGCATCCATCAGAACCGATCAGATTTCTTAATATATAGTTTCTTGGATACCATTATGAAAATCTACAAGAAGGCAAGCAGAGCAAAAGAAGCTGAAAATTTCCCGAGAATAATGTTAGATGCTGGTTGCTTTCAGAAACAGTTGACAGATATGTTCTTGATTTTAGGATTAGCAGATCAAGCAACTGGGGTACTTGAATGCATTATCAAAAATCTACAATGCATATCTTACTGGGTGCAAGGGCATCTGACCAGAAGTGAGTCTGAGCAAAACTGCTGTTCTCCCTGTAGCTGCTTTGTTCTGCATATCATTGTGATTACTACCTTATATTAATCTTGTTTGTGTCATACATATTTTCTACTGACTCATGCAAGAGAACTGTGTACAACACATTGTTCTTGAAAGGATGCCATTTTAGATTCATCCACCTAGGGCTGATATAAAGAGGAACTATCTGTTAGGGTAATCATGCATTACCTAATGATTTTCTTTAATTAATTATTAGGTTAATTTATTCTTATGCACTTAAGCTAAACTTAGAAGTGTTTTTTTATTCTTTTATTAATGAGCTATTATTAGATCATTCTGTCTCATTGCTTGAGATGTTGACACTTGTCATGATCTAATCCCTTTGTCATTTAGGGTTGCTCCTATATAGCACTCAACCCTCATTGTATTACCATACCCTTCATAACCTTTTAATATTCTTGAGGTTCATTCTGTAGCTTTTTCTTGTTGAGGATATTGCATATTATTGTTTGCAGATCTCTTGCGTGGAAGGTGTATTTATTCGTTGTTTGATCCTGTGGCTCATGTTTTTCACAATTCTAACACTATCTTTTGGCTCTCTTTAGAGGTTGGCTTGATAGATTTAAGCTGTTCTAGGTGCTTTATATTTGATCTGATTCCTTGACAAACATTGTCTTTGCTGTATCACAATATTTCTTTGCCTAAGTATAAATAATTGTGTGATTGTATACAAAATACAATTATTTAGCAGCTGGCTAGCAGGGGAAAAGAGGATAGAACACTGTTAATTTCAGATAAATGTATAAAAAACATTGTGTACTAATTCTATTATATTGGAATTTTTATTCTTATTTTTTTCATTCGGTTTTGAATTTTGCTTGTGTTGGGAATCATAGAAATACAAAGGTCCTAAGTACTTCAATATTGTTTTTTTGGTTGAATTTACTTTTATGAACTTCAATTTGTTCCAGTTTCATTGGCATTTCACAGGCTTTTGAAGGTGGGATTTTTTTCCCTGTCTCAGTTGTCTACTGTTTGTGTGTGCATACAGTTTAGTCACGTCATCTGATACATGGAGCAGAAAGATTATTGTATTTACCTTACTTGCGAAGGGAAGAGGTCTTCTTACTCTTTGGACAATGGCTTCCTGAGACCAGTTTAAATACAGCTTCCAGGTTATAATCTCTTAAGTTTTTAATAATATTTTTAATGCACACTGCACACCTTACAGGCTGTACTTTATTGACTTTTTCTTTTTGATTTATCAGCCTTTGTAATGTTACATTTTCTTTGAATGATTATGTTTTGCACACATATAGAGCCATAAATTTAAATATATTAGAAACAATCTAAAGAATGAATGAATACCTAAAATGCAGTGTCGGCCTTCCATCTGAAACATGAAGGGTATTCAGAAACTAAATTTGATCAAATAGAATCAATTGATTCTTCATGGTTTGGAGAAGTTCCAAGTCCTTGGCGCACCAATAGAGAAAAATTGAATACTTATCATACAAGTAAATATTGCAAAAATAAGTTGGGTAATGCGTTTGGACCATTTCCATGACTGATTTCAGATTTGTATCATCCTTTAGAACTTGTGTATGGGAGCATAAACTACCTTGAATATGTTGTGCAGAATCTTAACTATTGTGATTGCTTAAGGTATTTAATGGTAGTTAATGCTGATAAGAACAAAATTGCCCTCAGTAGAAATAACCAAGTCACGTCAAATTGTTTGAGAATTAGTAACATTTGCAGAAAATTTTGCATCCATTCCACTCAATATCATTACCGTAGGATTACTATGAGACTTTTTCATTACAATTCCTTTCCTTGTAATTTAAAGTGGTAAACTAATTTTGATATTATATTTGAACACTATCTATTTATCAACTTGTATGGCACATACCCTTTTTAATGGGGATGGGATGCCTTGTTCACCCCCCCCTAAACCTAATTGGGTCGAATTGAATTTTGATGGGGCTTCAAAAGGGAATCCTGGCATTTTGGGAGTTGGATGCATCATTAAGAATGGAAATGGAAAGGTCATTGGTGCAGTATCGAAAAAATTGAAAGAAGGCACAAACTATGAAGTTGAAATTCAAGCCCTCATACTTGATCTCCAAATTTGCAAAATCTATTGTTCCAAAAATGTGGAAATTGTGTAGATGTTATTGGCAGCTGCAGGCCTCTTACTTCCAGGCATGTGTTTCTCTACAGGCAATAAATTAAATATAGCCTAATGGTTATTCAATTTATATGATCGATTTGCATTATGAAGAGGTGCTTCATATTCAAGTAATAAAATAAATATTAATTATTGTTAATATTTAATTTTGTGGCCATCTTGGAAAATCGTGATTTTCTATGGAGGCTGACTTCTTGATTCTAAGAGACACGTCTCTTTTGGAGGCTGACTTCTTACCTTGTGGAGACGCATCCCTTCCTTTGGCGTGGATATATATATGAGTGATGATCACTCATTTGATCATCAAGTTCATTCATCATAATTCATATTTCTTGAAGTTCGCGCCTAGCAGTAGGTCATCATTCTGTAGCAGCAAATCGATCTCAAGGAGAAACATATTCTTTTGTATTCGCATCTAGGAGAGGTGTGATTATTCCATGTATCAAATTGGCATTGTGTTGTGCCTGAATTGTAAACAGATCTCTGCTCTTATTTATTGAATATATATGAGATATATTCTTGCTGGGTTTTTCTCCCGCGAGTAGGAGGGTTTTTCCATGGTATCTTTGTTGAATCCCTCTTGTGCTATTTTTGTCCTTGATGTCACTTTATGATTATCTGGCATCTTGATGGTTATCTTCTCAATTGATCCATGTTTTGATTGGCACATCTACTTCATTGATATTATTATCTTGGTGGCACTGATTGTTTAACTCCATGTGCAGATTACAAGTGCTTGTTGAGGTATTCTGGTTATAGGTCTTTTTCTCCATTGATCAGGTGATACATTTCTGGTTTAAACAATTGTGTTTCAGTGATGATCTAAATTATGTTGTCCTTGGCATAAATCAGTTTTATATAGGTTGTTACAGTGTGGCTTGATCAGGCTCTTGCATCTTGAAATTGTTAATGGTTTACATGATGCAGCATATTTCTTAGTATAATAAGGGTTTATGGTAAGTGGCATGGCAGTGTGAATTTAACATGCAAAATCAGTCTTCATAAGTCACTGGACATTATCTTGGCATTGGCACATCTTATAACAATGGACATTTTAAGATGACAAGTTGGCTTTAATGAATTCAGTTATGGTATTTGGTATGGGAAAATGGCATTCAAAATCTTGCATAATATCTAGCTTCTATTTCTTAGGCATTGGAAATTACATTGCATTGGACTTTATCATGGTGGCATTTGACCGTGGGTAAGGGCATTCTATTCGATCCTCTATTTGTATTTGTGTTGGGTCATTTGGTTGATATTTACTTCAAGCCTTAAGGCCGACTGCTGTAATAAAAGGTTGGTTATTGTTTATGCCACATTGAATGTGACCTTGCCTTGACTTTGTGGGAACTTCAAGTCTTATGAGTTCGACTTTACTTATGAAATAATGCATGGTATTATTGAGTCGGCATTACTCATTGTCTAAAATAGTCAAATGCCATAATGGCTGTCGGCATGCAACCCTTGGATACGCCCGTAGACTTGACATGGAATAACGAGTTTTTGTTTAATCTCTGTCCTTTTCGGACTTCAAACGTTTATCATCATTTGCAAAGGAATAATTCGCTTTGCTTGCATTGGAAGGTTAGGGCAAACGTTTTTTTCTGTCTCATGTTTTTTGGACACCCCCATTCTGGCCGCCATGCTCGAGTCTGTATCTCAGCCGTTTCTTTGCTATCCCTAGCGTTTTTGCTCTTGGACAGTGATCGGGAGCAGTTAGGAGACCAACACAATGGTCGCTCTGTGTGACTGTTTCTAGCCACTGGGTATTGGCATGTTTTTGGAAGGCAGTGTGGCCGTTTTGCTCCTCTACAGGATTGGTAATCATTCTTTGACAGCAACATTCGTTTACCAGGTATTCTTCTTTTGATTGGTTTGCAGATCCGCTTCTGGACAAGCAAGATGGTTACGAACTTATTCTTTCTCTCATATGCAAAGTGAAAAATTGAAAACGTCTATTCCTTTAAAGAGAAAAGTCTGAAATATTTACTTTTAAAAATCAAAACATGACTGCAATTTCATTTAAAGATTATCATGCTAGTTATTTTAAGGAATTGTGTTTTTTGGTTGTGGGTAATGATAATGTCATCGAATCTCTTCAGTTGTTTATCTGGGTTCATGGATAACGGTTCTTGTGAAGTTACTTCAGTCGCATTTCATAGTGATTTCAGTTTCTTAAGATTTACAGTCACTATAATGGGTATAGTTCATGGAATATTTTTTCAGCCTCACTGGAAATTGTGGGTAACTGTTATAATGCATGGTTAATAGCTTTCAGTTGCATGCTGGTTGGGGTTTCAGTTACTTCATTTTCATAGCAGCTTATTTGTCAGAACTCTTATGGTATATGCACTCTTCATTACTACTTCTGGGTATAATCTGAAAGAGGTTTCTTTTGCTAAAAATTCTTTAGTTGCTTGCTGGTTCTGTCAGGAAAAATGGTTATTATTTCAGTTTTAAATGATGTGCTCTCACTGCTTTTGTTTAAGCACTGCATGTGCAGGCTTCTAGTGAAGATATGCTCTATCACACCTCTATTCTTGGACTTTGCTGTTCTATCCTCAATAGAAAGAAATAATCTTCTTTTATGATCACTGCAACATCAGATATGTTTCTTGTCAGTCATTATTAACCTGAAAAACAACCTTGTATAACCTTCTGGAATGTGAAATTCGAAAAACAGTGGTAATACTTCAAATATGTAATGATGTTTTCTGTAAAAAGCCAAAAACAGTGAGTTTAGGGTTCTATCATGACAGAAAATCAAAAACTTGAAACAAGGGTATTACTATTTAGAGATGTGAAAGTCTTTTCTGTTCTTTGATGCTGAAAATTGGAAAACACAGTGTGTAGTCAGATTTGTAGTTTTTGTATGGAAAAAGATTGAAAATCAAACAGTGAGAAAAGAAAGAAAAGATGCATTATTGTAATACAGTTTGATGAGATTGTATTGTGACTGTGATAGGATTTTCCTCAAGTTGCATCGAGATTAGATAATGCATGGAATTTTGAAGAGTCAATTTTGACTCTTGAAAATTCTTTTTTTTGTCTGTCAAGAGGCACTTGACAAAAATCAAGTGAAACAGAGAGATCCTCTATACTATTGTATGTTCTATTGAATATCAGGAGAGGGGTTGGTGCTCCTTGAGTCGCTGCTCAGAAGTCAGCCATTGAGGCTTTGTCAAAATAAATTATTGAAATGAAAGCCTGAAAAAGGTAGCAGGTTCAGGAATGGTTTTTCTACCCCAGGAGGGTTTTCCACTCGGCATATCTTGTGTCTATTTGTGTCTTTGTGACTCATTTGCTTCAGTACTTTACTGCTTTAAAAATGCAATGTTACATTACTCATTTCAGTTTATATGATTGCATTCGAATACATGAATGACACTATCATTGATAAATGAGAACATATGTATGGTTCTTTTCAGTTTCAGTTTAAATTATTTCAGAAGTTTTAAACACTGATTCACCCCCCTCCCCCCCCTTTCAGTGTATTTTCACTCCAACAATCTTGTGGTGTTCATTGTCTTATGTGTTACATTTTCTGATTGCTTTCATTTCTGATCCTAAAAACTAACATGGTATCAGAGTAGGTCTAGAAAAGATCTATTCAGATTTGTTAAGCATTCTGAAGTTGAGTGTGAGAGATAAGGCAATGTGTAGAAGGAGAAGCGAATCAAATGGTTGGTTCGAAAGAAGAAGCGATGGAGATTTTCAATCCTTGCTGAAAACAGTATTGCTTATGGTGTATGCAAAAAGAGGATGCAATACGTTTTAATCATTTTGCGTGAGGAGATCATGAGCTTTCTAGAGAACGCTATCATCTGGCTGCGTTTTGTTTTGGGACTCTGAGGGAAGTTTGGAGATGTGTGGAGAGCCGTTTATTGCATAAGCTTCAATCCAGTATCTTGACCTCATGATATTTTAGTTCCTTCTTGACATACTTATGGTATTCATCTTTAGAATACTCAACAACAGAGGCTGCAATTCCTGTTCTTTACCAGTGCCATGCAATTAAGAGATAAGTATTCTTTTCTTTATACCTTCTAAATTTGGGATAAAATTCAGTCTGCTGAGTTGTGCAGATTTGACATCGGTTATTTGTATTATTGGCATTTCAATTAACACCTTTTTGAGTGCTTATTGGAAACGAATAGCTATTGCAAGTGTGTTAGTACTGCTCTTCGGATTATAGAGAGGAAAATCTCTCTTTGCTGATATTCTATGTAAAAAAGGTGTACTAAGGTTCCCATCTTTTTTACTTAGCGGTAGGACACAAGGGTGCATAAACCAATGCATCGTAGCTAAGCTTTTTCTCTGGTTTCCGCAAATCTTAACTATGACTAAGTTGACTTCTAAACTATCCTACCTCCTCAAGATAAACAGAGCATGAGGGCGTAGGAGCGAAATGGATGGGTTGGATTACTTGAATCCGCTGTCTTTGTAGAATATGGCCGAGGCTCTGAACTCTCGGATATATGCCAAGATAAGGTTTTATGCAAGTAAACACTCTTTATGGTAGATTGGATCTGAGACTTGCCAAGGAGGAGGAACCCTTGTCCGAGGTATAGGCTTGGAAACAACTTATTGGAAACAACAAGGAAGGATGATTTGGCTAGCAGGATTCCCGAGGAGGTGACGACACCTGTCCAAAGTGTAGGCTGAAAGACAATTCATTAAACAACATCAAACGATAATGATTGATAACAAAATATCCAAGGAGGAGGAACCCTTGTCCGAGGAGGAGATTGAAACAATACACTATTGAAAACAAGACTTTGAAAGAACTCAAATATTTAGATCAAGCAAGCATGCACCATCTGATTTTCTTCTTCAAGCTTATTCAAAGAATTACAAAGGTTGGGACAGCAAAGGCACGAATCATGCACAATTACGATCAACCAACAAACTCTCATGCAAGAGTGAACAGATAGAAACAAGCAAACTCTGGCAACAATGGTGCAGCAATTTTGTCTAGTAAATAAAAGTTAAACAAATAATGAGCCCAAGGCTCTTATTTATAGAAACCCAAAGGAGTAGGTAACCCTAAAATCTCCTTGAGTTAACAAACAGTTCTTGCCAATCAGCAAGATTTATTCCTATGTCTAAAAGTAGGTGAGCAAGCAGTTAACTGGAAAACTACTTCAGTTAACTGAAACTAAACAAAAGTCAAACTGGAAGTCTATCTCAGTTGACTGACACCTAACTAAAAGTGAACTTAAATTACAAATATGTCTCCAAAATAGACATCCACCTTTAAAGGAGATCTGAGATCCACAAATCGTGGGAGTCAATTAGACATCCTAGATTAGTGGGATCTGACATGCATGATCTGTGGAGATTTGGAGTCAATTTGGAAAGGGGCATGAAGTTGGCTTTAGTCGTATTTATTGCTATTTTGGAGGGTAGGATGTCCTTCTTTGGTGCTTTACACCTCTTCATCGCCGGTCAACAATGTCTCTATCCAGTCGTTGACTTCTTTAGCTCCTGGGCAATTAATGCTTCTTAAGATGACGACATGACGCCTTAGCATCTCTTCACCTGTCATAAGCTGCTGCTGATAGTTTATGCATTTGGCGGCTGCTTCATCCAACTGGATAGACATGGCTGCAACTTTGGCTAACTTGCAACCATTGGGATCATCAAGGAACGAACCACGGATTGCGTCTTGGAACTGGCTCTGCACCGTTCCTAGCTCAATGTATTCTCCTCCCTCACGCTGATATTCTACTTGGGGGAAGGATGTTACCAACGTTCTTGCAAAGTTGATAATATTGGCGACAATATGCCTGTAGTCAATCAGCTCCACTGAATTGGCATTGTAGGCTTTCACCTTGTATGCCAATTGTTCCTTCTAGTCAAAAAGATGGCGTTTGTTTTCCGTGGTTGTAACTGATTGATATGCTAGTTGTAGATCAACAACTGTCGCTTCATCTCCCGACCTCCTTTCTGCTGCCTTCAAGTCTGACTGTTGGATTTGTGCTCGGAGTCCATGTGCTCTATCTCTCAGCTGGTATGCTTCTACCAATACACACCGTCTTTTGACAATGAACTCATCCACTTGACTTTTCAAGTGTTTGCCGTATGTGATCAACTGATGATGGTTTCTCTCTACTGGGAGATCTAGCAACTCTTGAGGCAAAGTCAAGGAGTTGGGAGTGTCGTGCATTAAACTTGAAATGTACATTCTTAATTGCCGGTTTTCAGCCTTTAGGGCTGCTTTGTCTTGTACATCCTTCATCATCCTTTCTCGGACGCTCGCTGAGGCAATTCCGAGAAGGTCTGCCTCCACTTGATGAGTGGTCTTTCCAAGGTTCACCTTTGATAGCGTGAAATCCTCAACCCTCACATTATGTATGTCTTTATTTTCAGGTGGGGTAGCAGTCTCTATGACGACCTCGTTCTCTGCATTCCTCTCTACATGTGTTTGCTTCTTCAACTTCTTTGCCGACATGTCTTGAGGGACATGGTCGAACTCTGTGAAGTCAAGCTGATAGGATGGCCTTACTCTCTTCCTTCCAAGTGAACTCTCAAGCCAGATAGAATCTCAACTAGCTTCACTGGAAGGAGGAACATGACTTCCCTGAATGCTGGATGAACGAGACTGTGCCGTGGCGATGTCTCGTGGTGGCGAGTCCAAGTCAATGAGACTTTGTGACCTCTGTGATGGTGGTGAAGTGGGTGGCTCTGTCTCAAACATTGGCCTTGTTTTTGCTGCAACTGCTTTTGCAATGGGTTCTATCTCTACCGTGATTATTTCAATCACTGGCTTTGGTTCAGCTGCAGCGGCCTCAACTATCTTAGGTAAATTGGTGGCGGTCTCCACCTGTACCTCTTGTTGATGTGTACTAGCAATCCCTTTTTTTCCCCATGTGCTCCCTGACATTCGCATTCCTTTGGGAAGGATGCTATCTTCTTTTGTCTAGGTCTCTTCCTGGACGTGGAAGGTAGTGTAGACTAAACCCTTGGCGGCTCTGATCGGGGAAGTACTACCTTCCTTTTCCTTTTGCTGTCAAGGTAGAGTCGACTGTGTTTGACTACTCTACCCGTTCTTTCCTCTATAGATGTACTCTCTTTCGTGTACCAATTTACTTTGCTGAGTGGTTGTGCATCCACTTGATCCGTGAAGAAGGAAGAATGACTTCTCCTTCGTTCTCAGATAAACCCTCAATGTCCTCTGACATAAAATCTGCAATTTGCGAGAGCTTGAACCTACTATAATTTCTTCTTCGCACCTCGAACTCATCATCACAGTTGACCCAATAATCTTCTATGGAAGATACATGTGATGAGCGTTGCTCGAGATGTGCTGCAAAGAATCCTCTTGGATCGTATGATGACCTCCTCTCAATGAGGTACTTGAGATTAAATTTCACTATTTCTTGGTTTATCAACCTAGCATTGATTGCCGTCTTGCATCTATAGAGTCCCATCTGAATGGGAAAGTTTGCAACTGACTTCTTCTTTTGGCGAAGGTAAGAGTGAACCTTGACCAACTGCCTTAGGAATTCCATGAACACTACCTTGTTTGAAGGGTAGCGTGGCATCATGGCGGGGTGACCATTGTAGCCGTACATGCGTATGCAGGTGAAAGTGGGGAATTGGATAAACCAATCCGCTCAGTCCACCATTGCCGCCTTGGCTGTTGGTGATATATGTACGTGCATCTCATTGTCTAGCTCGCGCACGGTGTGCATGGTGAAGAGGTCGTTCATCTTCTTGAAGTGTCTTTCCGCTTGAGTAAACTCAAGGCGAGGAAGGTATTCTTGGACCTTCTGCACACCCAAGGTTCCCACAGTGTTTAGTGTCCTGAAATCGCCTTGGAAGGCAATCAAGTATACCATGTAGGAACACATGTGGAAACTACGCTCTTCTAGAAACCTAGTAAATTGTTGGTGTAGCATGTCATTGATTAGAGAGGCCCAGTCGTAATGTTCTTTCTTGCTGATGATTTTGCCAATGATATAGAACATCCACGAGTGGAAGTGATTTCCCTCTTCCTGTCCAGTGACTCTGTTGAGTAGAGTGATAACACTGCGTACTCATCTTTGAATTCTCCTCGCCCAACCAATTTGGGCAAGCTGGTTTTCTTCACTTTTAACCAATGTTCAACCATTATTAGTGAACACTTGTCTTTTGAAGCCTCGAATGCCTTTCCGCATTCCGTCACAGATATGACCTTACTAGTAGGGCATGGTGGAATTGCAAAACATGTCTCTATGTCCTTCGGCTTTAAACTGCAGATCACCTTTCCATCCACTGACAGGATTTCTCTTGTAGTAGGGTTGTAATGCTTTATGCAAGTAGTTACAAGCTCTATGTAATGTCCCCTTCTCGAGCATGATCTTTTCAGTTGACCGTTGGGCTATTCCGGAGACCCGTAGGCTACTCGGAAGGTGAAATTAGGGTTTCGCGTTTTGGAGGTTGCTCTTGCTCGTGAATTGATGATTGAATGGCAGATTCCTTCTGGGTTTTCAGAATGCTTCGCAGCAATGTATTTTTCTTGGCATTCCGAGCACCTTCAGGAATTTACTATTTTTAGTAAATTCTATTTCTGGCAGTGGTCCTTTCATTGTCGGCACAGTTGGCTTTCCTCTTTAGTTGACTCAGTTGGTTTGTTCAATTTTGGCCTCGGGATGCATTTGTGGTGAGATAAGTTCATTTCATTTAAACAATGTCATATTTTAATGTTATAATACCCCTTGGCCTAGTCTCATAACTTATGTTAAAAAGTGGTCTTTTATGGGTGGCGCCTCATTGAGGAAATATTTTATATTTTCCAAAGTCAAAAGTGAAACTCTAAGTGGGACGCATATCTTAGAGAGATGGATTTTATTTAAAAAAGGCAAATGAAGCTTTGGAAAAAGGACGCCATTCTTGGAGGGAAAAGGGGTTAGGGTTTCTAGAAGCTTCCGGAGAGGTCATCACAAAATTATAAAAGGAGGTCTGGGCTCTTCATTTGGCATCCGATATCTTGAGTATTGTTATGCTGCCGAAACGGTTGCTGGGCTACTTCGAGGAATGAATGCCTTCTAGCCTTGGCTCGACTTCATGCTTGAAAGATAGCATTTAGTGGAGAGATCTGTCAATTTGTGAGAGAATTTTGTAGTGAGGTTTGATTGTTGCATTATTTTACTTGTAGTTCTGATGTATTGCATTTTATGTCATTTTTTGGAGTTGTTGATAACAGGGCTGAATTTGTAGTTTCACTCATAAATCCGAAAATAAAAATAGTGTGCTTCCGGGTGATTGATCTATCTCTTTCCTTGTCAGGGGCGACCCTTCTTGCAAAGATTCAGATTTTAATATTGAGTGTTTATTTTTTAAAGGCAAAATCGCCCTTCCTTGAGGGCCGTACCATCTGGGGCTGCATTGGGATTCGTGCATTAAATATTGGGTGTCTTGTGGTCTGTTTTCTGGATTCAATATGGGGCGCCATCATCTAAGGGTCAGTTTGCATCTTATTTGAGGTCTTTAGGCTGAGTGTAGAGTGAGATATGAGCATTTCATTAGGATCCAGTGTTGCTGGTTAAGTATTTTCAGTTTTGGGTCAGTCATATCAGTTTGCTGAATATTTGTCTTTGGGTTGGGTTTGAGTGAGGGCTCTTTGTGTGCATCAAGGAGGCATTGTAATACATCACAGCAGCAATAGTTTTCATTATTCTATGATCATTGGCAGGAAATCTCTAAATGTTGTAAGCTGAATAGTAGTACTGTTAGCATTCTAATTCTGCTCTTTCATTTACTATATTTCTCATTGGATAAGTGGAAGAGGCTGGCTTGCTGCCTACTTTACATTTTGTATTGCTTTCGTATCTTTCACCTCCGCCATATGGTCGCCTCATTTCCATTCTGGAATTGGGTAGCACATACTTGGTGTTGAGTTATTTTCAGTTGCAGTTATATTAGTTGAGATCCTCTGACCTTATGCTCGTCGTTCGCCGGCGCATTCTTGGTTAGAATTCCTTTGTAGCATTGCTTTGAGATCCTCTGACCATATGCTCACACCTTGCCCAACTCGGGATCCTGGTGTACATTCTTGGTTAGAGTTGAATTCCGCATCGTTTGGTTTACATACTAACCCTAACGATTGTGTAATTGCTTTGCTCATTGTAATTGAAAAGGTAAAAAATTAGGTTGGTATATTTCAGTGGTATCAGAGCCTTGCATCCTGCCATCCTGTGAAACAAATCTTCTATGAGTGATAGAGAGCAGAGATACGCAGCAAGGGAATACAAGAAGGCTACCCCTCGGTTTCATTGGCATCAGGCTCCGGAAGGTCAGACGGCTTCAGAGATATTAAGAGCAAATTGGGAATCTTCTTCGGAAGAAGAAATGGAGAATAATGAGAAGACATCGGGTGGTAACAGAGATGATAGTGGGAAGGGAAAAGAAAGATCGATGAGTCCAGAAAAGAGATTCGAGAGGAAGATGGATGCCTTATTGGATATGGTATCTATCATGATGGGGAAAGTGGGTCAAGACCCTACTCCACAAAACACTCCAAGACATAGGGGAGAACACAGTGCCGCCAACCAGCATAATGAACATGCTGCTCAGCAGGCTTCAAACAACACATACATTTCTTCCAGACCTTTCAAACCCACTTTCTTGGCACCAGTAAACTCTCAACCAGATCCAGAAGAGAATGCTTCATTTGTTGAACAGTTGAGGTTCGACCGTACTGAGTATGATTCTCTCCCTGAGGAAATTAAGACGGATATGTCTTACAATGATTTTTTGGATCATAAAAGAAAGAATAGAGGACAAGGAAGGCATTATGAACCAAGGAGAACAGCAGTACATGGGGATTTACATCATGCCGTCAACAAGGTTATGCTTCCACATTTTGATGGGAGTGACAACAGTTCAGCCAGAGCTTGGCTACAGAAGTTGGACAACTATCTAGCTCTTAGACCCATGGCAGAGGAGGAGGCGATTAAGTTCGCTACGCTACACCTAGATGGAGTGGCGCACAAGTGGTGGTACCATGGCCTAGTCACCTTGGGTCATCGGTCTATCACTACCTATGATGAGTTCACCAATAGGCTCATAGAGAGATTTGAGAAAAAAGATCCTGAAGTGCATTTCCGAGATTTGGCATAACTTAGGCAACATGGCACAGTTGATGCCTACATAGCTGAGTTTCAAAGACTTTCAGTCATGGTCACAGGAGTTACCGAGAGGCATTTGGTGATCCTATTCAGTGAAGGATTGATGGAGCCACTCAAGGGTTGGATTAAAGCTTTTGATCCACCCTCCCTACAGGAGGCAATGAAGAAAGCAAGAAACATGGAGTGGGCTGCTCCTAAAGCAAAGTTTCAACCCAAGCCATCATTTCACAAAAGGGATAAAGGAAAAAGACCTTTTCATAAGGAGTTCCAACAGCAGAAACCTCATGTTACAAGATTGGATCCAGAGACCCTTAACGAACTCAGAAGAAAGGGGTTATGTTTTCGGTGTAGAGAAAAATGGTCTCAAGACCATATTTGCCCGAAAGGGGGTAAATTTCATCAAATTGAATACTATTCAGCTGAAGAAAGTAGTTCTGATTCTTCAGATCAGCAGTCCGATTTTGATAACAGCGAAAGAGAAAGGGCTCCAGAAGAGTCCGAAGATGAAAAGGGAAGTGGAGGTACCTTGGCCCAACTTTCGAGCTTTCAAAAGAATGAGTCCTTCAAAGTTCGAGGGATGATTAAGGGACAGCGAATAGTTGCTTTGATTGACACTGGAGCAACGCATAACTTCATTGATGAAGTTGTGGTGGCAAAGAAGGGGCTGCAAACGGAAGAGTTTGAAGGCTTCAAGGTTATGGTTGTTGATGGGTTTCATATCTCATGCACGAAGAAGATCTCAAACATGACTATGCAATTGGGAAACTATGAAGTTAAGGATGACTTCTATGCAGTCAACATTGGAGATACGGATGCCGTTCTAGGCATTCAATGGCTGCGTTCACTCGGAGAGATCTCTCTAAATCTGCAAACCATGGAGCTCAAGTTTCAGTCCGATGGGAAGAAGGTAGTGCTAAGAGGAATGTCCAATGGGGGTCCTCGGATTGTGTCATTCAAGAGAATGGAAAGACTGATTCGTAATGATCAAGTTGAGTGGGCTGCGGAATGTATGATTTTTCTTGCTAGTCCAATTGAAACAAAGAGAGACTATCCTCCTGATATTCAATCTGTACTCACAAAAAGGAGCAAGGTGTTTGCTGATTTACCTCTCAAACCACCTCTTGAACGGGGTTCCGAGCATGTCATAGAGCTTAACGAAGGAGCTAAACCAGTTATTACAACTCCATATCGGTACCCTAAGAAGCAGAAGGACGAGATTGAGAAAAATATTCAAGAACTCTTGGAGATGGGCTTCATTCGTCCAAGCAAGAGTCCCTTCGCTTCAGCAGTTGTTCTTGTGAAGAAGAAGGATGGTACCATCCGCATGTGTGTGGATTATCGTGCTTTGAATCAAAGCACCATCAAAAATCGATACCCCATTCCGAGGATAGATGAGCTCATTGATGAGCTACATGGAACCAAGTTCTTTTCAAAGATCGATTTGAGATCGGGCTACTACCAGATTCGGATGAGAGGATCTGATGTTGAGAAGACAGCATTTAGATGCCACTATGGTCATTTCGAGTTTCTAGTCATGCCATTTGGGTTGACTAATGCTCCTGCTACTTTCCAGTCTTGTATGAACAGAGTCTTTCAAAAGCAGTTGAGGAAGTGTGTATTGATATTTTTTGATGACATTTTGATCTTCAGCAAGACATGGGAAGAACATCTCAAGCACTTGGATCTCAAGCACTTGGAGGAAGTGCTGAGCATCTTAGAATCAGAGAGTTTGTTTGCCAAAGAATCCAAATGTGAATTTGGTATGAAAGAGCTACTTTACCTTGGTCATATAATCAGTGCTGAAGGAGTTAAGGTTGATCCTGAAAAGATCAAAGCAATGATTGATTGGCCACCTCCTAAGAATTTGACTCAGTTGAAAGGATTCTTGGGTCTTTGTGGATTTTACAGAAGATTTGTGAAGGGCTACTCACAGAATGCTGCTCCTCTTACTGACCTCATGAAAAAGGGAGCTTTTTGTTGGTCAGAAACGGCCCAAACTACTTTTGATAAGTTTAAGAGGATCATGAGCTCTTGTCCGGTTTTAGCTATTCTAGACTTCTCCAAGCCTTTCGAGCTACAATGTGATGCATCCGGTGAAGGAGTTGGGGCTGTGTTAATGCAAGACAAACATCCCATTGTGTTTGAGAGCAGAAAATTGAGAGGTGTTGAAAGGACCTACTCCATCTACGACAAGGAAATGCTTGCCATTATGCATGCATTAGCTAAGTTCACACAGTATCTAGTGGGGAGTAAGTTTGTGGTCAAGACTGATCACAATAGTCTCAAGCACTTCATGCATCAGAAAGATTTGAACGAGAGGCAACAAAAGTTGGTGAGTAAGCTTCAAGCTTACGATTTTGACATCGAATATGTCAGGTAAAAACAATATTGTGGCTGATGCTCTATCTTGGAGACCTCATTTGAGCTCATTATGTGAGCTTACTGCCGATTGGAAGGACATGTTGCTTGCTGATTATGCCAAAAATCAGTTTGCAACCAGCATCATTGAGGGAGCTTTTCATGATGAATGGTACAAAGTGGTTGAAGGGCTGATACATTACAAGGGTAGAATCTTTTTGGTGGTTGATTCTAAGCTCAAAAAGAAGATTTTGTTGACATTTCATGACATTCCACTTGCTGGTCATCAAGGGTTCTTCAAGACATATAGACAGATTCGGGAGAGATTTTCTTGGAAAGGGCTGAAGGGGGAAGTTCAACGCTACATTCAGGAGTGTCCCACTTGTCAAATGAACAAGAATGAGCATACTTTACCAGCTGGTCAGCTGCAACCACTCCCTATTCCCAATCAAAAATGGGAAAGCATATCGATGGACTTCATCACGGGGTTGCCCAAGGCCCAAGGAAAAGACTGTATCTATGTTGTAGTGGACAGACTAACAAAATTTGCTCACTTCTTCGCCATTACCAGCTCTTTTTCAGCAGCCCAAGTTGCAGATCTGTTTTTTCATGAGGTGTTTAGGTTACATGGGTTGCCAAAAAACATTGTGAGTGATAGGGACGGCAAGTTCCTAAGCACTTTTTGGCAGGAGATCTTCAGAATGAGTGGTACAGTGCTTACTCCAAGCACTAGTTATAATCCCCAAACCGATGGACAAACTGAGATAGTGAACAAATGGTTGGAAGGCTACCTAAGAAACTATGTTTCGGAGCAGCAAAGAGCATGGGTGAAATGGTTGCACATAGGAGAGTATTGTTATAATTCTACCTTCCACATGTCGATAAGGATGTCTCCTTTCTTGGCTCTTTACGGTTATGAAGCTTCGAGCTTTGCTGATTTGGTGTTTGGTGATAGCAAAGCCCCTCAAGCCAAGGATTTGTTGCAGCAGAGTCAAGATATCTTGAAATCATTGAAGAACAATCTGCAGATTGCACAGAATCACCAGAAGATGTACGCTGATCAGCGGCGTGTTGAGCGCTCTTTTGAGGTTGGAGATATGGTTTATCTTCGACTACAGCCTTACAGACAGTCTACTTTCAAGAAGAGTGGAGCTGAGAAGCTCAAACCTTGTTTCTATGGGCCGTTCAAGGTTATCAGAAAGGTAGGAGCAGTAGCTTATGAGTTGGAGCTACCCTCGAATAGCAGAGTTCACAATGTCTTCCACGTGTCTCGCCTCAAGAAGGCACTTGGACACAATGTTGTTGCTTCTTCACAGCTGCCACCTTTGGATGAAGAAGGACAGTTAGTTTTGATTCCAGAGAACGTTCTTTGAGAAAAAGGACAATTAGAGAATATGGAGGATGCGACTTGGGAGAATGATGAGATTCTGCACCATTTAGGCTTGCAATTGCTTGAGGACAAGCAATCTTGGGGAGGGCGGACTATAATGTCCCCTTCTCGAGCATGATCTTTTCAGTTGATCGTTGGCCTATTTCGGAGACCCGTAGGCTACTCGGAAGGTGAAATTAGGGTTTCGCGTTTTGGAGGTTGCTCTTGCTCGTGAATTGATGATTGAATGGCGGATTCCTTCTGGGTTTTCAGAATGCTTCGCAGTGATGTATTTTTCTTGGCATTTCGAGCACCTTCAGGAATTTACTATTTTTAGTAAATTCTATTTCTGGCAGTGGTCCTTTCGTTCTCGGCACAGTTGGCTTTCCTCTTTAGTCGACTTAGTTGGTTTGTTCAATTTTGGCCTTGGGATGCATTTGTGGTGAGATAAGTTCATTTCATTTAAACAATGTCATATTTTAATGTTATAATACCCCTTGGCCTAGTCTCATAACTTAAGTTATGTTAAAAAGTGGTCTTTTATGGGTGGCGCCTCATTGAGGAAATATTTTATATTTTCCAAAGTCAAAAGTGAAACTCTAAGTGGGACGCATATCTTAGAGAGATGGATTTTATTTAAAAAAGGCAAATGAAGCTTTGGAAAAAGGATGCCATTCTTGGAGGGAAAAGGGGTTAGGGTTTCTAGAAGCTTCCGGAGAGGTCATCACAAAATTATAAAAGGAGGTCTGGGCTCTTCATTTGGCATCCGATATCTTGAGTATTGTTATGCTGCCGAAACGGTTGCTGGGCTGCTTCGAGGAATGAATGCCTCCTACCCTTGGCTCGACTTCATGCTTGAAAGATAGCATCTAGTGGAGAGATCTGTCAGTTTGTGAGAGAATTTTGTAGTGAGGTTTGATTGTTGCATTATTTTACTTGTAGTTCTGATGTATTGCATTTTATGTCATTTTTTGGAGTTGCTGATAACAGGGCTGAATTTGTAGTTTCACTCATAAATCCGAAAATAAAAATAGTGTGCTTCCGGGTGATTGATCTATCTCTTTCCTTGTCAGGGGCGACCCTTCTTGCAAAGATTCAGATTTTAATATTGAGTGTTTATTTTTTAAAGGCAAAATCGCCCTTCCTTGAGGGCCGTACCATCTGGGGCTGCATTGGGATTCGCGCATTAAATATTGGGTGTCTTGTGGTCTGTTTTCTGGATTCAATATGGGGCGCCATCATCTAAGGGTCAGTTTGCATCTTATTTGAGGTCTTTAGGCTGAGTGTAGAGTGAGATATGAGCATTTCATTAGGATCCAGTGTTGCTGGTTAAGTATTTTCAGTTCTAGGTCAGTCATATCAGTTTGCTGAATATCTGTCTTTGGGTTGGGTTTGAGTGAGGGCTCTTTGTGTGCATCAAGGAGGCATTATAATACATCACAGCAGCAATAGTTTTCATTATTCTATGATCATTGGCAGGAAATCTCTAAATGTTGTAAGCTGAATAGTAGTACTGCCAGCATTCTAATTCTGCTCTTTCATTTACTGTATTTCTCATTGGATAAGTGGAAGAGGCTGGCTTGCCGCCTACTTTACATTTTGTATTTGCTTTTGTATCTTTCACCTCCACCATATGGTCGCCTCATTTCCATTCTGGAATTGGGTAGCACATACTTGGTGTTGAGTTATTTTCAGTTGCAGTTATATTAGTTGAGATCCTTTGACCATATGCTCATCGTTCGCCAGCGCATTCTTGGTTAAAGTTCCTTTGTAGCATTGCTTTGAGATCCTCTGACCATATGCTCACACCTTGCCCAACTCGGGATCTTGGTGTACATTCTTGGTTAGAGTTGAATTCCGCATCGTTTGGTTTACATACTAACCCTAACGATTGTGTAATTGCTTTGCTCATTGTAATTGAAAAGGTAAAAAGTTGGGTTGGTATATTTCACTCTATGCTCTGTAAAGTGATAGGAATGGATGTAGCTTGGAACAAGCCAGACTCTTCAATGTTTTGCAATGTAATTTGGTTCATGCCCTCCAAGTCCTCATAATTGACCTCCGGGTTTTTTTGCCACAAGTCCGTGTCAGTTGTTTTCAGATAATCATGGTACAAGACCATCTTGGTCTTGTATTGTACCTGAGAGTACTGCATTCTGAAAGACTTAAAGATTGACTAGGCACTTGACCTTGTTTTGACACTTTCTGAAAACCCTTAAAAATAACGCTTGTCGAGAAGTATTTTTCTGAGAAAAATCTGGCACGTGGGTTTTGTTCGTGCTTGGAAGCCGAATAGATCCAGTTCCTTGGATTTTTGATCTAGAGACTTTTCCGGAAAGATCCCTAAAAATAGGGGCAGCAAGTTTGCTGATTCTGGCAAATCTGAAAAGATGGGTTTCACTGTAAAAATGCGTTGATCATACCCAGTTGGTCAAATCTGAGGTAGTCTATCGTTTCTTGTGACATGCAAAGAATTTTAGACAGAAATAGAGGAAGTAGACAAAAGGTGGATTGGAAGTTATAAATTGCCACTTCTGCCTTTGGAAACAATCCTCGGAGAAGAAAACTTTTACTTCCATTGATCTTCAAAAATGTCGAAGATCTGTCCAAAACCTCTGCTAGATCTTGAAAATATGTTCTTGGGAGCAATTTGTTGTTTTATCCTTCAACCTGCAAAAGAATAAGTGAGAATGGGATGCCTAGCATGAATATATGGTGATTCAAGTTGAGATCCACCAAGTATGGATGCTAACTTGTGATTTAGGCTTGATTTGGAGTTCAAAAAGGTGATTTCCACTGATTGTGGAATATTTGGCCTCTTTTTTGCCTCCAAAATTTGCTAACTCAAGTCAACATATTGCTTTGACTTCTTTAGGTGTCCATCCTTGAAGTTTTGATCATTTTCATCATTTTTGCAGGCTGAAGTGCCTCCGTTTGATCTTTGATTCTGGTTGCTCAGTTGATCTTTTTGGTAGTCGCTGATAGATCCGTTGTCGAGATGGGATCAACTTGATGAGATACGCCTGGGAGAGATTAACTCAGAAAATTGAGTTTAGGCCTCCAGAATGAAGGGCACCTTTCTTCAAGAGGGGCACTTTGGGCTGTGCCTTAGTCAATTTTCATTGATTGTTTTTCGTTTTGGCCTTTTCAGACCCTCTGTGCTTTGATCTGATGTTCCCGTTGATGGATGAGTCAGATGACTTTGCTTGATGATGCATTGGGTAGTCAGCTCAGTCTTGCACAGGATGACTGACTTCTCAGCTTCTGAAGGTGAGTTTATGTCCTTCAAATCTAAGGGCGCCCCTGGCCAGCAGGGGCGCCTTTGACCTTTTGACTGGTTTTATCTATGTTTGAAACTGTCTGTTTTGACCTTTGCCATCAGATGACATAGTTCTCAGATGTTCTCGCTGATAGTTTCATTGTTGAGATTGATTGTAGTTGAGAAGGTCATCCTGGAAGGCAGTAAGCAATCAGGCTGATTTTGTATGCCTCAAAGAAAGGCGCCTTTCTCCAAAAGGGGCGCTTTTCCTCTGTCCTTAGTCAATTTTGGCTTGTCCTTTCAGTCTCCAGATCTGGCTTTTTTTGCTTGATCTCAACGTGTGATCGTTTGACTTTGGCGTGTCTTGTGAACTTGCTGTTAGATTGATCACGTAGTTGGGAGGAAGCTGAAAAGATGTCATGTATGAAGCAACTGTTGATGGATTCATCTGATACCTTGAACTGAGGGGTGCCCTTGGCCAGTAGGGTTGCTTTTAGCTTGAAGCTCTCTAATTTGGCATATCCATTGTTTATAGATTCTCCACACTTTGCTAATGCTCCGCTTGTGATCCTTGAATCAGATGATTTGACTGATGGTTATGTTGTCGAGCCAGCACAAACGTGAAGGAGACGACTGATGTGAAGGTGTCAGGTGATTACATTTGCCCTCTGAGATCCAAGGGCGCCTTTCTTCAAGAGGGGCGCCTTTTTCAACTATTGACTATATTTTACTTTGGTAGCAAAAATGTGCACCTTCCAGAGAGCCAAATTTTGGCCTTTTTCGTTTTGAGAATCTCCTTCGTTGAATAGCATCATTTTCATCCTTTTCTGCCATGGCTTCTTTGTTGGAGTTCTTGAGGTTTAGCTTTCAACACCTGGTACTGGCCAATCTACCATTAATCGCTGTGGAGCTCCTAACTTCGTTTCTGAAAAATAGAAATAGACCCACTAGAGTAAAACATATCTTTTGATGATTCTGACTTGATTAGTGTGATTGTGAAGTCGATTAATCCTATCAAAATCATTTTCAATCATTTCCGAGAAGGTCCTTTTTTTAGGGTTTCCTTAAAAATAGGGGTATGAAACCCTAATTTTCAGTTTTTTCAAAATTTTAACCATAGGTTCCTTGACAAAAACCCACAAAGACTTTATGTTTGGTTTGACCTAAAACATACTTCTGACGACATTTTCACATTATTTAGCTCAATTTAAGCAGAATGCCGAAAATTAATTTTGGGTACAATATGTATCATATGTGTTTAGTAAAGATCAGTAGGATAAGATTAGTTATTTGAATCATATTTTTGTGTTGTCTAGTCATCGAGACTATGCAGTTTAGGTGATGGTCCTACACTATGTACTAGTCCTGTAAAGGTTTCAACTCCAATTCTGTGTGATCAGGCGAGTTGAGCAAGCATAGTGCCCATTTCGACGGATTACATTACAGTTGAACATCTTGACAAAGAAGTCACCATCAATACTTAGAGCAGAAGTATATGTATAATGAGGACTTAGTGAAGGATGCTTAAGATGATGAAGATTCAAGTCAAGAGTTTGCATTGAGTGCCAGTCCAAAATGTTTGGAGATCGCACTGATGAACATTGACACGGGAATCATTGATTATCAGCTCAAGCGAAGGGCTGACTTGCAGCGATCAACGCCACTGAAAGGGTGGAGAGAGCAGATAGTTGTTTGAGCGGATTGATCCCTTTCTTAGTGTACAGGATTTTGATTTCAATGAGATAAGTTTTGCATGGTTGAATAATGTTCATGAATTTGTTATGTAGTTATTAATTCATGCTATAACATTGAGATAGTCAATCATGTATGCTTCTAGCATTGGTATTTCTCTTCGAGATAGTTGAGTTCCATGAACTATTAGTAATCTCTCCTTAATGCTTTCTGGACGAACCAAGAAGCGTAAGAGATTGCTTTCAAGAGAAGAAGAGCCTGATGCATCCTATAGGTTGAAGTATGGACACAACTTGCAGCCATGGGACTGAGTTGGTGGCTGAAGACATCTCTCGAAAAGGAAGAACCTATTCAGGTTGTCACTATGATCAGTTTCTTCGAAGAGGAGGAATTAACCTTCAGAGGGAGTCTATCAAACCAACAAAGGTAACCTTGGATGAGGAGGTCAGGACGTTGATGCAAGAACTCCTGAGATTCAGAGGGAGGCTATTGATCCAAAAGAAGATGATGATCTAGTCGAGCCTTTGGAATCTACTGATGGGCCTACCGACATTGTTATTGGTAGAAAGAGACTTCTATGGGCTAGGCAAACAATGCAGGAGGTAGAAAAGTTTGCAGCCCCTAGAGGAACATTCAGAGAAAGCAAAAGACCTCAAAAGTTTTCAAGCTATGAGTCAAATGATTGAATCCTAAAATATGCCGGCCAATTTTTTCATTTTGTTACACAACTAAATTCACCCATTAGCATTAGTGTAAACATAAACCAGCTGAATGTAACCCTCTCTTCTGATCAACCCAGATCCCAATGCGGGCAAGGTTGAGAGCATACACGATAGGGGATCGTTAGTAAAACAAAAGCTTGCTGAAAGTAACTGAAAGAAAGAGCAATCACTCAACCACTTGTTCGGCGGGAGGACTGGAATGAAAGTACAGTACTGAAAATAAAGTGCAACTTGACCACTTATTCAGTGGGAGCATTTTGACGGCTTAGCCGATCAGCAAATGATGAGAATGCATTACATTTAAAGTAAAGGTGGCAAGCCGGCCTCTTCCACTTGTTCAGCGGGAATGCAATGATTAACTTAAACTATAGACTGAAGGAGTGCCAGTCTCTTCCACGATCGTGGGAAATAGCTAAAATCAAGAACACTGGCAGTACTACTGCTCAACTTACAATTTGATGGAGCTTCATGTCATCCGGACAAGTATGAAATGCTGTAATGAAATAGGAAGACTTCCCTATACCTATCTTGGTGTCACAAACAGCAAACCCATCTCACAAACCCCATTATGCTAATCTGATTATGACAAACTTGCACTGAAATTGCAGAATCAGCAACACAGAAAATCACTCATTTCATGCTAACTCACTCAATTTTCACTCAAATCCCATGAGACCAAAAACAAACATTAATAATGTTGAAGGCGCCCAAGAAGGAACCAAGAAACCAACCAAAATATTGCCTATTTATTTTGCACGCATTCCAATGCAATCCCAAATGGTACGGCCCTCAAGAAGGGGCGATTTTGCCATAATAAAATAAAGACTCAACAAATAAATCTGCAAATTGGTGGAAGGGGTCGCCTCAAGCAGCCAAGCACATACCTCAACTACCCATAAGCAAATAAAAATCACTCCAAGACTTATAATTGAAAAACCAGTTCAGCCACAACCAATACAACAACTGTGAAAATGACTGAAAGTACAAAGACTCAGTCTCAAAATGCAGAACAACTCAATCGAAACCTACTCTCAACTAGTTGCTATTTTTCAAGCAAGAAGCCAAGCTAGCTAGGAGGTATGCATCCCTCGAAGCAAGTCTAACACCATTCCGGCAGCATAACTTTGCATAAAACTCAAGATGAAAAACATGAAGATGAGCAATCCCTTATATAACTTTTGAAGAGCATCCTAGAAGCTTCCAGAAGGTGCGCCAAAACCCAGGAGTCAACCAATTTCGAAATCCATGTTGACTTACCCTTCCTCAAGTTGGCGTCCCTTTTTACTCAGTGAAAAAGTCTCATTAAAATAAAATTACCTTCTCTTCTCAAGTTGGCGTCCTTTTTCCTCTTTTGTAAATTATCAAAAATTAACATAATTTCTTGATGAGATGCCCACCCATAAAATCTCCCTTTTTAAAACAACTTAAGTTATGAAGCTTAGGCCAAGGGGTTATAATTAAAATAAAACATTATTTTAATTAAATTACCTTAACTCTCCAAGAACTGCACCCAGGCGTTGATTTTTGATGCTGCCAATTGAACCATCTGAAGAGGGAAGCCAAATGCATTGAAGCAAACAGGACCACTGCCAGAAATAGAATTTACTAAAAATAGTAAATCCAGGAAGTAACTCGGATCATCATGCAGGATATACCATCGCGAAGCTCTCTGAAAACCCAGAAAGGAGCTGCCAAGCAAACACCAAGATTCCAGAAGCACACTCCAACAAAAGCTGAAACATCCTCCTAGAATATAGGGAACCCTAATTTCTGCTTCCGAGTCTACGGGTCACCAGGATAGACTAACGGCCACTGTCAGATCACTTTTGAGAAGGGGACATTATAGATTCAGAGGGAGGCTATTGATCCAAAAGAAGATGATGATCTAGTTGAGCCTTTGGAATCTACTGATGGGTCTACCGACATTGTTATTAGTAGAAAGAAACCTCTATGGGCTAGGCAAACAATGCAGGAGGTAGAAAAGTTTGCAGCCCCTAGAGGAACATTCAGAGAAAGCAAAAGACCTCAAAAGTTTTCAAGCTATGAGTCAAATGATTGAATCTGAGCCTTCCAGTGTTGAGGAAGCTTCAAGTCAGCAAGTATGGAGAGATGCTATGACTGAAGAGTATCACTCCATCCTCAAGAATGATGTTTGGGACATCGTACCTAGACCTGAAGGAAAATCTGTGGTATCTTCTAAGTGGCTCTTCAAGATCAAGCATGCGGCTGATGGGAGCATCAAGAAGTACAAGGCTAGGTTCGTGGCTAGAGGATTCTCTCAGAAAGAGGGAGTAGACTATGAGGAAACCTTTGCTCTAGTTGCTCGTTGTACATCCGTCAGGACCATCATTGCTATTGCAGCATCTAAGGGATGGAAGATACACCAGATGGACGTGAAGATAACATTTCTAAATGGTGTAATTGAGGAAGAGGTATATATTGAGCAACCTGATGGCTTTGAGGTTCATGGGAAGGAGTCTCATGTTTGCAAGATGAAGAAGGCGTTGTATGGCCTTAAGCAGGCTCCTCGTGCTTGGTACAAAAGAATTGATCGATACTTGATAGCTTGGGTTTCTCCAAGAATGATGCTGATTCAAACCTATACTTCAAGGTAATTGATGGCGAAGCATTGATCTTGGTTTTATATGTTGATGATCTAATTCTTACTGGAGAAGATCACCTCATTGTCAAATGCAAGGAGCTAGCTTCTGAATTTGAAATAAAGGATCTTGGTCTCATGCACTACTTCCTTGGCTTAGAAGCCTGGCAGAAGCCGGATGAGATCATTCTGAGTCAAGGGAAGTATACAATAGACATCCTGAAGAGATTTGGTATGATGGATTGTAAATCCATGTCTACACCTATGGAAACCAATTTTCAGAAGTTAAAAGAGGCTGCAATTAGTTCAGATCTGGTGGATTCTACTATGTATAGGTAGTTGATTGGATCGTTGATGTGTCTAGTCAATACTAGACCAAATATTTGCTATGCAGTGAGCACACTTATTCAGTTCATGTGTGAACCAAGGCAAATACATCTAGTTGCAGCGAAGCATATCCTGAGATACTTGCGTGGCACAGTTGGGTATGGGTTGAGATATTCTTTTGGTGTGGACTTGAAGCTGCATGGTTATACAGATTCTGATTGGGTAGGTTGTGTTGCTGATCGAAAGAGCACCTCTGGATGTTGTTTCAGTTTGGGGTCTGCAATGATCTCCTGGTGTAGCAGGAAGCAGTCTTCAGTGGCACTGAGCACCGCAGAGGCAGAGTATATTGTAGCATGTGTGGCAGCTCGAGAAGCAGTGTGGCTTCAGAAGCTCCTCGCAGGATTGTTTGGACAATCATTGGAGCCAACTATCATTCATTGTGATAATCAAAGTTGTGTGAAGCTTTCTGTCAATCCAGTGTTTCATGACAAAACCAAACATGTTGAAATCAAATACCACTATATCAGAGATATGGTATTGAGGAAAGCAATTCAATTGAGATACATTAGCACTGATGAGCAGACAACAGACATTCTCACCAAGCCTCTCTCTAGAGTAAAGTTTGTGTACTTCCGAGACAAGCTTGGTATTGTGGAGAATGAAGCCCTAGCTGAGAGAGAGACTCAACTTCAATGATCTTCTATTATTTGCTTTAATGCATTTTTCTCTGTGAGAGAGATTTGAGGTGCAAGCTCTTGTTTCCACCCTCTGGGAGTAGCCATGGTGGATGTCATGTGTGTGACTCCATGACAACATCACGTGAGAGAGTCCGTGATGGTTTTCTTGTACTTGTGTTTATTCACCCTTTGGGAGTAGCCATGGTGAATGTCATGATGAGGTGACGACATCATGTTGAGTGATGGGCACTTGTGCACATGTACCATACATGGGAGTAGCCATGATGGTTAATATCACGATGAGGTGATATGCTCTTTTCCACACATGGGTTTAGCCATGGTGGTTGACATCACGATGAGGTGATATGTCTTGCACAGCTGGAAGTATTCCTCCCTAGCTGAGAGGGAGTGTTGATGTTATTGGTAGCTGCGGGCCTCTTACTTCCAGGCACGTGTTTCTCTACAGGCAATAAATTAAATATAGCCTAATGGCTATTCAATTTATATGATCGATTTGCATTATGAAGAGGTGCTTCATATTCAAGTAATAAAATAAATATTAATTATTGTTAATATTTAATTTTGTGGCCATGGAAAATCGCGATTTTCTATGGAGGCCGACTTCTTGATTCTAAGAGACACGTCTCTTTTGGAGGCCGACTTCTTACCTTGTGGAGACGCATCCCTTCCTTTGGCGTGGATATATATATGAGTGATGATCACTCATTTGATCATCAAGTTCATTCATCATAATTTGTATTTCCTGAAGAAGTTCGCGCCTAGCAGCATGTCATCATTCTGTAGCAGTAGATCAATCTCAAGGAGAAACATATTATTTTGTATTCGCATCTGGGAGAGGTGTGATTATTCCTTGTATCAAATTGGCATTGTGTTGTGCCTGAATTGTAAACAGATCTCTACTCTTATTTATTGAATATATATGAGATATATTCTTGCTGGGTTTTTCTCCCTCGAGTAGGAGGGTTTTTCCAGGGTATCTTGTGGTGTTCATTGTCTTATGTGTAGCATTTTCTGATTGCTTTCATTTTTGATCCTAAAAACTAACAAATTGAAGGGGACTCTATGATAATTATAAATGCAGTCAAAAAAAGAAAGTCCCCTAATTGGAAGATCAGCAATTTATTAATAGAGGTTTGGCCTCTATTGGACATTTTGGAGAACTTTATCATAAATCATATTTTTAGAGAGATAAATGTTGAAATATATTTTCTTGCAAATAATGTCATCATCATGAATAAAGAAAGCATTATCAATTCAAGCTTAAGCCCTTGGCTAAAGTTGCAAGAAATAATGAGTAACAAAGGCTAGTTAATTTTAGCCAATTTAAAGAAATGATAACAAATCATTTAAAGCTTAATCATCCAAAGCCAATGCCATTCATTTGATTGGTTGAATCAGTTCGGCTTATTCCAAGCAAGGAGCCTTCAAGGATTCTTTTACGGATGAGTATTAAGGCTTTATAACTAATAATGGAAGGCTGATATATGGATCCTCCTTTATTCTCTCCGCTTTTAGTTTTTATACCTTGCTTCCATGGCTACTCTTCTGTGTTTAATTTGCAAAGGCAATTGGTTTCCTTGGTGGTATTAGTGAACAAAGGATGATTTATTCTGCATGCCTTGGAATGGGTTCTTGGGGAGGAATTTACGAATGTAGATCATAGATATTGGGTGAATACAGATGTGGCATCGATGTTTATTAGTATGATTATGGACCTTGGTGAATATAAGGATTTGGTTAAAAAGGTCGCATAGATGTTGATTAAGGAGAAATTTCTAGGGGGATTAGATGTTATAATAAATGAAGTAGTCATTAGTATAGGGCTACCACTGACCAACGGTTTCTTATATGTGAACAACGGATCTATTTGGGCTTCGTGGAGGCCATTTATTACAACTACGATACCATGGAAAGAAGATAGACGTAGGGAAAAAGCTACAAAAGGGGTTGCTTTCTTGAAACAAATTATAAGTTTGCTACCAAGTGAGGTAGGTCATGGACATTAGCTGGGATAACTAAGGCTTTTTATGATATCTTCTAGTTAAATAACTTAGGTATATAGCAGTTTCAATAGCTATCAATAACTTTCTGCATTGTTATCTTAAGATGATCTTTCTATTAGGAAAGAAAAATAAAGCTAAGAGTTAGAAGCTAGGCAAAAAGATAGAAAGATAGTATAGGAGTTTTTGCATTTCTCCTCTTAAAAGCTATTATAGCCTGAAACTATTATATTGGTTTTTTGACGCAATGGAGATTGGGGAATCCTATTGAATTGCGCAATCACGCAATCAAAATACAATGTTCAACACAAAACAATGGTTACAGAACAATTGAAATCCTAAGTTTATTATTTGGCAGAAAATTCTAACACAAGAGTACATAATAGATCGTTTTTTATCTTCAGTCACCCTTTTACAACTTGCCAAAGATCCCCAAATGCGTGCTATGATCCTCATTTTATCTGTTGGTGGCTTGGAAGATGAGTAAGATTCGATATTGGCTAATACAACCACCAATTTGTTGTAGAAATGTCGAATTGTAGTAGCAGGTCAAGAGTCTGCAAAGTGCAGTAGCAAGCAAAAAGTCCGCAAAGGTAGACGCAAGTGGAAAATCCACAATCGGTTGGTTCAAACATAAAATCCCGCTTCAAGTTTAGTTGGTTGGTTAAACTCTACAATTCGTACATGGTGATGTCATCGTTTAGGTGAAGTTGGATGATGTCATGTTGACATCATCGTCGAAACTATTCACCTAAACTAGTTTGTTAACTTGTAAAAGTTTGGTTCACTTGATATAACCCGCAAAATTTCAGATGACCAAAAGGATTTCACAAAACTCCCGTTGGAAATGGAATTCGTAAAAGAGCAAATGGACAAGGAATTCTCGTTGGTTGGACGTCCTCAAAGTTCCTGCAATGCGGACAAATCCAATGGTACCAGTTGGTGCGGGGAAAGTCATTGGGATCAACTAAAAGTATATAGCTGATACAAAGGATCCGGTTCACTTGACTAGGAGAGTTCCACAAATGCGAACAAACCTTTAATTGCTGGTCGTGCGGTCAAACACATCAAAACTAGTTAATACTTAGGAACCCGTTGAAAATAGACAGTTTAGTAATAAATGTCTGCAAGGACCTAATGCAAAACAAACACCCGTATAGGGCAAGCTTAACAACAACCCGAAAGTCCACAATCGGTAGTAGACAAAAAACCCACAAGGCTATAATTTAGCCAAATTTTGTCCACTCTTCATCAAATCGAACCTGCACCCATTAGGCTCCTCTACAAGGTGACATCATTAGATTTCCCAAATTATTTTTGAGAATCCTCTTGAAGCATCTAACCAAAACTAACACTACCAAAAACCTAAGCAACTTAATTGAAAGGAAATTTTTTTAGTTGATGCAAGATTGCTTGTAGACCCAGATGCTCCTTCATTAGACACGTTGGGTAAATGAAATATTTCATGAGTTTGAAACTCACGAACATTTTGCTAAATCCAGATCTGGAATTCCATACTTAGCCAAATCTGCAACATTCATGCAAGAGGCTTCATCTGCAGGCTTGTCCTTCTAGCAAACTAGGTATTTCATGTAGTTTTTCACCTTAGTTCTCTTAGCTACTTGGGAACCAACCACTTTGTCTATTTCTTCAAACTTCTTTTCAGGCAATTGATGTATCCATTCTTGTGCATCCTGCAAACTTGTGTTTGTATCCTCTTGTGTATTTGTCTCCCCTTCATAATACTTGTATAGATCTGCAAAATTGAAGATGGGAGATATGTCTATCCCTATTGGAAGTCCTATTTAATAAGCATTGTATGAAAAATTCTTCAAGACCCTACATGGGCCTATCTTCTTCCACTTCAATTTATAATATATTCCCTGTGGGAACCTATCCTTCCTCAAATGTGCCATAACCGTATCGCTTACTTGGAAATCTTGCCCTCTTCTATGCATGTTGGCTTGTTCTTTGTATTTGATGGCACTCTTCTCCAAACTCTCTTTCACCTTCCTATGTAGCTCATGAATATACTCTGCAAAATCCTCAACCACAACACTCTTCATGCTCAAGTTTGCACTATCCCTCAACTCATCAACGCCCCTTGGGCTATATCCATAAACAATAGAAAAAGGACTTTTCCCAATACTCCTATTGATTGAACTATTGTAGGCAAACTTTGCCTAAGCCAGTTTTAAGTCCCATTGGTTTGGTTTGTCACCTACCAAACATCTCAACAAGTTTCCCGAACACAACCTCTGTTTGCCCATTAGTCTAGGGATGATAGGCTAAACTAAACCCTAATGCTATACCCAACTTCTTCCACAGTGTACGCCAAAAATGGCCAACAAACTTAGTGTCCCTATATGAGACAATGCTCTTAGGCAATCCATGGAGCCTAACTACCTCTTTGAAAAATGAATTTTCTATGTGGGTAGCATCATTACTTTGTTGACATAGTATGAAATGAACCATCTTAGAGAATGTGTCAACAACAAAAATTGAGTCATTACCTCTCTATGTCCAAGGCAATCCCAAAACAAAATCCATTTTGATGTGCTCACACGGTCTCTATGGCATATGCAATGGCTGATATAGTCTTGTATTCTGCTTGGTTCCTTTTGCATGCTGACAAATTCTACATCCTTGTACTTTCTTCTTCACATCTGTATTCATCCTAGGCCAATAATATACTTCATTCAACAATGCTATTGTTTTATCTATACCAAAATGTCCACTCAGACCTCCACTAAGCTTCTCTCTTATCAAGTTCTCTCATTGAATCCCTAGGTATACATAATTTCTCGCCCTTGAACAATAAACCATCTTGTATGAACTACTCCAACCATGGAGTTCTGTTCCTTTCCATTGGACTCTTATTAGCTGTCCATGCTTTCTTAAAATTAGGATCATCAAAGCCAACAACATTGACTCTTAACTCATCAACAAACATCTTCTACTAAGTGCATTTGCTACCCTGTTGGAACTACAACTTTTGTGTTTCAAAAACAAAAGTATAACTTTGTAAAAACTCCACCCATTTCTTATGCCTTTGGTTCAACTTACCTTTGAAGGACACACGATCTACTGAGAGTGGGGGAGGGTGAATTAGTAGATCAAATATTTTAACTCAATTTCACTTATCAGTATAGCAACCAACAACAAAGCATAAACTAATGATTAGGAAACAACTAAAGCACACACACAACACATGAGAACACCAAATTTACGTGGAAACCCAAGATGGGAAAAACCACGGTGGGAATAGCTGCTTGGATCTACTGTCCAAATCCAGCCTCACAAAGCAAGAGAAATATACAAGTGAATTTTACACACTGAAATAGGCACCAACCTATCGGAGATAACAATCCCCTATTGTACTTGTAGGTACCAACCTACTGGAGACACCAATCCCCAATTGAAATAGTACAGCAGGTAGAACACCAATCCTACTGGATTACAATGATAAAGCTTGTGGATCTTCAATACAACACATACATGTGCTAGAGTCACTGCCGACACTCTTCCTCACTGAAAATGACCTTCTGATATAGGTGCACAAACTAGAATGCAATTCTCCTTTTCTCTTTGTTGGCCATGTTTTTGACATGGCCAATTTTAAATTTTCAGTGCACCCTCGTACAATTTTAAATTTTCAGTGCACCCTCATACGCTTCAGCCTGTCAAAACCTTAAAAGAATTAATTCTGAAAATCCATGCTAGCTGGTGTAGAATCCTTTTGTAGTGTTGATCCTAACCTCATTTTGTCCCATGTGACCAGTTTTCATGCCAAAACTCCTCACCGTTTGAAAGATTTTAAATTTTTAAGTTCTTGGCTAGCAATTTGCAAATAATGTCAAATCTTGGATTTCTTGCATCTGGAGTGAAAACAATTTCTGGGTTTTGTTCCAGAGGGTTCACACATTATTTTGTCCAAAATTCGCAGAAAACAGAGCTTTTAGTTGAAAGATATAGAATTTTTTGTCTTCAGGCTCGAAAGGGTGGTTACAAAGTTTTGAAGCTTCAAATTTCATAAAGTTAAAAAATGCTTTGTTGGATGCCCTTGCAAGTTTCAAAACTATTTTCGCAACCCGATGTAGTTGCAGGAACCATTGAAAAAGGATGGCATATTTATTATTCCCATGGAAAGTAAAGTCAAGAGGGAATAGCTTTGAAAGCTATCGGCATTGTGAATTGGTTTCAAAACAAGCTTTGAAGTCCGAAAGAGGTTACGAAACCACTTCATTTCCCGACAATCTTTGTAAAGCGAAAGAAATGAAGAACTAAAAGTATATCATCGGAGTTCTATAATTCTCATCGGCCCTCGCAATGGTTAGAGAAATCATTCAAAAGACCAAAGCATCATTTTAGAACACGTAAAAGCAAAGGCAGATTTTGAAGTCATTGGTCATCTTGCTTGGTTTTGGAAAGGCCTTCGAAGCTTGAAAAAAGTTTTTAAACTTGTCCTTTTTGCCGACAGCAATGAAAGTGAAACAACAAACAAGTGCTCATAGACACAAATGGTGTTTTCGCTCGCGTTATATAACGAAAGCTTGGAAGGTGAAATAAAGTCAAGCCTTATATACATGTTGTAAGGTTTCAATTATGATTTCGGGAACTAGAATAGGTTTTGAAACTTCCCTATTCTGCCGACAGCGAAGACAACTAACATAGAGAGTGCCATGATTTCAGAGAGGTAGTTACGGCTTGAACACAAAGTGAATTTGTTGAAAAGGTTTATAGTTCCCCAATCTTCATACGTAATATTGTATTGTCACTCTCAAGATGAAATCCATGGGCATTGTGATTGCTGTCCCAGAAGAATGCACAAAATGGAATCGTTGAAGAGACTTTAGAAACTCTTTTAGCAAATGCTACTGGCATGTGTAAAGCTAAACTCCATTGCCTGTGCCAAACTGGGAGCTTGAGAACAGAGTATAGAGAACATCAAGAAAATGGCATGAACAGTACATTATATTTAATGATGTTTGGAAAATGCTTTAAAGACCCATTATCTCACAGAATGTAATGATGACAAGATTTACATGAAATAATTTCTGATTTAGCATCCTTCTTGGGTTGATGCTGTATTTTTCTGCTATGCTGTGTTCTCTCTTTATTCAGCCTCTTGTGACTTTTGCCCTTATACACTATGACCCATGGAGCGAATAGAGGAAGGTCTTCTGTGTAGGAATTTATTGATTCAAGTTGTTCAGTGACGAATTACCATCCTTCTCATGATAAACATTGCCAACGTTTTTGAGTGGAGTCGTGCTTTTAAAAGGATACTCTGCTTCTCATGTCGCCTCTAAAATCTCCATGGAAATTGGCAATGGATGTCACTATTAATCGATTGTTCATATCAGATGGCAATAACCATAACAATTGCTAGGATCACTAGTAGACACAAATGCCCATTACGTATTTGAAATTCCATTAGAAATGTCAAATCCTTATACAAATACTTTGACAATAAATAGTAATCAAATGCAAGGCCGATTATCTGCTTGGCTAGCCAAGCATAAGTTAGCTCATAGACCTTTGGGTTTTGATTACCAAGGCACAGAAACATTACAGATCAAATCTGAGGATTGGGCCTCTATAGCCGTTGCTCTATATGTTTATGGTTTTAATTATCTCCGTTCTCAGTGTGCTTATGATGTAGCACCAGGGGGTTCCTTAGCTAGTGTATATCATCTTACGAGAATAAAGGATAATGCAGATCAACCCGAAGAGGTGTGTATAAAAGTTTTTGTCCCAAGGGAAGATCCCAGAATCCCGTCTGTTCTACGTATTTGGAAAGGTGCTAATTTCCAGGAACGGGAATCTTATGATATGTTGGGAATATTTTATGAAAGTCATCCATGTCTAAAACGTATATTGATGCCAGAAAGTTGGATTGGGTGGCCTTTACGCAAAGACTATATTGCACCTGATTTTTATGAAATACAAGATTCTCATTGAGTGTAAAAGAAAAAAAAATAGATATCTATCTTCTAGAATAAGATAAGACTCTGGCCGCAAACAAATTATTATTCATTTGTATTCTCCTATATTCATTGAAGAATATAGGATGAATACAAATAGTTTTATTCATATGGCACTAATTATTTATTGCCACGCACATCTCATGTACAAAAAGGAAAGCTCCTATAACAGTTTAAGTTTTTATTAGATTATATTGAGTCTAACCATCAAATCGAAAAAGATTTGAGTTTGCTATATGATACATAGTATCAAGATTCGATTAGAAAAGGGAACGCATATACAAACATGAATTAAACATATCCCGCCCGGTATGAAAAGAGTTTATGTGCGTAGACATAGATCTATATGTATCTATCTATGTATGTCCATCTAGACAGGCTCTACATGAAAAAAGAGAATATATATATAAGATAACACTATTACTGAATTCCATTTATTTATGGAAAGGATATCCATCAAATCTCATACTTGTACTTCTACATTTGTCTAAGTCCATCTAATAAATAAAATAAAAAATGGTTTCGTGTCCATCGGTGGTGTAACATATTCTGATTTGGGTAACCGTCTTCTATTGAATTGATAGGTCTATAATAGAACTTGCCCAATTAACAGATGTATTTTGGCACATTGGGGCCATAGAAGGTAGTATGTGTTTTAGTGATAGATAAGAAGTGCTCTGAAGGAAACGCTGATAGAACTCCATATTGGTATAAGGATAATTCTGGCATGTGGACCGATTCTCCATATCTTTGTTGTAAAGATGGGATTTTCCTTCATCGATCACATGTAAGTGTCGGGGTCATGTTTGAAGTATTAAAGGTTATAATGGGAACCAATTTTCGGGCTTATAGCAGTAAAGAATACTTAAGTCGCTTCTAGATTGAATGTTGCCCCAACAATTTCACACATAGTCCTCATCATATTTGTTATGTTAAAGGGTAAAGCTCATACCCCTTAAGATGATGGAGATTTAAATTGCACTATTTAGGATCAATAGATCATTATTGATAATGTGCCTTTGCGATAACTATTAAACTGGTTCCAAATTAAAGGTTCGAGCACATACAGTATATCTCCTAAGCATAAAGTGAAAATAGATGAGGGACTTTCCAGCCTGATGGCGACAAGGAACAATGAAAGGATATTCTATATTGGCCGACCTACACGATCTTCATTGGACCTCCTTTTCAGATTCATTTAAGGCACACGATGAACCTCCTAGTGACCCTTGTTCAAGTTTATTCATATGAGGAAATTTCTTTTGGTGAAAAGTCCAAGGTAGGATGAGGCAACATGATAGTTAAAGTGAAAGCTGTCGACTCTATAGCATATGTTGGGATCCCTGTTGGAATTATTAGTGAGTATGCCACTGGTGGTATCATAGGAGTTTTGTGAAGTGGTCGTGCAAGCACACTCTTCATAAGAATGATAGTGGAGTTGATCAGATTTTGAGAAGAGTAAATACCTCCATTCTGCAAATATAGGACATTGCAAACATGTTGAAGGCCCAACAATTAAATGATAAAACGCTACGATGAGGTATTATGCTTATTCTGGTTTGGGCAGCAATGAGTAAGGGATTTTGCAAGAGCTTGGAGCATTGATTAAGGGACCTCTTAGTTGTGGAGTTTAGATTTTTCAACTTCAGTGAAGGGAAATGGAATTCTCCTCAGAAATGGTACATCGTTATTTGAGGCTATGCGAGTATCATAATCCAATTATGGTTGTGTATGAAAGTGGATTTGCAAAAGCCAATAATGCTTCCATTCCACTGTCTAAAGCTCCAAATGATCAGTACAGGATTAACCTCCATGTCTATGTGCTTAAATATGTGCTGGCAGCAATAAGGAATGGTTTAGACACACGAGGATACTTCATATAGGCTCTGCTAGATAACTTTGAAGTTTTGACCAGTTACACATGGCGTTTTGGTTTTCATTATATAAACTTCAGTAACTTGAAGCAGTTCTCCAAGTTCTTTGCTTGATGGTACAAGACATTTCTGCACGTCTATGCTTGAGATGTTGGTAGTCGGTTTAGGATGATATCTGGCTTTGGTGGTTTGTGTTTAGTAAAGATCTCTTCACAACATGAATTACAGATTAGAATATTGCCAGTAGAGGAATGTCTCTGATTATTATAAAGTTTGTAATTATAATATTTCAAAGAGTTAAAGATATGAATACAGGAGTTCACAGTGAATTTATTTCATCTTTGTAAAACTTATAAAATTCCCAAAATAAAAGAATCAGTTACGAAGTTGAAAAGGCAGCTACGGGAGGTGAATGGTCTTTTGGAGCTTTATTTATTTCCAAAGAAACAAAGAAGGGCGATCTTTTTTCTGCTATTCATCTAGTGGAAGAAGGAGTAGTTTTATTTTCCTTTTCAAGCATAGTTTGCTGTACAGAGATTTTGAGTCTATGAACTCATGATTTTGCATTGGAGAAATAAAAGAGATGTTTTAAATTTGTGAATTTGTTAATGTTTCTTTTTGATTGCAAATGTCCTGTGCATCTTTGTAATCATTCTTCAGTATATTATCTGCTAAATCAGATTGTGTATGTGTTTATTCCAGAACATGTGAATTCCAATTAACTCATCTATTGGAAAGGTATGCTGTTTGTTCTTTCTTGATTATCATTTGTGGGTGTGGAATGGATGATCTATGCATCATTTATTTGCACTTTCTTTACTCTAGTTAATTAATCACATTTGTGTCATTGTTATGCACATTTGTTAGTTTTCCTTTCCTGCTTTCCGGCTAGAAGCACACCCAAAAATCAATTAAATCATACGAGGGAGCTGTACCTCTAAAATTTAGAGGAAGATTGCTAATTCAATAGCGATTTTCTAAGCTGTTAGCTAATTGGTCTTTGCTCAATAGGGCATTTCAAGGTCGTTTTTTTACAATAAATTGCAATGGCTAGTTTGTTTGCTAACACTCTTCAATTTACACAAGCGACTTACTCTTTCACACACAGGTGCAATTCTAATTCATGCAGTCACACACAAATACACTACAATGCATTTTAATATTTGAAATATATACATGACATTACATTAACACACTTCTATATTGGCCAGGGATCTACAAACAACCAGGACGACATAAGGTGGACCTAAATTCAAAATACATGAAATGTGTAATAGGTCAGTCCAAAAACAAATTTTCTTGCCACCAAAATAACTTGATGCCATGCGCTACCACAAGAACCTTAATGAGGTCCTATCCAAACACCACACACAAGATTTGAATTCTGCACGCAACTAGCCATTACTGCACACGCCTTGAACTTCAATTGGTTGATAGACAAACACAAAGAACCTTCTATCACTTCAATCTTTTTGCATGTTGAACATATACTCCAGAAACTTAGGAATATGATAGAAGTAGTATAGGCATACTCTCCTTTCAAACTACAGAGCAAAACACCACCCTTGAAAGAAATGCTGACCAAAGATATCACTTTGCCCAAAAACTATCTTTGAATAGAAATATACTGATACTGACTTTCAGATCACCATTGTCATAGAGAATAGATGCAAGCATGATGTTACAAGTATACAGTAGACATACACACACTCCTTGATACCTAATAATGTATATTTCTTGATTTTGCATCTTACAGTAAAATTGCCAACACTGACCAAATTGAACTTTTGACAAATAGAAAATCTTTTGCAACTCAAAATTGAAATATAATGATAATTCAACTTAGCCTTGAACAGAGAACTCCTTTGACAACAAACTTTTGATTGCATCCTTTGACATCAATGTCATTACAAACATCCTTTGACATCAATGACAACCTATGTTTAACAACCTTGACTATTGATGAATTGCAAGGCATGGTGGTCTTTGTATAATACAAATTCCTTAGGCATAGATAATGTCTTTGTTTCTTTAGGGCCTACACATAGCATAGAATTCTTGGTTATATACTGAGTCTTTCTTCTTTGCTTCATTCAACTTCTCACTAAAGTAGGCAATGGGTCTTCCTTCCTAAGTTAAAACTCCCACAATTACACTATCACTGGCATTGTAGTCAACATGAATAACCTTGCCAAAATTAGGCAATGCCAACATTGGTTGTTATGTCACTTTCTTCGTCAACAATTGAAAACTCTTCTTTGCAGCAACTGTCCATTGAAATTCTTTCTTATCACCTTTCATAGTCTTTGTGATAGGTGCACATATTCCACCGAAATTTCTTATGAACTTCTTGTAGAAGCTTGTCAAGCCATGAAAGCTTCTAGCTTCAAACATACTCTCGGGTGAAGGGCAATCTACTGTTGCCTTAACCTTCTCTGGGTCCATCTTTAATCCTTCTTTAGACACCACAAAACCTAGGTACACTAGTTCCTTTTTCATGAAACTACACTTCTTCAAATTCACAAGTGGCTTCTCTTCCTCTAACCTTTGCGAAATTTCTCTAAGATGCATTAAATGCTCTTTTATGTTTTATTAAAAATCAAAATATCATTTAAATATACAATCATAAATTTGCCAAGAAAAGGTTTCAATACTTCATTCATGTCATGTTCCCAATCATTTGAATTGATTTTGGAGGGAAATGAATTAAATAGTGTTTTTTAACACTACTAAATAAATAATATTATATATATATATATATATATATATTTAATTAATTAATAAATTTAAATTATTAAATAATAAATAACATTTAATTTTTAGTTGTGTCTGGCCGACTATTTTTAGGTTGGTGCCTCAATTCAATATTTGAATTATTGTTGATCTAGCCGACCACCTTTGGGAGGCTTTTTCGATCTCTATTTAAGCCGGTTGGTAGTTCTTGGATCTTCATCACGGGTTTGGAGCACTTGCTTGTGAATTGAGGACGTAGTCTCTCAATCGTAGCACTCAGGTTTGGACATAGTCTCAGAGCCCGAGGAATTCGTGTCTTCTATAATTATGATTTTCAGCGATCACTTGGGTTTGGGCTGTTCTTTGAGTTCGTGAGTCTTATTGTGGTACAGGTGAAGGATCAACATCCTAAAGTTGGGCGCCAGAGCAATTCCACTCCTTGGCGGAGCCTAGGCTCGGGCCAAAGGCACCATTCGACAATGCCATCTACCGGGACAATGCGTTATTGCGACTCTTCAAGGATGGCTCTAGCAGTTGGCAAAAGATCTGACGGAAGGATGTGAGTCACACATTGGCAGGAGCGACACATCAATTCAGAGATCATAGAGTGGTAAATCTGCTGAGAGCGACGCTATTATTCCAGGGACCTCGGGATCCGGGAGTTGGCGTCAAGAAACAATTGTTTGATGAGTTCTTACTGGCGGTGAAGACCCTTGCAAATTCTTGCAAATTCCAGGTCGGACGAACTCTGCAACTTCCAGGTCGTGTTTCACAAGATCCGTCTAACACCTTTGCCAAGCTTGCATTGAGAGTCAATTCTTGCATAGTCGGGTGAGCTCCAGAGATAGAACAAACACATTGGTCACTCAATCTATTGAATCCGATTTGTAAATGCTACCAATTCTGAGTCGCATTGTGATTTGGTTTGACTGTGAATCCTCCAGATTTTTATCTGTGTGTGCGGGTTCTTGTCTAAGTCTTTATCAATGCAGAAGCTTGTATTGGAAGACTCTGTTTTCAAATATTAATGATAATCGGGCCTGGAATTTATTGTTGCAATTTACAGTGTTTATATTATTCAGCTGGTTTTTTTCTGTGTAATCGATCTAGGTCTCTTACAGTGGTATCAGAGCTGTGATTTTGCCAGCCTGTGGACAATCAGAGATTTATGCAATTGAGTCAAAGAGATTTGAGGGCTATAGAGAGAGAGAGAGAAAGAGGATAAAGGCTTCTACTACGAGCAACGACACGGGAATAGGAGGTAGAGCTAAGAAGAAGATGGAAGAGCAGAATAACGAAATCAAATCCTTCATAGAGAAGCAGGATCAAGTGAATCAGACGCTGTTGCAAATGATGCAGACCCTCACTGCTGCAATAATGAGCAACAAATCAGGGCCTAACAACATTGAAGAGGGTAACTTTGAGTGATCCAGAGGAGGGAATAATAGTAGAGCTTCAAGAGGATCCACCTTTAGACCCTCCCAGTCGGTCTTTTTGCCTAGAGTAGAGACACTACATGAAGGGAAGATCAGGATCAGTTCAGCCTTAGTAGTGTGGTGCAAGATTACGAGAAGTTGGATGTCGACGCTCAAGCAACGATCCCTTTTACTGAATTCCTCAATGCTTCCTGAATTCCTCAATACTAGAAGAGGATTTGGAAATGATGGGAGACCACGTCCACAATGAGGGAATAAAGATCTTCAATACAAAGTCAGCAAGCTCACACTTCCTACATTTGATGGCTTAGAGAAGGTGACTGCACGTGCATGGGTAAAAAATTGAATACATATTTCTCCCTCAGCCCTATGACCGAAGATGAAGCTATCAAATTCGCCATCTTGCATTTGGAAGGGATAGCTCATGAATGGTGGTGTCATGGTCTTGTGACCCAGGGGTTTGATCTTGTGACTACATATGTAGATTTCACACAAAAGTTGATGGAAAGATTCGATAGAAGGGACCCAGAAATGTACTTCCAAGAGTTGACAAGGTTGAAGCAACAGGGTACCATGGACGAGTATGTTTCGGAATTCCAAAGAATAACTGTCATGGTTCTAGATGTCTTGGATAAAAGGCTTATGTTCCTTTTCATCGAAGGTTTATCTGATTCAGTTCGAGGGTTGGTAAGGGCTTTGGAGCCAATGTCATTAGAAGAAGCCATTCGAAGGGCCCTAAACCTTGAAGACTCCACCAAGAAGGATAAACCCATGATTAGGGGCTCATCAACAGGGCAACAAAGAAAACCTTTTCCAAAGGCCACATCCCCACCTAAGATCCCTCCTCCGAAGCCAACCGAAACAAACATGTCAAGGAATGAGCTTCGCCAAAGGGGCTTATGTTATTATTGCAAGGAATCTTGGACTAAAGGACATAGATACATGGGAAAAGGCCAAATCCACTACATTGAGATAGCCCCTGATGATGATGAAACTGAGATTGATGAGTTAGAGGAAGCTACTACTGAGGCTGAGCCAGAGGTAACCATGGAAGGAGAACATATGGGAGGCACTCTTGCTGCACTTTAGGAGCACCATGAAATCATTCTCTTCGCGTTAGAGGGATTCTCTAGGGATAGATAGTGGCCGTATTGATAGACAGTGGAGCCACTCATAACTTCATCGACAAGAGGATTGTTGCCAAGTTGTGAATGAAGACAAAGAACTTTGAAGGATTTGATGTTTCAGCGGCGGGTGGTAACATTCTCTCTTGCACTAGCCGGATTCAATAGATGGAGCTAATCCTAGGGGGCCATAGGATGAGAGATGATTTCTATGTTGTTGACATCGGGGATATGGATGTGGTGTTGGGAGTTCAATGGCTACATTCTCTTGGAGAGTACACCACCAACTACCAAACCATGGAGTTGAAGCTCAAGCATGATGGGAAAGAGGTTATACTGCGAGGCCTTTCCAGGAATGGTTTGACGGTGGTTTTAGCTAAAAGAATGGAGTGATCTTTTCGGAGAGATGAGATAGCTTGGGCAATAGAATGTTTGATCACAGATTTGAGACCTTCAAAGGAAGGAGGAGCTAACCCTATCGATATCTAATCCATTCTAGACAAGAAATGCAAGGTATTCTAGGAGATTCCTGCTGGGCTACCACCTGATAGAGGATTCCAACATGTGATCGAGCTTTAGGAGGGAGCCAAGCCCGTCATCACCACCCCCTATCGACACTCGAGGATGTACAAAGAAGAAATTGAGAAGGCAATCAAGGAGTTGTTGGACATGGGGCACATTCGCCCAAGCTCTAGCCCTTTTGCTTCGTTTGTAGCGCTAGTTAAGAAGAAGGATGGGACGCTGAGGATGTGCATTGATTATAGAGCACTTAACAAGAAGACCATCAAGAACCGCTATCCCATCCCCAAGATCGATGAGTTGATAGATGAGCTCCATGGTGCAGTATATTTCTCCAAGATTGATCTGCGTTCGGGGTATCATCAAATCAAAGTGAGGGAGGAGGATGTGCATAAGAAAACTTTCAGATGTCACTACGGGCACTATGAGTTCCTGGTCATGCCATTTGGGTTGACCAACGCCTTCGCCACCTTCCAGTCATGTATGGATCAGGTATTCATTGCATAGTTGAGGACATTTTTTTGGTTTTCTTTGATGACATCTTGATCTTAGTAGGACATGGGAGGATCACTTGAAGCATATTGAGGAGGTGCTAGATATTTTGGAGCATCATTCATTTTATGCCAAGATGTCAAAATGTGAGTTTGGGATGACTGAGATTCTTTACTTGGGACATAAGATTAGTGCTCAAGGGGTTAGTGTGGACGAGGAGAAGATCAAGGCGATTCAGGAGTGGCCTAGACCCAAGAACTTGTCACAGTTGAGAGGTTTTGTGGGCCTATGCAGCTATTACAGGAGATTTGTGAAAGGCTTCTCACAACTTGCAGCTCCACTAACCAACTTGACAAAGAAAGGAGCCTTCTCGTGGAGTCCTACAACTCAACAAGCTTTTGATAAGCTTAAGGAGGTAATGAGTTCATGCCCGGTTTTGGCTATTCCGGATTTCTCACTTCCTTTTGTACTTGAGTATGATGCTTTGGGCGAGGACGTTGGGGCAGTTTTGATGCAAAAAAAAATCCCATAGCATAGGAGAGTAGGAAGCTCATAGATTCAGAGAAGGTCTTCTCCATTTACAACAAACAAATGTTGGCCATCATGCACGCCCTTGCCAAATTCAGACAGTACTTGGTTTGTGGGAAATTCGTGGTGAAGACAAATCATAACAGCCTCAAGTTCTTCCTCAATCAGCGTGATTTGAATGATAGACAACAAAAATGGGTAAGCAAGCTTCAAGCCTATGATTTTGATATTGAATATGTGAAGGGAAAGAACAATGTGGTGGTTGATGCACTCTTTGGGAAGCCATATTTCTGCTCTATGTCTAATATATCTGCTGATTGGAAGGTTGCCATAATAGCTGAATATGCCAAAGATCCGTTTGCTACTAACATTTTGGAAGGAAGGTTACTTGATGATAGATACAAAGTGATTGAGGACCTCATCCTCTACAAAGAATGAGTGTATCTTGTACCAAATTTCAAGATTAAGGAGAGGATCATAAGAGCTTGTCATGATACACCCCTTGCTGGTCATCCGGGCTTGTACAAGACATACAAGCAAGTAAGGGAGCGTTTCTCATGGAAAGGTCTAAAGAATGACATATTGTAGCATGTTAGAGAGTGTTGGGTGTGCCAACAAAACAAGACCGAGCATGTTTTACCAATTGGATTGTTGCAGCCCCTACTTATCCCAAATCAGAAATGGGAAAGCATCTCCATGGATTTCATTACCGGGCTACTGAGTGTGCAAGGTAAAGATTGTATTTATGTGGTAGTGGATAGACTCACGAAGTATGCTCATTTTCATGCTATTTTCTTGGAATTTAGGGCCCCTCAAGTTGCTGATCTGTTTTTTAGAGAGATATTTAGACTCCATGGGTTGCCAAAAAACATTGTGAGTGACAGGGACAGCAGGTTCATTAGTTTATTTTGGCAAGAGCTCTTTCGTTTGGCATACACAGAGTTAACCCCAAGCACTAGTTTCCACCACCGAATGGATGGACAAACGGAGATAGTCAACAAATGGATTGAGGGGTACCTAAGGAACTATGTGATAGGGCAGCAATCAGCTTGGGTGAAATGGTTACATCTAGGGGAGTTTTGCTACAACACCACACATCATATGTCCATTAGTATGTCTCCTTTTAAAGCACTTTATGGATATGATGCCACTTCTTTCATGGATTTGATTCTTGCGGATAGTAGAGTGTCGGGTGCTAGAGATATGGTGCAACAAAACGTGGATATTATGAGAGATCTCAAGGAGAACTTGCAGCGTGCTCAAAACCAGTAGAAAATATATGTAGATCGCCATAGGAGTGAGAGGGTTTTTGAGGTGGATGACATGGTGTACCTCAGGTTGCAGCCTTATAGACAGTCAGCCCTCAAGGGAAATGGTGCAGAAAAGCTAAAGCCAAGATTCTATGGGCCTTAACCGTATTGTGAAAAAGATTGGGGAAGTTGCATATGAGCTCGAATTGCCTCAAGGCAGCAAAATCCACAACGTTTTCCATGTGTCGTGCCTTAAAAGAGTGCTGGGACAGTAGATTGTGCCTTCAATTGAGCTACCCCCTCTTGATGATGAAGGCAAATTGATTTTTGAGCCGGAGACTGTGCTCGACGTGAGGGAGAAAAGGCTGCAGAACAAGGTTATCCTTGAGTACCTGGTGAAATCGAAGAATCTCCCTGCCAAGGATGTGACATGGGAGGGTGTGGAGATCTTTGAGCACCCCAATTTGAGGTTGCTTGAGGACAAACAACAATTTGGGGGCGGGGATTGTCATGTTCTCAATCATTTGAATTGATTTTGGAGGGAAATGAATTAAATAGTGTTTTTTAACACTACTAAATAAATAATATTATATATATATATATATTTAATTAATTAAAAAATTTAAATTATTAAAATAATAAATAAAATTTAATTTTTAGTTGTGTTTGACCGACTTTTTATGTTGGCGCCTTAATTCAATATTTGAATTATTGTTGATCTAGCCGACCACCTTTGGGAGGCGTTTTTGATCTCTATTTAAGCCAATTGCTGGTTCTTGGATCTTCATCACGGGTTTGGAGCACTTGCTTGCGACTTGAGGACATAGTCTCTCAATCGTAGCACTCAAGTCTAGACGTAGTCTCAGAGCTTGAGGAATCCGTGTCTTCTACAATTATGATTTTAAGCGATCACTTGGGTTTGGGCTGTTCTTTGAGCTTGTGAGTCTTATTGTGGTATAGGTGAAGGATCGACATCCTAAGGTTGGGCACCAGAACAATTCCACTCCTTGGCCAAGCCTAGGCCTGGGCCAAAGGCACCATTCGACAGTGCCATCTACCAAGACAGTGCGTTATTGCGACTCTTCAAGGACAGCTCTAGCAGTTGGCAAAGGATCTGACGGAAGGAGGCGAGTCACACATTGACAGGCGTGACGCATCAATTCAAAGATCATAGAGTGGTAAATCGATTGAGAGCGACGCTATTATTCTAGGGACCTCGGGAGTCGGGAGTTGGCGTCATGAAACAATTGTTTGATGAGTTCTTATTGGCGGTGAAGACCCCCGCAAATTCCAGGTCAGACGAACTTCACAACTTCTAGGTCACGTTTCACAAGATTCGGCTAACACCTTTGCCAGGCTAGCATTGAGAGTCAATTCTTGCATAGTCGGGTGAGCTCCAGAGATGGAACGGATACACTGGTCACTCAATCTATTGAAACCGATTTGTAAATGCTGCCAAGTCTATCATTCTATGCAAATTTCGAGTCGCATTGTGATCTGGTTTGACTGTGAATCCTCTAGATGTTTATCTGTGTGCATGGGTTCTTGTCTAAGTCTTTATTAGTGCAAAAGCTTGTATTGGAAGACTTTGTTTTCAAATATTAATGATAATCGGGCTTGGAATTTATCGTTGCAATTTACAATGTTTATAATTCTCAGTTGGTATTTTTCTGTGTAATCGATCCAAGTCTCTTACAATTGATCAGTTGCATGAAGGTACTTGGGGCATTTGTTAACCCAAATAGCATCACTGGCCACTCATTCAAACCATCCTTTGTTTTGATTGCAGTCTTCCATTCATCTCCTTCTCTGATCTTTATTTGATGGTATCCACTTTTCAAGTCTATCTTGGTGAAATACTTGGCTCTATTCAAACAATCCATCATATCATCCATTCGAGGCAATGAAAATTTGTACTTGATAGTGATCTTATTTATGGCTCTTGAATCTGTACACATCCACCATTCTCCATCCTTGTTTGGTGTAAGTATTGCAGGTATAGCACATGGACTTAAGCTTTCTTTGATCAAACCCTTATCCAACAACTCTTGCACTTGTTTGTTTATCTCCTCATTGTCCATTGGGGTCATTCTATATAGTGCTTTGTTTGGTAAACCAGCCCTTGGTATCAAATCCATGCAATGACTTATGCTTCTCATTGGTGCTAATCCATTAGGTAATTCTGTCATCAAAATCTTTGAAAATTCACCCAAAATATTCGGTACCTCCATGGGTACTTCCTTCTTCTTTGTTGTCCTAATCTTTGCAGGCTTAGGAATGAAAGCATAACATGCCTTCTCCTTCTTCAAATCCTTCAAAAATTGTTTCCTAGTTACTAGACAAACCTTGGGATTCTTTTCTACCTCCTCATCGTTATCCTTCATTGGATTCAATATATACTCCTTCCCATTCTTCTCTATCTTATAACAGTTAGTCTTACCATCATGTATGGCTTGCCTATCATATTGCCAAGGTTTTCCTGATAGAATGTGGCATGCATCCATTGGCATTATATCACACATTATCTCATCTTTGTAGCATCCTATATAAAAATTCATTAGACATTTTTCACTTACCAATAATTGGTGTCCGTTCGGCAACCAAGAAACCTTGTAGGGATTGAGCTGTCTCATCCTCTTCAACTGCAACTTCTCCACCATTTCCTCTAACATTAGATTGTCAGTGCTGCCACTATCTATGATAACTTTGCAACATTTTCCTCTAGACTTACATCTGGTTCTGAATAAATTTCTCTTCCATGCTGGTTCTTCCTTTTGATTTCCATGTTTCAATAAAATCCTCCTCAACATCAATGACTCTCCATCTTTTGGATCTTCTCCACACTTGGGTGAAGCTACACTTTCATCTTTTGCTTGGGCCACATGAATTCTGACCTCTTTTCCTTTGCTATTGCTGGATTGTATTTGAGGACATTCAAATGCCCTATGTCAAGTTTCTCCACATTTATAGCATGTACCAATGAACCCTTTGCATTGTCCTTTGCCAAAGTTTTCTCGTCCTCTTGAGTAATCACCTTTGCCTTTGGAAGGTGCTGGCTTCTTGTTTGCCTTGGTATCCTCTTCCACCACTTGATTACCCTCTTCCATGTGAGAACCTTTCTTTACCTTTGGAGTTACTTTGTTGTTTCCTAAGCAATTTCTTTTTTGCCTTCAAGGCATACTGGTAGGCTTCTTCTATAGTATGCAATCTTGTCATGCTCATTTAATCTTGAATGGACAACTATAGACCATTTACATACGTTGACACTTTCTCCATATCGTCATCAACATGTCTTGCCCTAATACTCAATCTATAAAACTCTTATGTATATTCCTTTACACTAAATTCCTTTTGTTTTAGGTTGTGCAATTTCTCGAACAAACCTAAGTTATAGTCTGTTGGCAAGAATTTAGCCTTCAACTTCGTCACCATTATGTCCCAAGATTTAATCTTATCTTTGTCTCTTCTTTGCCTCTTTGTTTGCAGATGTTCCCACCATAGGGATGTGTGTCCTTTCAACTTTGTACATGCAAATTTCACCTTCTTGTCATCTTCAATGGACTCAAAGTCAAAATACTTTTTCATTTTTGATATCCAATCTACAATTTCTTCAATGTTTAAACTTCCGTTATAGCTTGGAGGATCAATCCTTGGTTTGCTACTGATTTTGGACATTGCTCTCAAGAATCTTTCTTCCCCTTGATCTAAGGCACCTTCATTTGCTTCATTGCTTCTGCAGCTCCTACCACTTTTTCTCCTTCATCTTCACTAACATCTTCAACATGCACCCCTCGTCTCTGTGCTGCCTCTATTGTGTCCAATCTTGCTGTAATTCCTCTTAACATTTCTACAATGGCCATATCACCAGCCTGTGGTGTTACTCTTTTTCGGCCACATCCTTTGTGGGCCATGTCTCTTCAAACCTTTGCAATTGTAGGTCTTCTCTTCCTCTTACTTACCCACAACAAAAATTCTCTAGGGTTTCTTCTCTCGGCAGGAATACAACAAACTGTCACTCTCAAAATCTCACTTTGATACCACTTGATGCAATCCGAATTGGGGAATCCTGTTGAATTGCCCAATCACACAACCAAATGATGCAAGAGCATCAATTAACAACTCAAATTCATCAGGGGAACTTCTGTCCCAAACACCTTTAGAGAAGATCACATTGACAAATCCATCAAAATTCACTTATTCTTTCATCAAAAATCACTACTTTTCATTTGTTTTCTCTTTGGCAAAAAGACATCATTCACTCAAACTTGCTTCCACACACTTGTCAAACTCTAAATCACCTTTGAAAACTTCAAATAGACAGATTCAAATCAACCTCCACTTAAATTATTGTTTTCACAATTTCACTCTTTTTAGCAGCCAAGGACACCTCTTTACACATAGAAATCACTTAACCAAATCACCTAAATGACAAATACTGCCCTCTAAACTCTTTCCAAACATTGAAGCACCTTTAATAACATCATTAAATCAATTCCAAGACATTTTCAATCATTCATTTCACTGTTCCATCAAAATATTAGTTTCTTGCATTCAAAAGGCCAAATTTGCTTGTGAGTGCCAAAACACTAAATCGGGTGTATCCTGCAAACCACATTGAATCTCAACAGGATAAATACATTTTTGGGAACCCATTTCAGCCTTATTAAACATACTTCAACAGCAGGTGCTGGTGTTTTGAAAAGAATCAACAGAAAATTGACTGTCCCATTTCAATCATAGGCCTAATTAGGCCAAAATTACAAAGAGACCACTGAAGGATCAACTTTTTAACACCTCACACCCCTGGGCAGCAGTAGAAAAGGTCTAAAAACTTACAAATCACTAACTTTCGGAGGGTAAAAGGTTCATTATTACACTAAATAATAAAACCCTTGAATTTAGGCTTACCAATGATCAAGAATGTGAGGGTTTATTAAAAGTTACGCTTCCAAACCTCTTTTCACTTATCCACTGCTTTAAACACATGGGAATATGTCTGCACACACTCAAGGAATCATTCTCCAACCTTCTTGCACACCTTTACATCATTTAGCACCTTGGAGCCATTCATTTATATAAGAAAATCACTGGTTTTCTGTCAGAACAGCAGCATTCACATTCTAATCTCGCCTTCCCCTGCACAAATCAACACCAAAACAATCTAAAGCATCCTATACAAACCTACTCCACCGAACTACAAATCCCTAATCGGTGGAGCAGTCATTTAAAATCTGATTAGACTCTCAAAACCTTATATAAGGTTGCAGACCGAACCACAGAAAAGTTGCTCAAACAATTGCTATACTTAATGGATTCCTTCCTAAATGGATTCAGATGAAAGGTAACTCCCTATCCTACCAAGAACAATAAGATTTTGAAACTAGAACTGCTGTACAGACCGTACAAGATGATTAATAACAGAAAGAACACAGAAATTCCTGAAAACAGGGTACTTTTACTATATTAAATCTTCAAGAATACAAGCATCTGCTTTTCCATGCCCTTACAATGCTTTATAAATCCTTTTCAACAGTTAAGGCAACTGCCTTTTCAGCTCCAACGACCTATCCTTTCCTCTTCCTACAAAAGACTCTTCAAATTCCTGATTTTTTTGCCTTTTTGCATAATTGGCAACTTTTAGTAATTTTACATTTTTTTTTGCTTTTTCCATCTTTTGATCTCCTAAAGACTTCTTAAAAACTTTAAACACATTGAATATGACCACCCAAGACCTTTTACAATGCTTTACTATTGAAAATTGAAATTTTAAAAATTATGCCTTTTGAAGGTATTTAGAGGACAAGGTGCTCTTGCACCACCAAAATACAATGTTCAATATGAAACAATGTTTACAAAACAATTGAAATCCTAAGTTTATTATCTAGCAGCAAATTCTAACACAAGAGTACACAATAGATCGTTTTTTATCTTCAATCGCCCTTCTACAACTTGCCAAAGATCCCCAAATGCATGCTATGATCCTCATTTTATTTGTTGGTGGCTTGGAAGATGAGTCAAATTCGATCTTGGCCATTACAACCACCAATTCATTGCAAAAAGGTCAAAGTACAGTGGTAGGTTAGGAGTCTGCAGAGTGCAGTAGCAAGCAAAATTTTTGTAGAGGCAGATGCAAGTGGAAAATCCGCAATCGGCTGGTTCAAACACAAAATCCTGTTTCAGGTTCAGTTGGTTGGTCAAACTCTACAATCCATACATGGTGACGTCATCATCCAGTTGAAGTTGGCTGACGTCATCAATAAAGCTATTCATCTAAATCGGTTTGTTAACTTGCGAAAGTTCAGTTCACTTGATATAACCCACAAGTTCAAATGACCAAAAGGATCCTGCAAAACTCTCATTGGAAACGTAAGTGCACACACCTGCAACTAGATAATCACCCTCAAATTTCACACACCAGGCGGACTAGGTATGAATATGGTCAGCTATTCTATTTTGTAATTTCTGAGCACTTTGTTAGTTAAGGGGGACATCATTGTGTCAATCAAGGAAGATACTATAGATTCTACAAATTGTTATATGCCTTGTAGTTCTGAATTAAATGTTATGATCTGAAAAGTCTGTTTGATCAGCTTTAGCTGTGTTTATTCCTGTAGGATTGATTATGCATAAGCAGGAGTCTGTGAAGTAATTTAAATCTGGAAGTTTTTGCAATTGACCTAGTGTTTGATAATTGGTTAAATCTGCCCTAGAACTTAACAAGTTATCAAGGACATTACATTGGTATCAGAGTAGACAATCCTGCCAGCCTGTTGGGAAATAATTGTGCATGCAGTTATGTCAAAGAGACCTGAGGCCCTTGGAGAGAGAAAGGAAGAAAGTAGAAGCAATCGCACAAGGAAACAATAGTGGAATTGGAGGCAGAGGTAAGAAGAAATTGGCTGAACAGTCTAATGATTTGAAGGCATACCTGCAAAGGCAGGAACAAATGACACAAACGCTAGTGCAGATGATGCAAAACTTAACCAACACAGTCACTCACAACAGATCTACACTACACAATACTGAAGGAAGTAATTTAGATCAGTTTGGGGTTGGAAATCATATTAATGATAGTAGAACCCCAGTTGGATCAACCCTTAGACCCTTCCAACCCACTTTTTTGCCTAGAGTGGAAACACCACAAGAAGAAGGAGAGTAAAATTAGGTTGCAAATGATTTCACTACCATTGTAGATGAGTATATGAGACTTGATCCAATCACTAGAAGGGAGATTTCATTTGAACAATACAATGATGCTAGATCAATAAGTGGATCCAAGAGCAATAGGAGACAACCTATGCAATAGTTTAATAGAGATCTTCAACACAAAGTAAGTAAATTGACACTTCCTATGTTTGATGGCCCCGAGAATGTTACTACATAGGCTTGGGTTCAAAAATTCGATACATATTTTTCGTTCAGCCCTATGATAGAAGATGCAATCAAGTTTGCCATTATACATTTGGAGGGTGTGGCTCATGAGTGGTGGCATCATGGTCTTATAACACAAGGGTTTAACCTTATTGCGACGTATACTGATTTCACACAAAAACTCAGATAGATTTGATATAAGAGATCCGAAGGTGTATTTCAATGAGTTGACACGTTTGAGGCAACATGGGTCGATGGAGGATTATGTCATAGAATTTAAAGACTTGCAGTTATGGCCTAGATGTGACAGATAAGAGATTTATGTTCCTGTTTGTTGAGGGATTATTAGAGTCATTTCGCGGGTTGGTGAGGGCCTTTGAGCCAATGTCCTTGGAGGATGCTATTCGAAGGGCCTTAAGCCTAGAGGACTCTGCTATGAAGAATAAATATTTTCCCAAGTGTGCACCAATAGGGCAGCATAGGAAGCCATTTCATAAGAATGTTTCCCCAATCAAAGATTTTGCCTCCAAAGCCTAGTAGGGTGGACGAATGTAAGAATGAGCTATGAAGGAAAAAATTATGTTTCACTTATAGGGAGCCTTGGGTACTGGGTCATAGGTGTTTGGGAAAAGGACAAATCCACTATAAAGAGGTAGATTCTAATGATGATTCAGAGGTAGGAGAAGTTGAGCTCGAGGATGTTACAGATGAGGTTGAGCATGAGGAGAACGTAGAGGGAGAGCATTCTAGAGGCGCTCTTGTAGCACTTTCAGGAACACCTAGATATCATTCCTTCTGTATTAGAGGATTCCTACAAGTACAAAGGGTGACAATTTTAATAGATAGTGAAGCCACCCATAATTTCATTGATGAGGGATTGGTTGCTAAGATGAGCTTAAGGACAAAAGACTTTGAGGGATTTGATGTGATAATGGCGGATGGGTATACTATTCCATGTAATTGCAGGGTTTAGTGGTTGGAGTTGACTTTAGGAGGAAACAAGATGTGAGATGACTTCTATGCGATAGGCATTGGTGAGATAAAATTTGTTTTGGGGGTACAATGGTTACACTTAGTGAGTACACACAAAATTATCAAACCATGGAGTTGAAATTCAAAGCTAATGGGAAAGAGGTAGTTCTTCATGGCCTTTCCAATGGGGGTCTTATGATGGTTTCAGCTAAGAGGATGGAGAGAGCTTTTCGTAGAGACTAAGTGGCTTGGGCAGTAGAGTGTTTGGTTACAAATATAGGTCCATCCAAGGAGGAAATGCCTTATAATGTTGACATCGAGTCTATGTGACAATATTTTGGTAGGCCAACTTTGGAGTCAAACTCAACCAAGAAACTATCTTTCAACTTATGAAGATTGTTTTTTTGTCCATGGGGATCAAAATGTGCCTACTAGTCTTGTGAATGATCACCACTTATGTATGTCTTAATTGACACAAGTGTCAGTTTGTAAATGATTATTGTTTATGCATGTATTGTTGTTGTTGTACCTCTTTTCCTTACTCAACAATATGAGTATCCCACTACACATTTGTGGTGTGTGCAAGATTTTGAAATTCTTGAACTATCTTATCAAAAGTTACTTCTACTTGCCTTTCAAAACTATCCTCTTTAATCACTTGTCATAAATTGGGTGTTGCAAACCTCATTACCTACTTAGTGTCAATTAACAAACAGTGCTGATAAAAGGAATCATGCAAGATTGTGATGTTAAGGATGTAGCTAGGTTCGTCATTGTCCAAATGCACATATTCCATATCCTCAACATTCGATTGGGGAGCTACCAATGGCTGGCCTTTACATGCGCAACCAAGCAGGAGGCTACCAATGGCTCTCTTATGTGTGCGACCAAACAATTCACGTTTCCTCATTTTTGTGTGGATGATCCGCCCTCCCTTGACTCCCACAAGCACATGATGCCTCACATCAACATTTCCTCCATTGTGCCACTTCCTTGGCATGCGTAGTGACCATTAGGGTCTATTCTACCTTAGTTATAGCTATTGTGGCATTGTGACTTTGATTCCACTTCTCACATTGCTTGCTTTGGAACTGTTGGCCTCCATTAGTCCACACTATTCAATTCTTGTGCTAAACTTGCTACTCCTTTCACCATGCACCCTTATTTGTGGTAGGCGACTACTTCGTGTTGACGGTTTTAATGCATTTTTTAACAAGAAGTATCCTAATGCAAGGTGCTAATTACTTGAGGAGACTTTGCCAATGCAAGGTGAGGAACTAATGAAGTGCTTCTTCTACTGAAATGTAGGTAGATATTGCAAACATAGTTGCAACCAACTAAAATAGGTGCACAACTAGGGGGAACAAGCACATATCAATTATCCACCAACCATTCAGAATTATCAAATGGTGCAATCATTAAGTGCACCCAGAAGACTCAAGTGTAAGATCAATATCACATCACTGATCCAAATTAATGGGGAGGATCATGTATACCAACATTTGTTTGCTAATTACCCAAAAAACATTTGAACACCATCACGTGTTAGATGGCATCAATATGACAGAACAAGCCATCTGTAATCTTTGGTCAATAACTGTCAATTACTAGTATGCAACAACCTAAAATCATGCAACTAAGCAATCACAACACATTATCTTCTTAACATGTGAAAAGGCATCATCGACATTCTGCAATAAATCACCTGTAATGTCCCCTTCCTAAGCAATTCAATGAGGTGGACAGTTAGCCTATGCAGTGGATTCCTGTAGGCTAATGTGTTGGGATTGGGTAATCCTTGGGGGACAATTTGATCTAGCATTTGGGCAATAACATGTGCTTTTTTGGAGCTTTGGTGGTCGAGTTATGCATAACGCCTCTTTCTGGGGGTGTTTTTGATGTTTTCTGCCATACTATTTTTAGTAAGTCAGTTTTGGGCATCGACGGGGCCAGTTGTCAGTATTGCTATTTTTTAGAATAGTCGGTGGATGCTATTTTTGGTGTCATCTTGATATTTGACATGGTCTAGTGGGTTTAAATTAGATAATGATAAGTTATTAATTAATAAAGTTAAATTAAAGATTTAACTTTATCGTTATTTAAATTTATTTGATAAAGTGACTATGGGCATCAATATTAAAGTGCAAATGTTTTATTTAAATGAATGGACCCCTTTTTGGAATTGGATGCCACTTTGGAAGAATAAAGTGTTTTTTCTAAAATAAATTAAAAAGGCAAAAGTAAGGGGGGCATGGCCTTTTGGGGAGATTAAAAAAGTTATTTTGAAGAGCTCATTTGGTATGCTGGTTATTGTTTGAGAATAAATCTTGCTGGTTAAACTTGTTCATCTTGTGGCTTTGTGAGGATGCAAACCCTTGCAGAGAACATCTTCTACGTTGGTGAAAGATCCAATTTGGAAGATTTGTTGGTGATTTCCAGTCAGGAATCACAACTGGGCTTCATTGGAGGTTGATTACTTCAGTTTTTCATAGTAAGATCAGTGCAGATTTGAGGAGTAGTTTTGAGCATTGATTAACAGCAGGTTAAAGGTTTTGCAAACTCAAAAAAGTCCCTTACATAAGTAGGCCATGCCATTCCCAAGCAGGCCGTACAACATCGAGGAGGGCGTGGGTTTTATTTGGTTGGTCGCATAGGGTTTTGGACGACACGTAGTAGGTTTGGAGGCGCCTAGGACTTTGAAAGGCTTGTGTTTGAGTTTGGTTCAAGAAGTTTTCTATTTCGGAATGTAGTGTCCCATTTTTGGAGGCTCGAATTGCTGGTTACAACTGCAACACCTTGTCCATATTAAAGTTCTATTGTATTATTTAATGGTCATCTTAGCCTTTAGTTAGTTAGTAGTTTACTTTCAGTTAAACTAGTCTGCTTTAGTTAGCTTTTAGTAACTTTCTGTTCTTTGCTTTTGTTATTGTTTGTTTTTTTTAGAAACATCATCTCGTATTGTTCTATTTAAGGAGCTTCCATCTGCTTTGTAAATAAGAATAATGAATATCAATTATCATTTCATGGTATCAAAGCTTAGGCTCAATTTATTTGAATTTTTAGTAATAAAAATTTGGGTTTTCCTAAGGAATTTTTTAGAAATGTCTTAGATGTTTTTTTAGCCAATTTAAAAAAAAAAAAAATCGAAGAAATTTTTAAAGAAATTTTGTGAACCGATTTTTTTGAAAATCGAAGGGTTTTTGAAGCAGATTTTCGTGGAAGATTTCGAAGAATTTTTTTGAAGTGTTTCAAAGTGAAAATCGTGGCATCTTTAGTGAAGTTTTTTGAGGGTTTTTAGAAGAGAATTGCGGATTTGTTTCTCTCAGAATCACGCTTTTATTTTCAAAGATTGTGTTTTTTAAAAAACTTAAAATCGTGCCTCTTTTTTGCGGAAAATAGCAAGTTTGCACGTCGTTGAGGGCTTTTACCAGTTTGGGAAAATCAGACGTGTCTTTTTTTTCTGTGTGGGGTCTTTTTCTGACGTTTTTGGGCGTGGGTTCCTGGTTTTTTCATGCAAATCCGTGTCTGATCTCTGGGCATCTTTTTTTTCCGTTTTCTGGGTGACGGATTTGAAGGAAATGTTCTGCATTTTTTGGGCAACTTCAAAGGTATTTTGCATCTGAGAAAAACATGATTTTTTGCCAAATCATGAGGGTTTGTGGGTCATTCTGCTTTCATTTTTCGTTAGCCGGTTTTTTGACATATTTTTGCATTTTTTGTACCCGTGATTCGTCGAGTTTTTTGAGCAATTTCTTTAAAAGATTGTGGGCGACCTTGGAAATTTCATGGGTCTGTCAAATCTTGGCATTTGTGACATTTTTCTACAGTTTCGTGGTAGCTAGGGTTTGCTAAAGAAATCGTGAACTCTCTCAAGGGTTTTTGTTGGTTGCTCAGAATCTTGTTTTTTTCTAAAGGAGTTTTTTAGTTCTCAATCTTTACCTCGTTTTTCATGTTTTTGAAAAACGACTGGGATGGCATCTACCTCTTATGCATTGATGGCCAAACGACCAACAAATCGTGTTAAATCATCTGCTTGGTACACCGATTCTGGAGCCTCTTGGCATTTTACAAACAGGAGAGATTGGTTCATGGATTATATGGCTTGCTCCGATTCTGTCATCTTTGGTGGTAGCGAAGAGTATATAGTTGTTGGCAAGGGCAATGTCCAAATCACTTCTAATGGGAGAAATTTAATATTTCTCAATGTATACTATGTGTCGGGTATGGAGCTTAATCTGCTCTCGGTGAGTCAAATTATGCGACATAGTCCAAAGTTGGATATCATTTTCAGTTCACACAGGTGCCGTATTGTTGATAAGGAGTCCAAGAAAATTGTGGTAGTTGGGCTCGAGGATCATCATGGTTTATATCGGTGGCTTGATACTGGAGATCCTTTGGAGCATGCACTGGTTGCGAGGAGTTCCTCTATTAGCACTCTTTGGCATCAGTGGTATGGGCATCTCAATATTGCCTACCTCTCTTAGTTGGCTCGAGAGAATTTGGTAGAAGGCCTACCTAAGATTCAACAACAGACACATGGTGTTTGCGGAGCTTACCAAGTAGGGAAGCAACATCATACTCCATTTTCAAATGAGAGGTCTTGGAGAGCATCCAAGGTTCTACAGCTGGTTCATGCAGACGTTTGTGGACCAATGAATACTGCATCGGTCACTGGAGCCAGGTATTTCTCCTGTTTGTTAATGATTTTAGTAGAAAAATGTGGGTGTTTTTTCTCAAAGCGAAGTCACAGTATTTAATGAATTTCAAAAGTTTAAAGCATTAGTTGAAAAAGAGTCTGGATGTCAAATCATCACCCTTAGGACAGATAATGGGGGTGAGTTTTGTTCTAACCAGTTGTTGTACCCAAACCAAATTTTTTGCTTCATAAGGCATTTTGCTTAAAATGATCTAAACCTTGTAAATATGAGGTCAAAACTCAGTTTTTGGGCAAATAAAGTACGGGCTTTTGGTCAGTGTGATGTTAGGAAGATACTGGCAGAATTTGAAATTTTTGAAAATTAGGGTTTCTAAAATCTATTTTTAGCTCAAAACCCTAAAAAATAGGAACTTGGTAGAATTGGTTGGAATTAATTTTGATTGGCTTATTTCACATCACGATCATAGTGGTGAAGTCAGTTTCAGTTAAAAGTCAATTTAAGGCTGGTGGGTAGTTTTCACTTTTTCAGGAGAAAAGTTAGGACCTCTGAGGTCGTCAATGGCAGTTGGCCAGTACCAAGTATCAAAATCTAAGCCTGAAGCTCAAAGCAGAACGCTTTACGAAGAAAGATGTTGAAAAATATGCTTTTTGATGGAGGGGATTTTCAGATTGGCAAAAGTGCTAAAATATTCTAGGCCTAGGAACTTTTCACTCTGTAACGTGGTAGACGCTTGTGCAATCAACATGCGAATCAACTTTACAGTGTCCGTACATGTGAAAATGATGAAGTATAGTCATACACACACCTTGGTAGTCACAACGCTTCAACGTGGTTAACTTCAATAGCAGATACAGTGTTTGCAAAGCTCAAAATGGTGGAAATTAGTGAGTTCAGAGCAAATCTGCGCCCCTATAGCCCAGGGGCGCCCTTCCATTTGAAGGTCAAGATTTGATTGCTTTGGATGGAGAATGCATTCATTCTTTTATGTTTTCAGTTAGCTTTCCGATTAACTATGGAGCAAGATCATCTGAGTTGAAAAACTTCGGCAAGCGAAGGCGGAAGCAGAGGTTACGACAAGTGTATTCCACACGGAGACAGTCTAGAAATACAGATCTGCGCCTCTGTAGCTCAGGGGCGCCCTTCTTTTTGAAGGCCCAAATCTGGATGCATGTGTGTGCTGATGGATTCAGTCTTTGCAGAATTAGTTTGGCTTTTCAACGAGCTATCAAGCGGAAGCGTATCCAGGACAGAAATTTGGTTATTAGCGTCAGAAGTGGAAACTGCAGATAGGATACATATCAACAAAGGTTGCTGAAGCATGGTTTGAGCGCCCCTGTAGCCCAGGGACGCCCTTGAATATGACTTGTCAGATGGATGAGTTTGCTAATGAAATCTTCCTGAGATCTTTTCTAGCTTAGTCCAGCTTTGCAACGCACACATTCACAAGACGATCCGGTTTTTTGAGTGATCATGACAGAAGTTCTACTAAGCACGTAAAATAGAGGATGGTGAAGCATAGCTACACAAAGCTACACATCTGTAGGCTAGGGGCACCCAGCCTTTAGGCTTGCCAGATGGGGTTATTTGCAATTGCAATCTTCACAAGACTTGTGTGCAATTACTCTAGCCTAGCCATTCAACGAGATCAACCGTCAGCCTCCGGGATTTGGCGAGTGCTCGTACGTGCGAGGTCAAGGTGACAATGCTATAAAGTGGAGGTGGTTGAAGACAGTTCAAAAAATGACTCAGATTCCCAACTCGGATTCCCAGCTCGGATTCCCAACTCGGATCCCCAACTCGGGTTCCCTGCTCAGGTTCCCAACTCGGATTCCCAACTCGGATTCCCATCTTCGTTCCCCAGCTCGGATTCCCATCTCCGTTCCCCAGCTTGGATTCCCAACACGAGTTCCCAGCTCGGGTTCCCAAGTTGGGTTCCCAACTTGGATTCCCAGCTCGGTTCCCAACTCGAGTTCCCAAGTCGGGTTCCAAATCGGATTCCCAACGCGGTTCCCAACCCAAATTCCCAACTTCGGTTCCCAACTCGGATTCCCAAACCGGATTCACAGCTCGGTTTCGAGGTCGATTCCCAGCCAACTCAGATTCCCAACTCGGGTTCCCAACTCGTCGGGTTCACAGCTCGGGTTCCCAGCTCGGACTGTCGGGACGGGACACTTGGACGAGACAAGATGGGCGGGACGAGATTGCATGAATGGTGACTGCGTTGTTAATGTTTGCCCCAAGATAGCGTGGTGACAATTCCTTCGTGGGTGTGATCATACCAGCGTTAGTGCACCAGATCCCATCAGAACTCCGCAGTTAAGCGCGCTTGGGCTGGAGTAGTACTGGGATGGGTGACCTCCCGGGAAGTCCCGGTGTTGCACCCTTTTTAGTGTTTGGTCGGGTGACCCACTTTTGGGACAAATTTTTAGAATCCACTTTTTGGAGCCCATTTTTGATACCCCTATTCTCTAACTGTCAGGGGCCACGCCTATTCACAGACCCGGGGCCTGACTGTCAGGGGCCACGCCTCCGTGCGGCACCGAAACAACGGTAGGGTACTCTCACTCCCCCATTAGAGTTATTCGGCAGATTCCCATGCAATTGTGGGAAGTATCCACATTTCTGGCTTGACCCCCAACTCGGTCCCAGCTTGGGTTCCCAACTCGGATCCCCAACTTGGGTTCCCAACTCGGGCTTTCGACTCGGTTCCCAATTCGGATTCTCGGCTCAGTTCGAAACTCAGATTCCCAACTCGGATTCCCAACTCGAGTTCCAAACTTGAATTCCCAACTCAAATTCCCAGCCCGGATTCCCAACTCGGGTTCCCAACTCGTCGGGTTCCCAACTCGAGTTTCCAGCTCGATTCCCAACTCAGGTTCCCAACTCGGGTTCCTAGCCTGGTTCCCAGCTCGGTTCCCAACTCGGATTTCCAGCTCGGTTCCCAGCTCGGATTCCCAGCTCGAATTCCCAATTCGAGTTCCCAACTCGGTTCCCAACTTGGATTCCCAGCCCGCTTCCCAACTCGGGTTCCCAGCTCGATTCCCAACACGAGTTCCTAGCTCGGGTTCCCAAGTTGGGTTCCCAATTCGGATTCCCAGCCCGGTTCCCAACTCGGGTTCCCAGCTCGATTCCCAACTCGAGTTCCCAGGTCGATTCTCAACTCGAGTTGGGAATTTGGGTTGGGAACTGAGTTGCGAACCTGATTTGGGAATCCGAGTTGGGAATCAAGTTGGTATCCCGAGTTCCTAAGTATAAGGCTAGAATTTTCCTTGAAAAAGGCGATTCTCTTTTAAAGGCCTTAGAAGCAAGTTTTTGGCTTCGTTGTATCCAAGAACGTCTTTTGCAAGTTGACCAAACTGTATAAAGAGACAGACGGCACGCGAATCAGAGCATTCCAGCTCCCGGTATCAAGGGTCAAAGTATGGTGTTCGGATGAAAGTGACTCTTTTGTCAAAATGGTATTTGTGCTATCACAAAATAGGGGCGCCCATCCTTTTGGGGTTCCTGATTCAATTTTTAGATACCTTACATACAATCATTGGATGCAGAATACTTCCAGTCACGCAATGAATCCACTATCTAGTCAGCAGGGTTCATCATTCACCATCAATAGCAGTTTGAAGCATCGGAAGGCAGTACAGAGAAATGGCTAAGTCTGGAATCAGTGCATCAATTTAATCAGAGGCGCCTAATTTTCTAAGGTGTTAGATGATGATTTTAGCAGTTGTTGCTCCCAGCAGACATTTCATCCTTGTTATGTAGGGTTCACAGTGGATATCTCAGCACGGTCGCAAGATCATTCAATCATCAGGAAATTCAAAGTTGAACACGGTCAGATGTAACTTTGTAGTCAGCTATAAAGTAGGAGATACTCAAAAATCTCATAACGATTGCAAATGGACGCCTAGAAGGTCAAATTTCGGCTTTCTAAAATCAGCGAAGTTTGCTGGGCACATTCAGATGCTATTTTTAGCAAAATGATTAAATAATATTTTTGCATGTAGAGCATTAAAAAGTGACGAATTTCTTCAAAGAGCTAAATATTGGTGCCTCTTTTTAGTTTGCATGTTTTAAATAAAATATTATTTCTATCTAAGACTCAGAGACAGTGGCAGTTCAGCTGGTGAAGGGCCAATCAAATTCTTCCTTCACAGTTAGGGTTTGAGCTTGCAGTCTTGCTTTTGTGGTATGATTTTTCTCTAGTTATGCAAGCATGACATTCATCATTTCATTCATTCAGCTTGAGCAGACGTGAATTCTTTCCAGAGTTGGGCGAATTTCTTTAGTAGTCAGTTGTGAAGGCATCAAAAATATTCTTTTGTAGGTACAAGTCCAGATTCATCAGCAGGATTCAAGGCAGAGTGGCGATTTTGACAGAAGAAGATAATAAATAAATAAATAAATAAAAAACTAAAAAACATCTTTCTTCTTCTCTAAAATTCTTCCATCTTCTCGTCTTAAATTCTCTCGCATGTTTGAAGAATTGGCGTTTTTGGCAAAACAAATCATTTGGGTTGATTCAGAATTGCTTTCTCAGTAAAAGCCATGTGCTAGAATTTTCAAGGAAAATTTGTTCCAGAGCATCAGTTCTTGAGGCTCTGATTTTCTGAAGTGAAATTCCTTTGCATGGTGGAGTAGAAGTCAATAGTTTTCGAATCTAACGTTGTGGGTTGTCTTAGAATTATCTTTTGGACAAAACCCATATTTCAGATTTTCTTGGGAAAAAATGTCCTCACAGCCCCTCAAATCTCAACTGAAAACCTTTTGCATGCGGGCCTAAATCACATTTTTTCACAATTTTGACATTGTGGGTCATCTTAGAATTTGATTCTACATAAAACTCGCGTCTCAGAATTTTCTGTGAAAATTGCCCTTCGACAAGCTATTTTTAGCCCCAGCAGGCTATTTTTGGTTTTCCAGAAAAATTGTCAGAATATAGCCGTGTTCACAGTCAACAGACGAGTTTTTCAGAATGCAGTTCACACAGTTCGATTTCAAGACCAAGTCAGTTTTGACTCATGACTTCATCGGACCAGTTGATTCAAATCTACATAAGGTGCTTCTAGAAGCAGTTTTGGATCCACTCAAGATCAGAGATTCGGTAATCAAGAACATTCAGCAGTCTCAAGCCCCTCGACATTGAGCGAAGTCTGGGTATACCTCAACATCCAGATGGGTTGGTCATTTCCATGAATAAGAGCGAGCAAGCATTCAATGCTGAATTGGATAAGTGTCAAAGCGTGAAAAATGTGAGAAGTGTCAAGCTGCAGAAGAAACAGTGGCCATCACTTCAGTTACAGAGCCGCCAGAGTTACCAGCCAGTGAAGGGCCAGTTTAAGTATGCAGAGATTTTCAGGTTTGCTTGAGTTACTGACAAGCAGTAAATTGACAGTTGAGACATGTGATGACCTCTAGATGGTGATGCAGTTACTAACCTCGTGGAGGTGTTAATTGCTCGAGATCAAGGCCGGTGAACTTCAGTTCAAGGTGTCCCACCTTTTCCAAGATAGACATTAGACACAAGAGTTAAACTCGATGCTTCTTTCTGAGTTAACTTGTTGTTACACATTGCATGCCATGTCTTTCTTGGAAACATCTACAACACTTGGAGTTTAGATTAGATATTTCAGTTAACTGATGATAGCATTTTAGTTAACTTGCTTTCAATAAGGACATGCATGTTTGCACATTGCCCATTTAGATTAGATGTTTCAGTTAACTGATGATAGCATTCCAGTTGACTTGCTTTCAATAAAGACGTGCATGCTTGCACATTGTCCATTTAGATTAGATGTTTCAGTTAACTGATGATAGTTTCCCAGTTAACTGTATAGTTTCATTCAATTAGGTTTAGAGAATAAGATCTTGCATGTACTGCAGGACTGTAGTTGACTCAAGGCGATTTTAGGGTTGCCTACACCTTGATGTCCATAAATAAGAGCTTTCAGCTCATTTGTAATTAGCTTTTCCTTGTGATAGAGAATTGCTGCGTTGTCGGCAACATGCCTATTCTCAAGATTGGTTCACCCTTGTAAATTAGAACTTTTGCTTGATAGCATACATGCTACGCCTACCTTGCTTGTAGTATTGCTATTATTGTATCTGTTCAAGAGTGATTGTTGTGATAATAAATTGTTGCGCCTACCTTGCCTTCATGTTATTGTCATGGTGTTTATTCAATCTTAGTTAAATGGGGTTGCTGGTGTGATCGTTATTGCATGTGTGTTTCGTCTATACAATATACTGTCCCAGTTGCTTACCTTGTGTTTTGTTTATCATGAGCCTATTCAGAAGAGCAAATAGTTGTGCCCACCTTGCCTTCACGTTGTGAATCTGTACTAAAAGCTTAATGTTTGATGTGTGTGATAGTAGACTCATTCAGCCAAGCAGATAGTTGCGCCTACCTTGCCTTCATGTTGTGAAGCTGTACCAAGTTTACCGTTTATTCGTTTGTTTTAATAAGCTTCTTCCCGGATAAGCAAATAGTTGTGCCTCCCTTGCCTTCATATTGTGAACCCGCCCCTGAGGTTTATCGTGTAATACATTCCTGCTCCATTTCCTCATGCTCTGTTTCTTGAGGAAACTAGATAGATTTAAAGAAGTTAGCTTAGTTGTAGTTAGATGATCTGCGAAACTAGAAAATACTAAGCTGCAACGTTCTAGGTTTTCTTAACTTTGTGCCTCTACCAGCTGAGAACAAAAAGATAGGATTTAGTTTACTTTTCTATTCCATGCATTCCAGCACAATGAGGGAGCTTCCCCTCCTAATTTGAAGAGCACTCAATACGTAGTGTGCATAGCTGTCCGTACAAACTTACACTCCAGAGGTGTTAGTTCTTACGCCAACACCAGTTTACTGACTTCTCTGCAAAACACGACATTAGACGCTAGCTTATTGCACCCTACACCCCTCAGTAGAATGGTGTTGTTGAGCGAAGGAATCATAACATCACAAAAATGGCCCGTTGTATGTTGGAGAACAAGAATGTTCCCAAGAAATTTTGGGCTGAGGCTGTGTATACTACAATACACCTTCTTAACCGGTCTCCCATGTAGGCCGTTAAGAAGATTGTTGACATTTCAATTGGCACCTCTGGAATGTGGATTAGAAACGGACAGCTATGCACAGATAAACTGCTCTTCGAATTATGAGGGGAAACTCCCTCTTTATTGACGTTGCTTAAAGAAGGTAAACTAAAACTAATTTGCCAATCTTTTTGTTCAGCTAAGAGCACAGGGTTTTAAAACTCAAGCGTTGTAGCTGAGATTTTCTCTTTTGAATTTCAACTATGACTAGGCCTATTCTAATGACGTTTCTAACTGCTCAAGTAAACGCAGAGCTTGAGAGTTAGAAATGAACAAGGAATGATTCTTTGACACAAATACTTAAACAAACTTTCTTCCAATGCACATCTACTATACTTTCAATGCAAGTTGAAATAGAGATCATATAAGCAGAACACATAAAACGAAAATCTGAGACATTATATCAGGGCAACAAAGTAGGCACAAGACTTTATTTTCTCAAATCTCAAGTAACAAAGATTACACTTCCGGGACAACAGGATTGTAGCAATAACAGACTTACAGTTTAGCCATCAAACCATAATACATTAACATAGGACACATGAAATGAACAATAACTTGTAGCATTACAGGCTTGCAAACTTGCTCTAACACTAAGTGAACAATACTGAATAACAATTAGAAGGCACTAGTAGGCTCAACGTTTTGTTATCACAAGTGCAATTAAAGAAAAATGGACAAGGCCGCCCTTATTTATACACAAGCGAAGGAGTAGGGAACCCTAAAATCTCCTTGCTTTTACAACAAGACTTGCCAAAATGCAAGCTTTATTTCTAAAACTAAAACAAGATAACCATTTAACCACCTATGAAAGCTGAAAAATAGGGAAAGTGCCAACTAATAAAACTTGATTCTTTCTCTTCTATAAAGAATGGATAAGAATTGAGACAAGAATAGAAAGAAAGCTTGGAGAAAGTGTAACACTCTACTTGTTCCACAGATTTAAATAAAATGCAACCATCTTCCAAATTCAGCTGAAGTTTAGCTAACTTGCTTACATGCTAGGTTTCCTTTGCAATTTGAACGAAAAAGAAAATCAATTTTAGATAAATACATCATGTTAGATTTCTCAACTAACTTTTAGAGTTTCCATTTCAGCTGAAATGAACAACTAGCTGATTTCTTATAACTGAAAATACAAAAGAACAATAACCAACTCATCTTTGCTTTCATAAAGTAGGAGCAGTAAATACAGCTGTCATCCTATGGTTTAAGAAATGGAAAAGCTAACTGCCACATTTCATCCGACAAGTAACTAACAATTTAATTCACCTAGGGTTTCCATTTAACAATTTAACGAGCTGAAGACTAGTAATATCTTCTTGATATTCATTATCTGATTTCAAATCTTTCAATTCTGCTGAAAGAGATAATCTGTCTAACTAATCATCTACATAATTTTACATATGAACTCTTAACAAAAGTAAATAACAATTTATTGCATCATTGCAAGTAAACTTAAATTGACAAATGCGTGTACCTGGAATTACGAGAGAGAGAAAGAGAATACAATGTGACATCATCATCATGCTGAATTATTTGTTTAGCTTTATCATTGAGAGAAAGAGAAGCATCATCAGGGGCTTTTTCCACCCAACCAAGACTTACTGGTCTCCCGAGTTTCTTCAACTGAAGAACCCGACCCTTCACGAGGTAATCAACAAGGATCAAATTATCATCATGCCTTTCTGAGCCTGGTGTCACGAACCTATACCGCTGGTCGATCCCTCCTCTGTAGGTACCTCCTATCCAGAAGAATCATTCTGACCAGATGTATATCTAGTTCATGATAGCTGACCAATGCCTAACTGGCGTCATACCTTGGCCAAGGATTTTTAAACATTACTGGCACTCCTGTGCCGTCAGCACTCTCACCCTTGCTCGGCATTTAACATTTAAATTTCTTTTACTTCACTCACTTTATATTTTCAAAGATTCTTCAAGCAACATGAGTTCCCAAACAGGAAAAGTTACTTCAGATTCACCAGGATGAGAAAGGGTTTTAAAGGCTCAGTCCCAAAATTTCCTTTCAGGAAAACATACACATTCTTTCTTGTATCAATGGAAGAAACACTTTAGCTATTCTCAACCCAAGTTATTTTCAGTTGCAAGTCTAATTCACAATGACAGGTTTGATTACCATTCTTACTTGTTTCGAGGCTAAATTTCATCCATAGGATTTATAATACTATAGTCAAGATTGGAATCTTTTCCTTATTTTAAGATTAAACTGTTCCTTAACCAATAAGAAAGATCGGATTCTTATCAATTCCTCTTCTTTATGAACATTCTGCTCAATCAGACTTCGATAGAGGAATAGAAGAAGACTAGTTTGAGAGAGAATTCTTTAGATCTTTAGCATTTATAAGACATGTAAGGGCTCAGTGGTGACAGAAGTTGCACGACTCCAATATAGTTGTTAAGAGAGCAAAGTGAAGGAAAGCTCATGGCTTACTCTATGATTGACAAAGATCTCCGAGCATTTTAAGAGAAGGATTGTACAAGCATACGAGTTCAGGGAACATTTAACGAGAATGCTTCGGTACCAGATGAAATAGAAATCAGATTCAGAAGCTAAAGGCAAGAAGGATCTTCCCTCGGATTAATTTAGAGATTGAGCATTTCAACGATTCCAAAGTATTTTGCCCTATGACGAGAACCAATATATTTGTTTTCAACACATGAAATATCAGACGAGCAAGATTATTACAAGACAAAGTAATTGACAAGTTTTTAAGGTTCCCATACGTGCCTGGCGTTTTTCCTGAAGCCTTATCACCATTTGACAACTTTTGGCTTGACGTCATAATCAACTTCCATGATTGATGGCAATATTAGCATCTCTCTATTGATGAAAAAGGAGACGGATTGGTAACAGAGTTATGCGGCTTGAGAAATTGGTCCCGATTTTCAAGAAGACAACTGCAGAATGGTCACCGGAATGGAATAGAAATAGTGGGAACAAAGAATGTCGAACTAACAGAGGATTCGTTCAACTAGGGAACAATGTTCAAAGAAAGAAAACAAAAGATGCAGAGGTAAATGCGATGGAGGTGATGGCCGTTCCTCCCGAGTAGAAGATGCGATAGCCAGCAAAAGGAGGCGGAAAGAAGAAGAGTTAAGAATTCCCCAGAGGAAGAATGGACCCCCGAAAGAAAACCAAAAATCCCCCTTATACCGATCATACCATCCGCCAAGAAATCTCATCCTTTGTCCCATGTTCTTGCGTGTTTCAGACAAGAGGAGATGGGAAGAAGACGGGAGTTACTTCCCCACACTCGACTTTTTCCAAAAAAAATATTGCCTTTCACCCATGCTTATTATTATCATTTTATTTTAATTTTTTATATATATATTAAGAAAATCAATGGCATTGGTTTAATATCTTCTAATTTTAATTTAATATTTTATAACCTTTGCAAATTCCTAAAATATAATTAGGAATTGATTCACTCAACTCCAATTGGAGATTTTTAATTAATAAATTGAATTAACTTATTTAGCAATAATTATTATATCAATTACTTATGGCCAAGGTCATGACGTCGACACCACCACCTTGCACTGACTCAAGGTTTGATGATAAGATTGATCCATTGTTAACCATGTCCTGTCCCCGATGATATTTCTCTTTCTTTCGTGGTGCTGGCTATTACACAGGTAATTGGTAAAATAATTGATGTATTAACAAATGAGCGAAGAGCTCATTAAATAATTTACAAAATGTACAGGAACAAAAAGTTTCTAAAAAGAAACTTAAGATAAGATCAGAGACGATCTTATCAATATAAAATACAATAAATTACATTATTGAGCATTAATAAATAAATAACTAATATTATTTTAATACCCTCCCTTAATGCTCAATCTGTCAACTACACCAAGATGCCCTCTGAAGTTTACAAACTTATCTGTACTGAGCAACTTGGTGAGAATGTCTGCTGTCTGCTCCTCTGTTGGAACGTACAACAACCGTACGGATCCGTCTTCAACAAGCTTCCGAATGAAGTGACAGTGAGTTTCTACATGCTTGGTTCTTTCATGGAAGACCGGATTTTTGGCAAGTTTGAGAACCCCCTGATTATCACAGAACAAGGGAGTCGGACCTGCTTGAGGTATATGCATATCCGCAAGCATCCGGCGAAGCCAAAGTGCCTTAATAGCTCCACGATACTCTGCTTTTGTCGAGGAGAGAGCCACTGCTTGCTGCTTCTTACTAGTCCATGTGACTGCACCAGATCCCAAACTGAACACATACCCAGATGTTGATTTCCTGTCATCAACTGAACCTGCCCAATTTGAGTCTGTGAACCCACTAAGTCTAGAATCTTGACTCCGAGTGTACAAGAGTCCATAATCAAAAGTGCCCTCACATAACGCAGCACACGCTTCGTGGCTACCCAATGATCGCCTTGGGGGTTGTCATGAAGCGTGAAATGTAGCTCACTGCAAAACTGAGGTTAGGTCTAGTGGCAGTGAGATAGATGAGGCTGCCCACTAGTTGCCTGAACAATGATTCATCAACTACTAGTGAGTCCGACTTGGCTGACATCTTAAGCCCTTTTTCCATGGGTGTGGAGGCAGGTTTGCAATCCTGCATTCAGAACTTATCCAGAAGACTTCGAGCATACTTGGACTGGGAGATGAAGATACTGCTCTTTGTCTGCCAAACCTCAACACCTAAATAGTAATGCAAAAGTCCCAAATCTGTCATGTCAAATGTGCTACACAAATCCTGTTTGATCTCAGTGATCAAATGTGTTGAGCTGCCAATAATGATCAAGTCATCCACATAGACAACAAGAAGAAGTATTTCACTACCAGTCTGTTTGACATACAAATTAGAGTCAGATGGACTCCTCTGAAAGCCATGTTCGGTGAGGTACTTGTCAATCTTGATGTACCAAGCCTGAGAAGCCTGTTTCAGACCATAGAGTGCTTTGACCAATCTGCACACCTTCTGTTCTTGACCAGTAACTTTGAACCTTGGAGGCTGCGTCATGTAGACTTCTTCCTTCAACTCACCATTGAGGAAAGCACTCCTAACATCCATCTGATGGACTTTCCAACCAAACTGGGCTGCTAAGGCAAGGACGAGTCGAATGGTACTCATCTTGGCTGTAGGAGCAAAAGTCTCCTCGTAGTGAATGCCTTCTTTCTGTGAGAACCCCCGTGCAACTAGACGAGCTTTGTACTTGTCAAGAGTTCCGTCAGCTTTGTATTTCACCTTATACACCCATTTGTAGCTAATGGGTTTCTTCCCTGGAGGAAGATCATAAAGGACCCAAGTGTGATTCTTCTGAAGACTCTAGTATTCAGACTCCATAGCCTTTTCCCACTCAGGAATTCCTTTAGCCTCTGAATATGTCTGAGGCTCATAGACACTGTGAATGTTGGCTATGAGAGCAAAATTAACTGTATGCTGTTGTTTGCTCTTGTTTCTGGATGATCTCCCCTCAATGAGCTCGTCATCATCAAGATCTTTGATAGTCTTAGCCCACCATTTAGGCCTCTGAGAAGAAGTGCCAACATTTGATGCAACAGGAGGAGTTGGAACTGGTTGTGGATGTAGAACTGGTTCAGCAGGTAGAAAATCAAGATCATCTGGAGGAAAATCAGGTTGGGCATCATCAAAGATAGAATTTGCATCATCCCTCCCATCAAGTAGACCTAACGGAAGACGTATACCCAAATCAAAAGCCTTCAAAGGCTGATCCTCTGAATGCTGAACATGCGAGGAAAGGTGAAACGGTCCTCGTTCTTCTTCAAAAACAACATCTCGACTAAAGACAAGACGATCAGTGTCCACATCAATTAGCTGGTAAGCCTTATGGTTGTCACTGTACCCTATGAACATAAGCTTTTGACTCTTGGAATCCAACTTAGAGCGTTTGGCATCTGGAATCCATACATATGCCAAAGAGCCAAAAATTTTCAAATGACTGATCCTAGGTTTTCTACCAGTCCAAGCTTCTTCAGGAGTCTTCCCCTTAATGGCATGAGTAGATGACCGATTAAGGAGATAGACTGCAGTAAAAACTGCTTCTGCCCAAAATTTGTTAGGAACACTCCTATGTTGCAACATGGAGCGGGCCATCTCAACAATTGTATGATTGCGCCACTCTACAACACCGTTTTGCTAAGTGTAGGGTGTGGTTAACTCACGTTTAATCCCATAGGTATCACAGAAGTTGGAGAATGCAATAGAACAAAATTCCCCCGCATTATCTGACCTAAGAGTGATTATGCAAGAACCAGACTCTTTTTCTACTAAGGCCTTAAACTTCTGAAATACATTAAACACATCTGATTTCTGTTTAAGAAAGTACACCCACATCTTCCTACTGAAATCATCAACAAATAACAAGAAATATCTACAACCAGTAACAAAAGGAGTATTCATAGGCCCACAAATATCAACATGAATTAATTGCAATACCTTAGAAGCGCGCCACGAGTCACCATCTGGAAACGGTGTCCGATGCTATTTCCCGGCCTGACAAGCACCACACACACTGTGATGTTGAGTTTGAATGTCAGGTAGACTAGCTACAAGTCCCTCCCGAGCAAGTTGAGAGAGATAGTGCACATTCAAGTGCCCATACTGTTGATGCCATAAATTGGTGACAACAGAGTTTCGAGCTGCCGTGGCTAACTCCGGAGAATCACCTGTGTCCACAAGCCTGTAGAGACCATGATCCTCAATACTGACAGCTACTACAGTGCGAGTCTCCCGATCAACAATAGAACATTTGTGCAAACTGAAAACCACATCCAACTGAGGAGAATTCCGCATGATTTGACTGACTGAGAGAAGGTTGAGTTCCATGCCAGGAACGTATTGACGTGTGTTTTATGACAATGCCAGCACAGAATAAAATGTCCAACGGGCACTCTATTCTCTCTTGATCAAAGTATTCCACATGCTAAGATTGCGTGAAAGTTCATGTGTTCAACTCCAAGGTTCCTTTTATTGCGAATAGACTCAGTTGGTTGATGTGAATATGCTGGGTATTCCAAGGGGACTTACGTAATTGTTCAGCTAAGCGAAGCAGACAAAGGATTTAACTATGATGCTTTGGTATTTGAACGGACCGGGGAATGTTGAATTTAAAGGGAAAAGGGATAGGAATTCTACAGTCTATCTCTAAGGGTGGAAGGCAAGGACTAGCTTTAACAATCTCCAAACCAAACTTTGTTTCGTCTCCCCTTCGGATAATTCTGACAAAGTTGATGCAATCTTCAAAGGATGGATAAGATATTCAAATTGAGATTCAACATACACACTCCTTCACGACGAAACAAGTGGGCACACAAATCACAACCGAAGTTAGGTGCTGAAATTCCAGTTGACCACGCAAGACAGACTTACCGTCAGCAAGCCCGCTAGTGGTATGGATACAGGGAGATATGCTCAAACCAATGCCACATTCCACACTTAACACTACTTGCATGAAAACAAAATCTACTTTACTCTACTCTACTTGAATCGGAAAGACGAAAAGATCTTATCAACTACCCACAATGCAAGATAGAATCACCAGTCAATGAAAATCCTTATATCATGAGAGTCTTACATAGCAATCTTTTACAAAAACCTTCAAAGGGAAAGTTTTTCTTTCCTTTCCAAACTAAGCTAACTCCTAGCTCTACCTTAACTTCTATCAATCTCTATTTGATTTTTGTCTAGCTCTGATCTATCTCTAATTCTAACAGATTACAAATGAGGGGGGATGCCCCTTTTATAATAAGCCCGTTTCAGTGGACGACTCAGATTGAATTACAATAGAAGGCCCAGATCGAGCCACCTAAGCCTTGATTAGGGTTTTAGCCCTAAAAACCGCCACTGAGAGGAGTGGGGCAATGAATGCGCCCCCACTCCTCATCAATGAGCCACTATCCGCCATCAATGCACGTCGTCTCCCTCCAGAAGGTCATCGTCCAAAAGGGTGTTTCCTTTCTCCTTTTCGCTGGTTGCAAATCTGATGAACCTGTCTAATACTGCCTCAACTTCCTGATCCGAAATAAGAGGAATGTGATCTAGCTGAAACTCTAAAACTGTGACTGTCTGCCCATGCCGGGCACAAGATTTCTTCCAAGCAACAAGGGCGTCTTGGGTGTTCTGTATGATACTGGAGAACGTGGCAGTGTTCTCAAAATCATCCTGTGTGAAGGTCTTCACCTCAGAAAAAAATGGTGTCAGTCTGTTCTTCAATCCGTCTGCAGTTACCTCTTCAAAAGTTAGCCTCTTGGCAAAGATTGCCTCCAATGTGTTGAGAACTCCATCCAAAATATTTGTCATGGCTTTTCTGACCTTGATAGAATCCGTCTGTGATGCATCGTAGAATCCTTGGCCTGTGACTACTGAAGAGTACCATCCGGCGAAGTTGTATTTATCCCCTTGCTGAATTACGCCTCCCTCAACCAAAACCTGTAGAGGTATGCTCATCAAAGCCCCTAAACGGAGAACAACTCTCGTCTGATAGATACGCGTCTCACCCCAAGCATGGTTAATTGCATCCATCCTAGCCATAATATCGGAAGCTTGCCCATAGGCATGTGCAAGATCCTCCATAAACTTTCTTGTTTCTGTATGAACACTGGCAACCCACTTGTCTGCTTGTTGTGTCATCCTTTTCAAATCTTCTAAACCACTGATTGACTCCCTGGAAAATTCAGCTGGAAGCTGAATTGCCAGATTCTCTTGCCCACAAGGACAGGACAAGTGCTGCACGTAGCCAATCAGTGTCTTGTGCTCTACCTTCAACTTTTTATATTTGCCCTCAATGTAGGACAATCTATCTTTGAGTGCTCGATAGGAATTATCGCACTCCTCTACCACTTGTGCTCCAGTAGGGCGGCCAAGTTCCATGGTTGTAATCACATAGTTTTCTGGAACGACCTCATTTCTATCACACTCTATCCGAGGTACTGCCATATGTAAAGTACGAGATCCATCTTCTTCTGTTGAGATCTTGGAAAACTTCCTAGCCTTTTTCTTTGTTGGAGGTGCGTTGATTCTCTGTAATAATTCCTCCATCTTGACCGTAGGATCAGTCTCATCTATAGGATCACGCCTCATCCTATCCCTTAACCATTCTGGCACCTCCTACCGCACATCTGATATAACAAAAGGCTGCTCAACCGCGGCCTCTACCTCGTGAACTTCATTTCTGCCTTCGTTCCGACAAGGCTCATCATCATCTATAGGCTCAGTGTCTCCCGAGCTCTGGGCATCCTGATCTGAAGTAGCATCATCCTCGAGAGCTACCTCAATCTCATGCTGAAACTGAGTATCAGTGGCCGTCCCTTCATCTGTCTCTTGCTGATTATCCTCTCGGGGCATGTTGATGCTCTGGCCCACTGATTCCCTACGAGGTGGCCTACTTTCTACTTGCACTGCTTGTTCGGCCTGCAATCTCTCCCTCTGATCAACGAACAACGATACCTCCTGCAAACTTGGAGAGTTTGCTCGAGATGGCGTATGCAAGGACTCCTCAACTACCAAAGGCTCAGGTCGAACAGGCTCCTCCCTTCTAGGCTCTGGAGTGTGATCTACTTGCCTTTCCTGTCTGGCTGATGGCAATCTGTTGTCTCCCATCAAATTATATGTAAGGGGAATTGATCTTCCCTTAAGTCGGCTAACATGCCTCTCTATCCAACTCCGTGTAAATGTCAAGACTGGGATACAAAGCGTATCCAAGTCGGTAATCTCCGGCTCTGACCAATCAGGGAGTGGTAGAGGTGTATCCCTTACTGTCATGTAATCAGCCTGTACAACATTTATGTCCTCTTCGATCTGATCCGGCATTGGGACAATTTCACACTCCTTGATCATCACCAACGGTATCCGAGAGAACATCCTCTTCCTGACGTCGATCTCATCCACTGCACTTGCCCAAAAGTCTTCTAGCTGTGCCTTGTGCCTGAACTCTTCTGACAATATTCATCTGATGTTCTTGTGGGGATCGTAGTAGTGCCTGCTGGTATGGTAGGAAAGGTGAAAGAATTGGAGCTCCGCTTCTGCCTCCCTTGCTACTTGCAGCGATGGGCAGATTTCATCTGAATTCCCCATGGTAATTGGGAATCCAAGTCCACCTTTCTTCTTCTTTTTCTGAATCTTATCATAGGCAATCAGTTGCCTAGATACTTCCAACATCACTATCCTGTTTGTGGGATACCGGGGCAATCTATAAGGATAAGAAGAGAATCCTTGCAGCCTTATGTAGGTGAACTTTGGAAATTGGATAAACCAACATCCGAATTTCTCAATCATTTTTTGTGCTTCCCTGGATATTTTGTGATGGGTTCTTTGTTGCAAGGTCCTCGTAATATGCATAGTGAAGGCATCATTGACCCTTTTGTAATTAGTTGTGCTCGTCAGATGTAACTGTGGACAAGCCTCGTGTATTTTAAACTAGTGGGAACCGCAACCGATTGGTTCCTTGTAAGAGATCCCCCTATACTTCGTCATGCGAGCTAGCATATAGACGATGTAGGAACCCATATAAAATGTTTTTGTTCTTCTCACGCCACGGAGCTGCTCATGTATGCTATCACTGATCATCAATGCCCAATCCATGTAATCTTTGCCCTCCAGCACCAAGTTGATATAATAAAACATCCAAGGTTCGAAGATGAACGCTTGGGGGCATCCTCCAACTCTGCTCAACATCATAATCAGATCACCAAACTCTTGTCTCAAATCCTCCGAGACTATCTGCTTGGGCAACTTTGTACGAGTTGGCTTGGGTTTAATCATCCATTTGGTATTTATCAAATCAGTACACCGATCTGTTGTGGATGAGTACATCTTTCCAGCTCTTTCCCTCGTCTTGTAAATCATCTTCTCGTGGACTGGAATCCCGAATGCCTCTCCGATTGCCTTTGGTGTCAGGTTAGGCAATACCTTGCCATTTGGCGAAGTGATCGTTCTTTGCTCTGCATTGTAGTGGTGGGCGCATTCCATGATGAGCTCTAGACACTGGATAGTTGGTGGAAAATTAGCAGCTGCGTACAGTCCACTCCTAACGATACTGTGTGAAGTCACTGATGGGTGATGGCCTCCAGTTCCCATCATCCTTCTTCTGAATGCTTCTAGATTGAACGAGCCCAAGTTCGTGTTAGCCAGCTTGCTCAACTTTGATGAGAATTTTGACTCCGGCAAGAAGGACTTGCTTAATTTCTTGATCAACGCCTATCTTGATGTGCTTGCCTTTGCAGATTCAGTGTGGTTTCCTCTGGCTGCAGCCTTTCTGCTTGATTCGGCCATTCTGCAAGGAACAAAAGCTATTTAGAAAACAAGACTTTAAAATAATAAAATAACCATCATTGAGGGTGTCAGCAGATTTTATATAAAAAGGCTGCAACACTTTTGCCATTTCCAGCTGCAAACCTCAACTGTCTTGTTTGTTTCGGTATTTTAGAAGTTTCTGTGAAATTTCTGTAGTTGTGCAACTTCTCTTAAATTCGTACTTCTCCTTCAGAATGCACTTCACATTCAACAACTTCAGCAATTTGATTCTTCGAATTCGAACTTCAGCAACCTCAAGACTTTTCAACTTCAGATTTCTCGGCAACTTGGAACCCTTCTTTGCAATCTTGCATTTCAGCAATTTCAAAACCTCTCTTCTCAAATTCGCACCTCTCAGCAACTGCAGTCTTAGCAAGTTAAATCATACCTTTCACTTTCAGCCACTGGGAACTAGGAAGTTCGCAACTCTTCAACAACTTGAGACTTATCAGCAAAAATGTACTTCAGCAGCTTCACACTTCACAAATTCGAACTCCTCCAGCAGCTTGAGAATATTTTACTTCTCTGCAAACTCGTATTTCAGCTTTAGCAAATACTCTGCATTTAGCAACTTGTGAGGAGAATGAAGAAGACTCAAAATATTATAGCCAGGTCGAATTCCTGCAGAGGCTATACTTAGCACATTTTCGAATTCCACTTTCCCTTTCTTTTCCAATCGTAACACTTGTCATCTGAGGCATTGGAATCTCAAGTTTCTAGAATTATGAATTCATCATCTTTGCACTGGCCTGCCTCATCGTATTTGATTTAAAATATTAAATCACTCACTCTGTTGAACCACTTCGAATTGCTTAGCTAAGTCATTTAATCTCACCTTTGCCTTGGCAAAATTATCCAGTTTAAACTTCTAGCGAAATAGTTCTCATTCATTTTATTTGTTTGCTTTAGAGAAATTCTTCGAGTTTGCCTTAGGAATTTTATTTAAAACAGGCACTGGACAAAATATCCACCGAAACAATATGGACATGGCGTGGAGTAAGTTTGAATCATCTCTGAATCGAAAACGTTTAGTACCCAGAAGAAAATTCTTTTCAGAATCCATCGCTTTCATGTGTATCCGGATGAAGGGGTACTTTTAATTATTATTATTTAAAAATAATAAAATGGATAAGGTCCATTTTTCTCCACTCCGGACGTCTTCCACACCTACAATCTCCAGTTTCTTGGCCTCGGCAAATTTTCTTGATTTCTTCCTGAAGAATTCTTCCTCTGAAGAATTTTTTTACTTCGAAAATTTTAGCATTACCTGTAGGCGTAATTTCATTTTCTCTTTAGAAAATGCCTTAGGAATTTATTTTAAAATTTAAATTTTATCATCTTACCCTCTGAAGGGCGCATTTAGCATGCCATGCTTCCATTCCATTCCTTAGGCAATTCCACGCCTAGACTTCCTTTCTCATACTTAGCGATTTTCATTTCCAAGTCCTAACTCTCTTGGGCGCATTTCACATGGTGAGGAGGAAAACTCTAACCCTTAGCCTTTTAAAAATCACGCCACCCTTAGTATTACCTTGCCTTTGGCGCATGGTGACCCTTCACCTTCCTTGAGCGCACTTCACATGGTGGACTTCCATTTCCAAGCGCACTTCACATGGTGAGGAGGAAACTTCTTTACCTTGGCGCTTTTCCCTTTTACCACTCAACGTTTCACCTTTTACCTTGTTACGTTATTACCTTAGGCGCATTTGCCATAGGGAAGGGGAACTTGTGGGCGCATTTCACATGGGTAGGAGGAATTTCCCACGCCTTTCATGATTCGTCACCTTCCTTGAGCGCATTTTGATTAGGCAACTTCCATTTCCAAGCGCCTTTCAAATATGCAAAGGAAAGCGCCACTACCTAGTGACCTTTCATCTCCCTTGGGCGCATTTAGCCCATGCAACTTCCATTCTTGGGCGCATTTGAGGGTGTTAGAAGGAATTCCGCCCATATCTAGTGGCTCTTCACCTCCCTTGAGTGCATTTGAGCATGTAGAGGGAAACTTCCTTGCCTTAGGCGCATTTAGCCTATGCAACTTCTAGATGAGGGCGCATTTGAGGGTGTTAGAAGGAATTCCGCCCATATCTAGTGGCTCTTCACCTCCCTTGAGCGCATTTGAGCATGTAGAGGGAAACTTCCTTGCCTTAGGCGCATTTAGCCTATGCAACTTCTAGATGAGGGCGCATTTGACCCCTGCTCCAGGAAATCTTGGGCGCATATGGCATACTCTACTCCCATTTTATCTTTGAAGGCGCATTTTAGGATGTGTGAAGGAAATTCCACACTTAGAACATTTTCTCCATACCTCAGGCGCATTTCATGGGTCTCTATGCCAGTTATCACTTATATATTTTCAATGCCCCAGCCATGCCTTGGCTTTCTATTTTTAGTAAACTCGGAGAAATTAGGGTTTCGTTGCATCTCATCCTGTTTTGAGCTGGAAGTGGTGTGGCTGTGCCTCCACTTGGCTTTGCTATCTTGTTCACACCTTATTTGGCACAATACATACTATTTTTAGCCATTTGCTATTTTTAGCAAACCCTAAAATTGATCAATTTCTGTATCTCCGTTTGCTTTGAAATTCGTTCCACTTGTTCTTGATGCTGTGAGTGACTTACTCATACTTGCTTCTGGCGATGACGTGCTATTTATAGCCATGAGATGACTTACTAAAAATAGTAAGTATTCAGATCGTGCTCAAAATTTGCCAGTAGACAACCTGAAAGATGTTGATCCCAATGGCGTGCTTCGTTTTGACATCTCTGCATTTTGCTTCATCTATTTTTAGACATAGCAGGGGAAACCCTAATCTGATTTGCATGTGCTCCGGATTGCTCCTGATTGTTGCTTTGCTTGCTGGATTGGAGTGTTGGGTAACTGTTGGGGTGACACTGCTATTTATAGTAAGTGTCCGGAAAGTGGTCAACTGGATGTCGGATGAATTTGCATGTCACAGTGCCTGTGGGATCTCAAAAAACCCAGAAAAACCCAGAAAACTGGTCAATATGCGGGCACTGGCTAAAAATAGCAAGTCACTGAAAACTGATCCATTCTGCTTGCATGTCATATCACCGCGAAGCTCTCGCAAAACCCACATGGAATATCCAGACATGCATTGAAAATTCTTGCATGCAAACCCTAAAATTAGCCTTGGAAGGCTGAACTTTGAAAGTCACCATCTCGGCTTGCATGCTACACCATCGCGAAGGTTTTGAAAAACCCAGATCAATTCTCCTGTCATTCATCGGAGAATTATATGTTTAAGCCCTGAAAATAGCTCTTGAAGCCAGAACTGCTAAAAATAGCCACTTGTCTGAATCTGTTCAAATTTCACGTGTAGGCACTCAAAAGCTGCCTGAATGTGCTGAAGTAGTTAGAATCCCAAAATCCTGAGGAACAAGCCTCAAATTAGGTACTTACTAAAAATAGTAAGTTGTGAGATTTCAGTGAGATTTCAGTGGGATTCTGCCTTGAGCCTTTTGTATTGCTGCCCTTAGATTTTACCTGGATAACTCAATTTTGACCTTGAACAAGCTTGAAGGATAGAAACCCTAATTTCGTAGACTTGGCAATCATTTCAATCTAGTTCAAAAGATGGGACACCTCGGAAGGACAAAAGATCAGAGACAGAGAGAACCAAAGCCAAAAGACCAGAATGGAGCAAAAATTAGGGGGTCCCCATCTTGGATGGGGTGATGTGTGAAAAGGTCACAACAGAACGTAGTACACATTGAGGAATATGAGATTCCTCTCGCCAGACTGAATCTGAACAGTGCCCTTACCGACAACTGTGTATTCTTCGCCTCCCCTAAAAACAATTGAGTCAGTGAACGGAGAGAAGTCTGTGAACCAATCACGCCGATGAGTGAAATGTCGCGAAGCACCTGAATCTATGTACCAGGTAGAGGACTTAACATGGTCTACGGGTCTTTTAGCCATAAAGGCAGATTCCTTCTGCTCAGTGTGCTCGACAACATGGGCGTTTTGCTGAGACCCTCCCTGCTTCTTTTGTTCAGAAGCCAAACGTGCACGACAATCCTTCTTCATGTGCCCAAATTTGTGACAATAATTGCACTGAATGTTTTTTTTCTTAGAGTTGTCTTGATGCTGTCCTGAGCCTTTCTGCTGCGAAGGCTGACCTCTCCCTTTGTTTTTAAACTGAGTGTTAGCGGCAAAGGCCCACTCTGTAGAGGATGATGAACCACTGCTACCAAATTGTTGTTTCCAGCGGTCCTGCTGCAAGAGGATAGTGCAAAGTTCTTGAAACTTCAGGTCAACATTAGCAGACGTAATGTAGTCTCTATGAAATGTTCATAAGACTTAGGTAGGCTTTTCAGAGTGATCACGACCATGTCTTCTTCCTCCATTTTCCGACCAATAGCCTCCAGTTGATCTCGGATCTCCTGAATTTTGTTCAAGTGCGCCTACAGTGTTGTCTTCTCATCCATGACAATAGAAAACATGTTTTTCAAGAAAAACGCACGGCTTTTGTCAGAAGTTTCATGCAAACCCTTCAAGTGATCCCAAATCTCCTTCCTTGATTTTCCAAGCGGGATCTGAGGTAGCTGATCATCAGTTACTGAAAGTTTGATAAGCATCACCACTTCATGATTTTGCTCATCGAACTTCTCCTAGGCTTTGTCTGCAGTGGTGGGTCGAGTAACATTGCCCAAAATCATCTGATCAAGGCAGCGGTATTCAAAGATGGTCATCATCCGCTGCTTCCAAGTGTTATAATTTCTGTCGTTAAATCTTTGACTGCCTTCCAACATAATGTTGGTCAAACTTGCCATCTTCACGCTTTTCAAGGCACGAAAAACGAGGTACTAAAAAGAGGTTGAATGCACAAAACTTGAGGCATGAGTTCCAATGCAAAAATTGAGGCAGATTCTGGTACAAAACTGTAGAAAGTATAATGTATAGATGGCACAAAATTCAAGGCATGGAAAACGATGCACCCAAAAAAATTCGAGACAAACCCAGTTGAGCTCTCAAAAAACCCACCAAGAATATGTAATCGAAATTTTTTTTCGAAGTGATTTGACTGGTCAAAACCCTAGTCGAAGTTGTAGGATGCCTTAGCTGCCATAAAAGCTCAAAAAACTTGCAGAAATGAGCTCGAATCTGCACAAAATTTTGACAAAAGGAATGCCAAACCCTAGGCGACCAGGAGGCGACTACGTGCAGTATAAAACCCAAGCCCAAAGAACTCCAAAAACTCAGACAAAATCGAGCTCAAATGCGTCTGAAAAAACGCGGATTTCGCAAAAAGCGTGAGCAATATGTCATGCAAAGACGCGACCAGAGCAGAAACGGTGCCTAACCAGAAGCTTCAACCTCCAAAAACGTGCTTTTAATGCACAAATACTGGTTGCGATCGTGCGTAGACTGTGAGAGAAAACAAAAAAACGGCGCCCAAAAATAAAACCGCGGCCTGGAGAGTAACGAATCCGCGATTTTTCTCAGGAGGGTGGGTCGCAATTTCCAGTGAGTAAAATTTCACGAAAATCTTCAATCTCAAAAACCCACGAACACTGACCCTTTAGGAAAAACCAAAATTCGAATTTTCTTAAAAAATTTCCAAATAGAACAAGAAAAAAATTTCTCTCGAAAATTTTTCTTTGGAAAAAAAATTCGAATTAAAAGGGCTCTGATACCATATTACATAGGTAATTGGTAAAATAATTGATGTATTAACAAATGAGCAAAGAGTTAATTAAATAATTTACAAAATGTACAGGAACAAAAAGTTTCTAAAAAGAAACTTCAGATAAGATCGGAGACGATCTTATCAATATAAAATACAATAAATTACATTATTGAGCATTAATAAATAAATAACTAATATTATTTTAATATTGGCAATCCTGCATCCACTGACAAGAATCATGGTTAGATCGTTCTCAACGTTTATATTTATCTATGGATATATATAATATAATCTCTTGAACACATTCATTTTCACATGAATAGGAAAACCACCCACATATATAAGAAAATCATTCACATTTGAATTCACGACCCAAAATCAATTATTCTTTCCACAATTTCACATTCCCATGAAAAACAGTTACTTGCAACTAACATAACGACTGTAATTTCATTGTCATAAACATGTTCATGATAAAGGGGATGTAACATAAAGCTTCTAGTTCACTGCTGCTTTAAATCTCAACTACATCCGCTAAAAAGATGGAAACTGCCTCTCTATTAGGAGCATTGATACTATCTATAGCAAAATTCCGCTTTTCTAGGATTTCCTCGCCATCTGCAATTGAACTCAAAAAATCTTTGACCTCATCAGCTGCTTTATCGAATCTTGCTAATCTCAGCGGCTTTGCAATTGGAGTGATGACCTTTATAAATATATCCTCTCGCTTCAGAATATCTTTCGCAGCTCTTATGCTTCTGACACTTCTTCCAATTTTTCAATAGAAGAGTATTGTACAACTCTTTTCTAGAATGATCAAGATGTTTGACTGCAACATTGCCCGCGTCTTCCAAAGCATGCAAATTGAACACTTGTTTGATATGATGCAAATCAATCTCAATTTTTTTGATGAAATCATGATATAACCCTGACTTGGTTTTGAATTCAATGGGAGAGTACTGCATATTGAAAAACTCAAATTTTGACTATAAACTCGACTATGCTCGAACAAGTTCTGCACAAAAGCTAAAAATAGCTTGCTGGTTTTTCTTCTTCAAAAGGGCAGATTTTTCAAAATTATTTTGAGATATGGGTTTTGTGTAGAATTTCGTTGCAAAGAAACCTTGATTGTCCGTTTTTTGAAAATGTTGATGGCTGGTTGAAAAAACAGCAAACCCTAATTTTTGAATTTTTTTTGAAAAAAGTTGAGAGTTGGGTTTTATGCAGAATCACGTTTTGGATGGACTCAAATGATCAGATTATGAAAATACTGAAGATTTCTCGGACATGCGTGAAAAAAGCAGTTTCTTGAAAGTTGAAAAATTCTTCAAAGTTGAAGAGAATTATGAACCAAGTTGCCGCAGATTGCTAAAAATTGAGAAAGATGACCCCTCCTGAAAACTGATGCCCTAGAAAAATAAAGCATGAAAAAGGAAGCCTTTGTGCAAGCTGATTTGGAAAATATGAAGAACTTTGAAAAACTCCAAGTTTTAGCCTTCGAATCTTGAAATGAATAAAATTTTATGTTTCTTCTTCTCCTGCCTTGGACGCCACCTGCAAAAATTATGAAGAATGAATGCACAAAGCCATCCTTAAATAGGTTTTCTGGTTGAAATTGTTTTATTCTCCAGCTTTAAAACTTCTTGAAGCCAATCCTTAGCAAGTGCATCGAATTTGGACACTTTTTTGATGTTGAAAGATAAAAACTGGACAATTTGACTAAGGCATTGAGCGTTGGGCGTCTTTCTTGTCTAGGGGCATTTTTCTTCTCCAAGCAACCAATTTTCTTCAAACTTCCAATTTTTGCTTGTTTTGACCCCAGTTTGATCTTGATTTTCGGATGTCAGATTGATCTCGTGAATTGGCTGATGATCTCGTTGCAGAGCCTAATTGAATATGAAGAGATTATCCTAGAAACAACTTTGGATAAAAACATCATCTTGACCTTCAAAATCCTGGGCGCCCCTGGCTAGCTGGGGTGCTCATGATCACCAATGTTACCCATTTTTGACATTCTTCAATTTTCGTGTTTTCTCTGATCTTCGGATGAATTCTCGTTTCTGGATGATCAGGAGGTTCGACAATCTAATGGCTGGACTCGTTGGATAGCTCAAAGATTCTGAGGGGGGTCTTTTGGGAGTGATATCTCCTGAAAACTAATTTCAGGGCCTCAAATCCTTAGGTGCCCCTGGCTAGCTGGGGCGCCCAACTCAGCCAGAGTTAGAATTTATTTTGAGATTTACATATTTGCTCGACTTTTTCAATTTGCACAATTTCATCCCTTCGTTTCGTCTTCGAAATCTGGTGACTGGTAACTCTGATAGGCTCATTGATGAATGCGTTGGAAAGCTGGTTCAATTATGAAGAAAACATGTCGGAGGCGCCAAACCCTAATTCAATGATTTGATGACCCAAAAACTTGGGCGCCCCTGGCTACCTGGGGCGCCCATGATCTCCAGCCTTAGACATTTTTAGCTCTTTTTCAACCTTTAAACTTGAACCTTCATGCTATGCCCTCTATTTGATCTGGATTTGTCGGCAATTGACGAGTCTAATGATCTGGCTAAGATATTCAATGGAAAACTGGCAAAATTCTTAAAACAACGATTGATCAGATGACTGTGCTGATATATTCATTGCGGAGCTTGCTATATTCTGAGCAACATTGTTTGGGATGAGCAAACCCTAATTCCATCATTTGACCTCTTGAAAGACTGGGCGCCCTTGGCTAGCAGGGTTGCCTTTACTTGTCAGTGTTAGTTTTTATTTTGCAAATTTCAACTTTTCCCTTCATTTCTCACGTTTGTTGTTGCCTTGACTGTTGGAGACTGAAAAATGACTAAGGCACAAAATCCTAGGCGCCTAGACTGGGCAAGGGTGCCTAAACTCTCCAAACTTAGTCAAAATTTTGCAATTTTTAAGATTTTCCAACCTTCATTCTTCGTTCTTCGTTCTTCGATCATCTTCTATCACTTCTTGATCTATGTAGTATTTGAGACTTCGAATCTATCACCTGGCAGTTGAGCAATGTCCATTAATGAGCTCAGAGCTCCTGAAAAAGCTTCTGAAAAAGCAAAATAGACCCACTAGAGCAAAACTGATCATTTGATGATTCTGACTAGACCAGCCTAATGAGGAAGTATTTTAAGCCAATCAAAATTGGTTTGAACCCTAGAAGCCAAACTTTCTATTTTTGGAAAATTTTGCCAGCATCCATTTCAAAAGAAACCTAGAAAAACCTAGAAAAAAGTTCTATTTTTAGAAAGTTTCTAGAAATAGAAATTTTCCTAAATTTTAGGGCCGAAAAATTGAGAGCTGGGTTTTGAAGACTAGGTCGCTTTGAGCACACCCAGATCGTTAGATTTTTAAAATTTTGAGTTTTTGACTAACATGCATGACATGCAAAATCCCATTTTTCGACCTTTTTTTGACAAATTTTAACAAGACTTTGACCATTTCTTCAAAATGCCTAAGTGTAGCAAATTTTTTAATTTGGGGTACACCAAAGATGACCTCAGAGGAAGCATGGTTTGGAAGGAAACCAAAAATCACCCACCTCAGGGTTTTTGGTTTGATTCGATTTGTTTGGATTACAGATGCCAAGAGAACCAAGTTGGATTCCAAGAGCCAGAAATTGATGCTAATAGGATACAGTGATAATCACAAGGCCGCTCGGCTGATTGATGTGGCTACTAACCGTTTGACATTCAGTAGGGATGTGTTTGATGAGGAAGGTGGGCCCTCTTTGCTCCCTTATCCCATCAAAATTCTTGACAATCAGCCTCTGAAAACCACAGATTTGGGAGCTAAGCCTTCAACACCTTCACCTGAAGGAAGGGATTTTGATGCTTCAAATATTGTAGAATTTCCCAGATAAGATCCTCTACCAGCAGGGAGGGACTCTGATGAGTCTAACATGTGGAATCTCCTAAGCAAGATTCTGTATCAATAGATTTTCCTTTAGGATAACCTGGATCAGTATCTAAATGGAATTAGTTCAGGTAGCCCAAGTCATGATGATGCTCATTCTGATTTGGAAGCTGATATATCTCCTCCTCGTCCTAAGTGGTGGGTGAAGCTCATTGGTGATGTTCATGATGATGAGCTTGTTGAGGGATGATCGTCTAGAGGCAAGAGCAAAAAGAACACAGTAAACTTTGCTCTTATGGTCAACATTTAGAGTATTTATGAGCCCCAGTAGTATTCAGAGGCCAAGGGTAAAGTTGAATGGGAAAAGGCTATGGATTTTGAGCACCATAGTTTTTTTAAGAACAACACATGGGTTCTGTCAGCTCTTCCGCCAGGGAGGAAAGCCATTGGCTGCAAATGGGTCTACAAGGTCAAATACAAGGCTGATGGGACACTGGATAAATATAAGGCTCAGCTGGTCCCTAAGGGGTTCTCGTAGAGAGAAGGTATTGATTATGAGGAAACCTTTGCTCCCACAACAAAGATGAGCACCATCTGACTTGTCCTAACCATGGTAGCACAGTTTGGCTGGAAGGTCCATCAAATGGACGTGAAGAGTGCCTTCCTCAATGGCAATTTGGAGGAAGAGGTATACATGACGTAGCCTCCTGGTTTTAAGGTTGCAAGACAAGAGCACAAGGTATGCAAATTACAGAAGGCTCTTTATGGCCTCAAGTAGGCACCCAGGGCATGGTACCTAAAGTTTGACAAGTACTTGGTTGCACAAGGGTTTCACAGGAGTCCCTTAAATGCAAATTTGTATGTCAAAAACACTGGCAGTGATATCATCCTTCTTGTCATCTATGTGGATGATATCATCATTACTGGCAATAGGTTACATTTGATTGAACAAATCAAGTCAAATTTGTGTCAGGCGTTTGAGATGACAAACTTGGGTCTCCTACACTATTGTCTTGGTGTAGTAGTTTGGAAGACGTGGTAGTATCTTCATTTCTCAGTTGAAGTATGCCAAGAGTTTGCTTCAAAAATTCAAGATAGAAGATTGCAAAATCTCATCCACTCCGATGGAGAAGGGGCTAAAAATTTCAGCCAAATCTGACTTACAAGTGGTAAATGAGTCTACGTTTAGGCAACTTGTGGGCAACCTCATCTATCTTACTGCCACTGGACTTGATCTCAGTTTTGCTGTGAGTTACATTTCTCATTCCATGACTGCTCCTAAGCCGGAACACTAGGTTGCTACGAAGCAAGTATTGCGATATGTCAAAGGGACACTTGACTTTGGCATTCTATATAGCAGATGCAAAGATCCTAGACTGGTTGGCTTTACAGACTCAGATTGGGCAAGTTTAGTGGATGACAGGAAGTCCACTTTTGGGTATGTTTTCAGTCTTGGTACAGGTGCAGTCACATGGATAAGCAAGAAGCAGTAGGCAGTTGCTCATTCCTCGACTGAAGAAGAGTATCGGGGAACAGTCAAGGCAGTGTGTGAGGTAGTATGGCTTCGAAGGATGCTTGCTGACATGCAAATGTCTCAAGTAGGGCCTTCACCCCTGTTTTGTGATAATCAAGGGGTTCTCAAACTTGCTAAGAATCCACTCTTCCATGAGCAAACCAAGCATGTTGAGCTTCACTGTCACTTCATCAAATGGCTTGTTGAAGATGGCTTTGTGATGTTGCAGTATGTTCCAACTGAGGATCAAACTATAGACATTCTCACCAAGTCTCTTAATCCAGATAAATTTTTAAATTTTTTGGATAAGCTTGGTGTAGTTAGTAGAATGACCATTAAGGGAGGGTATTAAAGTTTTATTGTATTATTTAATGGTCATCTTAGCCTTTAGTTAGTCAATAGTTTACTTTTAGTTAAACTAGTCTACTTTAGTTAGCTTTTAGTAACTTTCTGTTCTTTGCTTTTGTTATCGTCTGTTTCTTTTTAGAAACATCGTCCTGTATTGTTCTATTTAAGGAGTTTTCATCTCCTTTGTAAATAAGAAAAATGAATATCAATTATCATTTCAGTCCAAGTCTCCAACTTTTTATGGGTATGTTGGATTTAGATATGTTGTGATGTTTTATGATTTGGGTTGTTGTAATTGAGAAAAAAACTTATTTTCTGATCAAAATACAAATTTGGAAATTTCTGTTCATTGCAAATTCAAAAGTTGTAATTTTCTAAGTTGTTTTTACTGCAAATTTATTTATTTCTGCTCAATATTGTTAAGAAATATCAATTGCATATTACCTTCACTATCTCTCCAAAAACATAACACAAAAAAAAAAGGACAGATTGAGGGTGTATGTTGGTATCAGAGCAGTGTATCCTGCCATCCTGAAGGGGTTTTGGGAAAACGATGTTATGACAGTTGACCGAATGAGTAATGTAGCCATATACCCATCATTATAATTTGAGAAGAAATAGACCCAAAGCAAGCCTTGAGAGCCAACTAGAGTTAGATCCCTTTGTAGGCACTGAAATGGGCAACAAAGAGCAACCACAAGAACCCAATACTAGGGAAATGTTGAATGATTTGGCTAGAGGGTAGAGTGAGTTGCAACAGAGTTTAGTGCAGATGATGGCTTTAATGAACCAATGGATGCTTGGAAACAACAATAACAATCAAGAGAACAATGCTGAAAACAATGGTGGTCACAATGGGGGTCACAATGAGGGTAACAAAGGGCACAACATGAACAATGGTAATGGGGAAGGTTCAGTGAATGATAGAGGAACAAATCAGCAAGGTAGAACCATAATAGCCAATTCTAGGCCCTTAATGCCTAACTTTCCACCGAGAGTTAATCCTTGTGTAGAGGAAGAGCCCACCCAACAAAAACTTCAGGATCAGATTTTACAGGATTGGAGAGACTCAGGGTTGGGGTTTCAGGTTGAGATATCCTTTCGTGATTACATGGACCTCATAATGAAACATAGATTACAGGGGTGGTAGACAACATCATCAGGAGTTGCATCAGAGGGTGGGTAAGCTATCCATTCCATACTTTGATGGCTTTGGGAAGACCACAATTAGAGCATGGGTTCAAAAGTTGGACACGTTTCCAACTCAACCCAATGCAAGAAGATGAAGCTATCAAATATGCAGCTATACATTTGGATGGTAGCGCTCATGAGTAGTGGCACCATGGCATGATTACCTTGGGCCATGACCAAATTGATTCATATGCTGAGTTCATCGAGAGGTTGATAGAGAGGTTTGACAAGAAAGATCTAGAGTTGCACTTGAAGGAGTTGGCTCAACTCAAACAACGGGGCTCAAGGGAGGCATATGTGGCTGATTTCTTGAGACTTTCAGTATTGGACACGGATATTTCAGAGAGGAGGCTCATTGTCCTTTTCATGGATGGAATTTCAGATCTCTTGTGAGGTTGGATTAAGGCCTTGAATCCAGCTTCATTACAGGAAGCCATCAAGAAGGCTAGATACATGGAGACTTCTACTCTTAGGAGCAAATTTCAGTCCTAGAGTTTCCCTCATAAAAAGGATAAGGACAAGAAAACTTTTCATAAGGAAACACATCAGCCATGTCACGAGACCAACAGGTTGGATAATTAGCAGCTTAATGACCTTCAGAGGAAGAAACTATGCTTCCATTGTAGAGAACCTTGGGACCCATCTCACAAATGCATTGTGAAGGCAAAGGCAAAGCAAATAGAATATTTTTCTGCTGATGAAACAGCATTAGAAAAGTCAGATCAGCAATCTGATTCAAAGAGTAGCGAAGAGGAAAACTCATTAGATGAGGAGCCAAAGAATGATGGTTCCATTGCCCAACTCTCTAGCATCTAAAAAGTAGTCACATTCAAAGTTAGAGGGACATTGCAGAGGCAGTGAATTATAACACTCAATGATATGGGTGCCACTCATAATTTTGTTGATGAGGGCTTTATGAATAAGAGAAGGCTGCAAATGAAAGAACACAATGGGTTTAAGGTCATGGTAGCTGATGGGTACAAACTTTCTTGTACTCGTAAGATTTCTAATTTGAGCCTTCAGTTGGGAGAATATGAGTTGAAGGACGAATTCTACGTGGTAAACATTGGAGACACTGATATGGTTTTGGGGATGCATTGGATGAAACCCCTTGTAAAATTCTCTTTCAATCTACAAAAGATGGAAATGAAATTTGAGGAAAATGGGAAAAAGATAGTGCTCAGAGGGTTATTAGATGGGGGTCCTAGAGTTGTATCCTTCAAAAGGATGGAGAGGTTGATTAGACATGAGCAGGTTGAGTGGGCAGTAGAGTGTCTTATCATGCCTACAGTTGTAGATCAATAGAAAAACAATTACCATCCAAACATCTAGAAGTTGATATCTGAGCATAGTAAGGTATTTGGGAGTATCCCTCATGGAGTACCACCAAAGAGGAGAATAGAGCATGTCATAGAGTTGGAGGAGGGTGCCAAAATGGTAATTACCACACCTTACAGACATCCTAAGAGGCATAAGGATGCGATAGAAAAAGCAATTAAGGAATTACTGAGATGGGGCACATTACCCAACAAAAGTCCATTCGCATCAATAGTTGTGTTAGTGAAGAAAAAAGATGGGACAATGCGGATGTGTATCGATTATAGGGCATTGAACAAAAAGACAATAAAATATAGGTATCCGATTCCACAGATTAATGAGTTGATTCACAAGATTCATGGGGCTTGTTACTTTTCCAAAATAGATTTGAGATCGGGGTACCATCAGATCAGAATGAGTAAAGAAGATATAGATAAGACAATTTGAGATGCCACTTTGGACATTTTGAGTTCTTAGTGATGCCTTTTGGATTGACAAATGCACCAACCACCTTCCAAAGTTGTATGAATTAGGTATTCAGGAAACAGTTGTGAAAATTTGTTTTAATATTTTTTGATGACATCCTAATATTCAGTAAAACTTGGGAGGAGCATATGAGGCATCTTGAGGAGGTTTTGAGTATATTGGAGAGTGAGTCCTTGTACGCCAAGGAGTCCAAATGCAATTTTGGCATGACATAGCTTCTCTTTCTTGGGCACATTATTAGTGCAGAGGGGGTGAGAGTTGATCCTGAGAAGATCAAGGCTATTATTGATTGACCCACTCTTAAAAATCTCACTCAGCTTAAGGGATTCTTTGGTTTGTGTGATTTTTTATGAGATTTGTCAGGGGCTTTTCATTGGCTGCAGCTCTACTTACAGACTTGACAAAGAAGGGAGCTTTTGAGTGGTCCAATTCAGCACAAAAGTGTTTTGAGCACTTCAAACAATTGTTGTCTTCATGTCTTGTGTTAGCAATACCGGATTTCTCCAAACCATTTGAGTTGGAATGTGATGCCTCAAGAGAGGGAATTGGAGCAGTATTGATGCAGGAGAAGCACCCCATAGCATTTGAGAGCAGGAATTTGAGAGGTGTGGAGAGGAGTTACTCTATCTATGATAGAGAGGTGTTGGCTACCATGCATGCATTAGCCAAATTTAGACCATACCTAGCAGGGGGGCAGATTCATCATCAAAACAAACCATAATAGCATCAAATACTTTATGAACTAGAACGATCTTAATGATAGGCAGCAGAAGTGGGTTAGTAGATTGCAGGCATATGATTTTGAGTCTTTGACATTATATATGTCAAGGGGAAGAAGAATGTAGTTGCTGATGCACTTTCCAGGAGGCCTCATTATGTTCTTTGGTTGAGATTGCTGCTGATTGAAGAAAGTTAATTTCAGCAAAATATGCTAAGGATTCTTGGGCAATAGGAATCATAGAGAGCACTATCCATGATGACAAGTATACAATGCTTAATGAGTTGATCGTCTATAAGGAGATGATTTATTTAGTGCCTACTTCACAACATAAGGGGAAGATATTGAAGACATTTCATGATGCACCCATGATTGCTCACCTAGGTTTTTTCAAGACCTACAAGCAGATCTGGGAAAGATTTACTTCGAAGGGACTAAAAACTGAAGTCCTTAAATATGTTAGAGAGTGTCCTACTTGCTAGTAGAATAAGAATGAACACACTTATCCAGTTGGTTTGCTTCAGCCCTTACCCATTCCTAATCAGAAATGGGAATGCATCTCCATGGATTTCATCACAGGGTTACCTAAGCTGTAGAACAAAAAATGCATTTATGTGGTGGTTGACAGGTTAACCAAATTTGCACATTTTTTTGCTATTTCAGTGACATAAATTGCAGCTCAGGTGGTTGAATTATTCTTTAGGGAGGTTTTTAGGTTGCACGGGATGCCTAAGAGTATAGGGAATGATAGGGACAACAAGTTCCTAAGTCTCTTTTGACAGGAACTCTTCAGGTTGAGTGGGACATATCTCACTCCTAGCACTAGCTACCATCCACAAATAGATGGGCAGATAGAGATAGTCAACAAGTGGGTGGAAGGGTATTTTAGAAATTATGTATTAGGGCAACAAAAAGTTTGAATTAAGTGGTTGCATCTTGGGGAATATTGCTACAATACTACCTATCATATGTCCATCAGGATGTTACCTTTCATGGCTCTGTATGGGTATGAGGCACCTAACTTCTTGGATTTGCTCTTTGGAGATAGTAGAGCGCCTAAGGCAAGAGACTTGTTGTGGGAGAGTTCGGATGTTATGAAATCTTTGAAGAACTTGCAACAAGTGCAAAATCAAAAAAAGTTATATGCTGATCATCATCGTGTGGAGTGTAGTTTTGAGGTCGGGGACATGGTATATTTGAGGTTTTAGCCATATAGATTTCTATGGTCCATTTAGAGTGTCGAGAAGAGTTGGAGAAGTTGCCTATGAGCTTGAGTTACCAGTTAGCAGCAAGGTTTATAATGTGTTTCATGTATCCAGCCTTAAGAAGGCACTAGGACACAATGTGGTTTTCTCATCAGAGTTCCCACCATTAGATGAGGAGGGTAAGTTGGTATTGATTTTAGAGGCCAATATAGACTCTAGAGAGAGGAATCTTCGGAAAAGGGTGATTAAGGAGTATTTGGTCAAATGGAGAAACTTGCCAGTTGAGGATGCGACTTGGGAAATGAGCAAATCTTACAGCAACTAGAGTTGAGATTGCTTAAGGACAAGCAATTTTGGGAAGGGTAGGCTGTAATGTCCCCTTCCTAAGCAGTTCAACGAGGTGGACAGTTAGCCTATGCAGTGGATTCCCGTAGGCTAATGTGTTGGGATTTTGGAATCCTTGGGGGACAGTTTAATCTAGCATTTGGGCAACAACAGGTGTTTTTTTGGAGCTTTGGTGGTCGAGTTATGCATAACGCCTCTTTCTGGGGGTGTTTTTGATGTTTTCTCCCATACTTACCATTTTTAGTAAGTTAATTTTGGGCACCAACGGGGCCAATTGTCAATATTGCTATTTTTAGAATAGTCGGTGGATGTTGTTTTTGGTGTCATCTCGATATTTGATATAGTCTAGTGGATTTAAATTAAATAACAATAAGTTATTAATTAATAAAGTTAAGTTAAAGATTTAACTTTATCGTTATTTAAGTTTATTGATAAAGTGACTATATGGGCAACAATATTAAAGTGCAAATGTTTTATTTAAATGAATGGGCCCCTTTTTGGAATTGGACACCACTTTGGAGGAATAAAGTGTTTTTTAAAAATAAATTTAGAAGGCATAATTAAGGGGGGCGTGGCCTTTTGGGGAGATATAAAAGTTATTTTGAACAGTTCATTTGGTATGCTGGTTATTGTTTGAGAATACATCTTGCTGGTTGAACTTGTTCATCCCGTGGCTTTGTGAGGATGCCAATCCTTGTAGAGAACGTCTTCTACATTAGTGAAAGATACAATCTGGAAGATTTATTGGTGATTTCCAGTCAGGAATCACAGCCGGGCTTCATTGGAGGTTGATTACTTCAGTTTTTCATCGTAAGATTAGTGCAGATTTGAGGAGTAGTTCTGAGCATTAATTAACAGCAGGTTAAAGGTTTTGCAAACTCATAAATGTTCCTTACATAAGCAGGCCGTACAACAACAAGGAGGGCATGGGTTTTGTTTGGTTGGTCGCCTAGGGTTTTGGACAGCACATAGCAGGTTCGGAGGTGCCTAGGACTTTGAAAGGCCTGTGTTTCAGTTTGGTTCACGAAGTTTTCTATTTCAGACTGTGGCATCCCATTTTGGGAAAAAAAAATTGCTGGTTGCAACTACAACACCTTGTCCAAGTCTCCAACTTTTTCTGGGTATGTTGTATTTAGATATGTTTTGATATTTTATGATCTGGGTTGTTGTAATTGACAAAAAACCTATTTTCTGATTAGAATACAAATCTGGAAATTTCTGCTCATTGCAAATTGAAAAGTTGTAATTTTTTGAGTTGTTGTTATTGCTGCAAATTTATTTATTTCTGCTCAATATTGATAAGAAATATCAATTGCATATTACCTTCACTATCTCTCCAAAAACATGACAAAAAAATAAAATAAAATAAAATGGCAGATTGAGGGTGTATGTTACATCACCATTTGCAACTCAGGCACTCACAATTGTGCAACTCAAGCACAAACAAACAATTTGAATCTAAAACAAAGTAGTAGCATCTAGAGAGAATACCATGGGTCCTCTCTGCAGCACCAATTTTTTTATGAAGTCTTTACACAAATTTAACACACAACTTTCACCCTGACAGATGTGAGAGAAGGCCAAAAATGCCTGCCTCAGTGGAGGAAAGAATACATAGCATATACCTTTTCTCTCCACCCCTAAATGGGAAGTACCAAAACGCACAACTTTGAAAACTAGTGATCACATGAGTACAAAGTTAGTGTTACCCTTTTGGGTTTTCAACTTAATTGGAACTTTTGATTATGCTGCCCTTTTGGGTTTTCAGCTTAGCACACACATAAAAAGATCACAATTGATTATTAAGAGGCAATGCACACATCACTGGCCTCAAATGCGCCTCTCAAAAAGCTGATCACACACATCAATCACACTATGTCAAACTGGATCAGGAACAAGTAGGGAACATAGCAGATTATTGTGCACAAGAAAAAATGAGGTACATAGTGTTGTGTCCCCAAAATTGTAACACATTGAAATGCAAATAAAATAACAAAATATATACTAGCAATTTTATAATTATAATTATCAAGATAATATTATAATTATAAATAGTGAAAATACAAAATAAGTATTAATGATTTAAACACCATTATAATTCATAAATTCTAAAAGATATAAAAAGAGAAAGAAGAGCAACTAATATAAAAACAATAATGATAAATATACTAAAGAAATGTCAAATAGACTATACTTCCAGCAGCAGCACTATATATAATAAGGCAGTGATTATGAACAAAAGAAACAAGCACCTATAAAGGAAATTATGCAAGACATTGATTCCCAATGGAAAAGCATCGATTCCCATAAGAAAGTATAATAATCATGTTTACACAGCAGCAATCCATAACAAAAGACATAAGAAATATTGATAAAGTAAACATAAATCCAATAAACAACGATCCCTAGTAAAAGACATAATTACTAATAAAGCAAACAGTAATTGGTAAACTAATGGCCACAATTAGTATGCAAGAGGCACGATCTTTAGGAAATACAGGCAATACCAAAGGGTGATATGAAAAGTCATGCCTTTGGAGGGACCGAATAGATATATAAGATAAGTGATTCAAACAAGAGGAGCATCAAATGAGGGTGAATAAAGACAAAGGAAAAATAAATAAAATAAGGCATATTCAAGCAGATCTACAGCAGAAAATATGTCGTGTAAATCAGATTTATTTTAAAGAGAAATATATGTGAAGAGGAAGATGGATCAATGAAAGATATTTGAAGATTGAGATTTATTTTTCATTACTGAACTTCCCGCTTAGGGACCACCCTATATGAGCAGAAGGTAACATAGAGGCATAAATTATACAAGTATAAGTCAGGGATAGATGGAGTAAATCGAGCCAAGGTATTCTCTAAATCCGCTATTTGCTTGGAGGTTAATAATTTAGAGTAAAATAATATAATTCCAAAAAGGAACATTACAAGTGGTATTAGAGCATAATCCTGCCATCGTGTGAAAGAAAGTTAAAACAAGAGGGATCCATTGAAGATTATATATCTAAATTTCAAAGGTTATCAGTGATGGGACATTGCCCAAGCAAAAAGGGAAAGGAGCACTTTCATGGAAAGAAGAACACAAGGAACCACACCACTACCGAGAGGAACTAAGGAGGAAGGACTTTGCCGTGATTGAGGAAATGTACGAAAACCAAGGCACCAATGCAGTCAAAAGACCTTACAAGGATGTTGCAAAGGGAGACAATAATGAAGTCCTCTTCTAGATACGCCACCCAAGAGGGGACAAGATGAGCCCACTTGGGCCAAGGGGGTACTTGCCGTTGTCTCAACGGGTACTGCCCTTGGGTCTAGAGGAGTTGAACCACCAGGACAATGAAGTCCTCTTCTAGATACGCCACCCAGGAGGGGACAAGATGAGCCCACATGGGCCAAGGGGGTACTTGCCGTTGTCTCAACGGGTATTGCCCTTGGGTCTAGAGGAGTTGAGCCACCATGTGTTCTATAATGGAGGACATTGCGTCCTATAATGGAGAACCTTTGTGTTCTATTATGGAGGACATTGCATCCTATAATGGAGGACATTGCATCCTATAATGGAGAACCTTTGTGTTCTATAATGGAGGACATAGCGTCCTATAATAGAGAACCTATGTGTTCTATAATGGAGGACCAATGTGTCCTATAAGAGAAAACCAATGCGCTTTATAATAAGGGGGGGGGACAAGTAGACCGAAAGGGGCCAAATCATATGAGAAAGGGCAAGGGTTGGCATGATGGATCCTAGGCTCCCCATTGTTAATTTTACAATCAGAAATGTAAATAAGCAGAAAATACAACACATAGAACAATAACACAATATTTTATCCTGGGAAAACCCTCCTACTCGAGGGAGAAAAACCCAGCAAAATATTCTCTTATAAATCAGAAGAATAAGTGCAGAAATTGCACACAAAATTAGGCCCTATAAAATGCCGAATCTCATACAATGAATTTGCACTTGAAGATAGTGTGATTTCCTTGAATACACAAAATAATACCACTTATCTTTGAAGCGAATCTGCTGCTCTTGAAAGTAGACCTGTTGTTGAAGGAATTCGAACTTGGAATAGATTTATTTGATGCTTAATGGGGAGACACCTTCACCTTTATATAGCAAGCTAGGTGACCTCTCTTCTAGGGCCGACCTAGAAGGAATAATATTTGTTTTACAAAGAGAAAGGCCGACTTGCCTTTGATTAATTTCTCTTAGGGAAATACCTCCCGACGCTATAAAACACTAACACTCCCTCTTAGCTAGGGAGGTATTCTCAAATATCCTCATCATGGAGTCTCTCAACATGACGTCCACAATGGCTATACCCAATTGTGGAAAACACAACTCAGTCTCAGAGTTGTGATCTTGTACAAGGGCTTTCACCTCATATTTCTCAATCTCAGAGAAATATACACTACAAGGGCTTTCAGCTCATATTTCTCCATCTTAGAGAAATATACACTACAAGGGCTCTCACCTCATATTTCTTCGTCTCAGAGAAATATACACTAGAAGGGCTTTCACCTCATATTTCTCTGTCTCAGAGAAATATACACTACAAGGAATCTTAATGATCTTGTGACTCCCTCTGGAGCTCTAAGTACTTGCATCAACCTCCTGACCTCCTTGTCCAAGATTGCTTGCAATGCTTGTCTTAGAGGAACGGTTTCCAACACACACTTCCGACGCTACTGACTTGCAAGAGTCCAGGACTTAGACCTCCTTGACCTCATCCCAGATCACCCTACTTTGAATAGGTTTGCGGTGCTACCAATGTCAAAACAAGGTTGACTGCCTTGTGCAATTCCGTTCTCTGCAGCTGAAGAGGCCTTCCACAAACTTGACTTTGCAACACTGCAACCCACTTAGCTGACACCTTCACTTCTTCTCAGTGAGTCACTTTAGTTCCTCAAGTCATAGGACACAAAACTCCCTCTCAATACAGAGATAACAAAAATTCTCTGGAAGTGAACTCCCCTCCATTGACTGATCTCAGAACCTTAATCCTTTTCCCGGACATGATCTCAACTCGTGCCTTGAATTCTCAGAATCTAACTCCCTCTGAATGGCAGGATTGTAATTGAGGGATGAATCCATATCCATAGGAGCCTCTTGCTCCTCACTGACTAATCTCCAAGAATCGTCACCTCAAATAATGAGGTCTTCAATATATATCTTCAAATAATCCAACATCTTTTGCTCCTCGATCCATCCTGCATTTTAAAGAGATTAATAATAGTTCATAAAATCAAAATACCCCGATACAAATGAAGCATGTAGTCATCTAGCAAATATCATTAGATAAAACAATTGAAAGAATGATACATAATAAAACTTATCTTTGTTGATTTAGTTGCAGCCATTTTTCTCCTCCTGACAACCATATCCTGCCATAATTCCTTGCTTGACTCCACTTTTCATGGGAGTAGCACATTTTTCATTATATAGATTGATAACCTTATCCTCTGCACAGAAGGAGGCAACAGTCCGGATGCTTCCAACAACATCTTTTCTAAACCCGCTTTGATACCATGTTAATTTTACGATTAGAAATGTAGATAAGCAGAAAATACAACACATAGAACAATAACACAATATTTTACCCTGGTAAAACCCTCCTACTCAAGGGAGAAAAACCTAGCAAAATATTCTCTTATAAATCAGAAGAATAAGTGTAGAAATTGCACACAAAATCAGGCCTTAGAAAAGGCCTAATCTCATACAATGAATCTGCACTTGAAGATAGTGCGATTTCCTTGAATACACAAAATAATACCACTTCTCCTTGAAGCAAATTTGTTGCTCTTGAAAGTAGACCTGTTGCTGAAGGAATTCGAACTTGGAATAGATTTATTTGATGCTTAATGTGGAGACACCTTCTCCTTTATATAGCAAGCTAGGTGACCTCTCTTCTAGGGCCGACCTAGAAGGAATAATATTTGTTTTACAAAGAGAAAGGCCGACTTGCCTTTGATTAATTTCTCTTAGGGAAATACCTCCCGACGCTATAAAACACTAACACCCATCAGGTCATGTGCCCCACACTCTCTTATGGTTGAACCTTCCAAGGATGTTAGAGTACTTAGATTGAATTAATGATTGACCAGAAGTTTACTAACATTTAAATCTACTACTTATTATTGGGGTGAATGACTATGATTTGCTAACTAGCATAATGAGGGTGAATGATTCTAAATTGCATGCTTGAGCTACTTGTTTGTTTGAGCTGGTTGCTTGCTTGCTTGAGCTACTTGTTTCCTGCTTGAGTTACTTTCTTATGTGCTTGAGTTGGTTGGTTGGTTGGTTGCTTGAGCTACTTGTTTGCCTGTTTGAGCTACTTGCCTGTGTGTTTGAGTTGGTTGGTTGCTTTCTTGAGCTACTTGTTTGCCTACTTGAGCTACTTGCTTGTGTGCTTGAGCTGGTTGCCTACTAGCTTGAGCTGGTTGCTTGTGTGCGTGAGCTACTTGCCTGTGTGTTTGAGTTGGTTGGTTGGTTGCTTGAGCTAGTTGGTTGGTTGCTTGAGTTACTTTGCCTACTTGAGCTACTTGCCTGTGTGCTTGAGCTGGTTGCTTGTGTGCTTGGGCTACTTGCATGTGTGCTTGAGTTGGTTGGTTGAGCTACTTGCCTGCTTGGGTTGAGCTACTTGGTTGTCTGCTTTAATTTTTGATTCATGTGGAGCCATCATTGTGCTTACTTTATGCTTTAAAACTATGAAAATGTTGATGTTGTCTGTCAAAATGCTTATGGGGTTGGGAGGCACTAACAAATTAACTTATCCAAATACAATAATGAAGAGTTGTAACTATTGAAGAGGAGTGTGACTCCCTCAAACTTGGGATACAAAAAGAGAGCATTTCAATTGAAGAATCCAATTAAGAATAAAACCTCAGTTAATCTTGCAAGAGACTTAAATTAGGCTCTCAAGAATAGTGAGAAGGTGTGAAAGGATGTAACTCCTAAAGTGAAAAGATGTTTGGAATTATGATTGCTTGAGGACAAGCAATCTTGGGCAGGGAGGACTGTTGTGTCTCCAAAATTGTAACACATTGAAATGCAAATAAAATAACAAAATATATACTAGCAATTTTATAATTATAATTATCAAGATAATATTATAATTATAAATAGTGAAAATAAAAAATAAGTATCAACGATTTAAACACCATTATAATTCATAAATTCTAAAATATATAAAAAGAGAAAGAAGAGAAACTAATATAAAAACAATAATAATAAATATACTAAAGAAATGTCAAATAGACTATACTGCCAGCAGCAGCATTATATACAATAAGGCAGTGATTATGAACAAAAGAAACAAGCACCGATAAAGGAAATTATGCAAGACATTGATTCATTAATGGAAAAGCATCGATTCCCATAATAATCATGTTTACACAGCAGCAATCCATAACAAAAGACATAATAAATATTAATAAAGCAAACATAAATCCAATAAACAACGATCCCTAGTAAAAGACATAATTACTAATAAAGCAAACAGTAATCGGTAAACTAATGGCCACAATTACTATGCAAGAGACACAATCTTTAGGAAATATGGGCAATACCAAAGGGTGATATGAAAAGTCATGCCTTTGGAGGGACCGATCAGATATATAAGGTAAGTGATCCAAACAAGAGGAGCATCGAATGAGGGTGAATAAAGACAAAGGAAAAATAAATAAAATAAGGCATATTCAAGCAGATCTACAGCAGAAAATATGTTGTGTAAATCAGATTTATTTTAAAGAGAAATATATGTGAAAAGGAAGATGGATCAATGAAAGATATTTGAAGATTGAGATTTATTTTTCATTACTGAACTTCCCTCTTAGGGACCACCCTATATGGGCAGAAGGTAACATAGAGGCATAAATTATACAAGTATAAGTCAGGGATAGAGGGAGTAAATCGAGCGAAGGTACTCTCTAAATTCGCTATTTGCTTGGAGGTTAATAATTTAGAGTAAAATAATATAATTCCAAAAAGGGACATTACACATAGCAACAAGCCTGATCTTAAAAGGCAATGAGGTCATCTACATCAAACTTAGAATCACAAACCACAACATTTGGTTCAATCTCTGGTACATGTGTCACATATGTAATATCCACAATAGCATGCCCAACAACACCCACAAACAGGGGACTGGCAATGCATGACACAAGTCTCAACAATTTTTCTAGAAACGATGGGGAGAAGCATGTGCATGTCTGCCATAGAATGAACATGAACATAGCTTTAGGTCAAACCAGTGAACTGACTCATGTCCATGATGACTACAGTGAGAACATGACTTAGGTTGATTTGTGGACAACCTGGGACGTTGGACTTCATTGAGACACATGTGAAGATTTAACTAGACATGGATGAAGGGTACCATCAAATACAAAGTGAATGGGTTTGGAATACTCAGAAACATAAGACCCCATAAAACCCTGTATTCAAGACCACACCTTCCCTGGTTGGCTTTTTGGGACTCCCAGACGTCCACAGTGGGTTTTGCTCGAGTAGTAGAATGAGACACAATGTTAGGAATGGACTTAGACTTGGACACATCATTTCCTGTCTTTGTCTTGGACATGGTTTCTTCTTTTGTAATACTGGTTTAGACACAACACGCTTTTTTTTTCACATAACAGCATTTGGTTTTTGAGATGCAATATGTTTGTTCTCAGATAGAGATGGAAACATAACATGAGTTTTGGATACGACATTTTTTGTGTGCTATCAGTCATCTGCTGAGATGTTGATGTGCTATTAAAAGGTACATTATTTTGATCAATAGTCTGAATAGTTCCTGTCTTACCACCACATTGTAATTGATTCTATAACCTGTTTATTTCCTTTTCCAACATGTATTGATTACAGCGTTGGGATTACTGAAGTTACGATCATGGGCCAGTCCAGTTTCTCTCTCTATGTAAGTTCATGAATAGTTATAGCTCCTAACAGAGTTCCTTTATTCCTACCAATATTTCTCCAATTCTTGTACATATGGAGCTTGACACCTGCACATGAGTAAGCCGATGTATGGGCAAATCATCACTCACTTTGCTCGAGTAGGTGTACCAACAAAAGTTTACAAATGGCAGTGCCCTTGTTTGTGCCTGCTTGCAGCCACTTCAATTAGGTATAGGAAATAATGTTCGAGATGGATCCATTACAGAGAGGGGGCAACCATTCCAAACATTTTCCCATGGGCCCCCTTGGACTGGGTGAATGACCTTATCAGACCGGCATTTTGAGATTAATTCTGCCTCTTTTTTATTGTCTACTTTGATCTGTAGTAATGGTATGTTCAAGAGTATACATTTATCATGATTAGAGGCAAGAAAAGCAACTACAGCAATAAGAAATGGGCAAGATCACACATGTCTGATGTACCACTGAAAATGCTCGGGAATTCAAACAAAAGGTTGTTAGGTCTTTGCACTTGTACCACAAACAAACAGAAAACAAAGTTACAAAATGTACCACTGTTACACCCAACTCCGAAACACCACCTTATTACTCAAAAACAAAAATAATAATATTAAAAATGCAATATTCTTACAACCTTTACCCCTCGATTTTTGTACTTGTTGAAAAGCCAACAAAGTCTTACTTCCAGAAATGTCAAATTCACAGTTAATGATCACTGATGATGAAATTACCTTAGCAAATCAGCCACAGGTACTAGTTATTCTGGTTCTGGCAGAAAAGTTAGACTTGGACATAAGAACATGGAATAACTTTAGTATTGGTGAGACCCAAACATTGAATCTATACATTTAAAATAAAATGCCCAACCAACTTGTCTATTTTTGAATTTGAAACTCCCATTTTGTTCCTTTTCTTTGAAGACTAGATCTATCATGGGTGAATCCTGTTGTGAAGAGCCCAATTGGCTCCAACTCAACCATTGACGTTTACTGACTTATTTTTGTGTTTTGTTTGTTTTAGAAGAATTTTAGACCAGAAGTAGAGAGGTGCGCCAAGCATAAAATGGTGCTAGAATTCAAATTAAAGAAAAAATTAAGAAATTGCCATCATATTAAGAAGTATTCAACTGCTACAGATAGATTCTAAACAATAGACATACTCGGAAACCTCCAAATTAATTAAATAAAGCAGATCTATACATGGCAGGCAAGAAATGCTGAACTAGTGGAAAGCTACGGCTAGGCTCTGGATCTGCTTTCTCCCACACAGAAACTGGAGCAATGCTGCTGAGAAAGATAGGCGTCCAAGATGGAGCAAAGAGATGGCCTAAAAGGAAGGCGTTTCAGCCTTCTCCTTCACACGCCTCTCCCAGATGAACACGCCTCCCAATGCAAAGTACGACCTCTGAAGAATGTTGAAGATTCTTTATTGGAAGCAGGAAAAACTGATGAAGATGGCGTCCCAGATGTAAGCACACATGAACTCTTGTATGAAGCTCCCACAGTAGCAACCATTCAACTGGTGTTTCACAGTCTCACAATCACAGAACATTGAAGAATTATCGCTCTCTAATGAAGAAAATCTTGAAACCCTTGTCCTTAGACAAAAACCACAAAGAAAATCCAAAGATGCAATGTCAAATAATCAATAGTTGAGGTTGACTTGCATATTTTCCCTTATATCTCCAAAAAGCACGACTTCCAAGAAAAGTATGGCTTTTTTCATTTAAATACATTTAAAATGTATTTAAGCCATTCTCAATAGTTGTTTTAAATACTTTGGGCGCACCTTTTCACTTAAGTGATTTATTTATCACTTTATAATATATTTAAGTGGCGTTTACTTTTATAAAGTCAATTTGACTTTATAATAAATCAATAAGTTAAATAAATAACTTAACCACAAAAATACTGATAACTACCTCCAAACTCAGTATTTTTCCGTGTCGTCGGAAGCTGGCGAACACTGAACTACAAATGCCTGTACTGAATCCAATTCTGAAGTGAAGGAGTGGGAATGACAATACCCACCAAAAACGGCCACTGACCCCCTAACCAAATCTTATCAGCCTACAAGGGTCCAAGAAATAGGCTAACTCAGTTGCTCCTGAAACTGACTAGAGTGGGGACATTACAGTCCGCCCTCCCCGAATTTGCTTGTCGTCAAACAAACTCAAAGCTGGATGCTGTAGAATACTGTCACCCTCCCAAGTAGCATCCTCTACCAGTAGATCTTGTTGATGTTATAGCAGTGGGATATATCTTTCTCTCAAATTTAAAAATGATGGATAAATAATACCAAGGCAAGTCGGACTTGCTATATATAATAATTTTATGAAGAGTCACCTTGTTTCTTAAAAGAGGCCAACCCAAATGAAGAGTCACCTAGTTTTGTATAAATACAAGGTGATGATCATTCATTTGATCATCAAGTTCATTCATCATAATTCACATTCCTAGAAGAAGTTCATACTTGAGTAGTAGATCATCATAGCAGATCATCATTTTGTAGCAGCATACCGATTTCAAGTAGAAACATATTCATTTGTATGTTTGCATCTAGGAGAGGTGCTATTATTCATTGTATCAAATTCGGCATTGTGTTGGGCCTGAGTTGTAAGCAGATTTCTGCTCTTATTCCTTCAATATATAAGAGATATATTTGCTGGGTTTTTCTCCCTTGAGTAGGAGGGTTTTCCCAGGGTATCTTGTTGTGTTCATTGTCTTATGTGTTGCATTTTCTGATTGCTTTCATTTTTTATCCTAAATCTAACATGGTATCATAGCGAGTCTAAGAAAAGATCTGATCAGATTTGTTTAAGCAGTCAAGTCAACTTTTCATCTAGGGTAGATCTTGAAGTATTGCAAATCTAAGGTTCAAATTATTTCTAACCTAAGGGCAGATCTTTGACGGTGAATTTGTGCGGAAAAAGAAGATGGTGAGCGGTGTCAAGGTAGAAGATAGGCTTGATGGAGCTTCAAACTTCAACTCTTGGAAACCCAGGGTACTCATTGCATTAGAGGAGAATGATCTTGATTTCATGGAAAGTGATATGCTCGAGCCTTCCTATGATACTGAGAAAATCTAGTGGAAGAAAAATGGCACGAAGGCTAGAAAGATCATGATAGACTCTGTGATGAATCACCTAGTACTGATCATCTCCAAGTTGAAGATAGCTAAAGAAATGTTTGATACTCAAAGGATTGTATGAGATCAACAACACCAGCAGAGCCCTTGCTTTGAGACAACAACTTCACCATGTAAAAATGGCTAAAGATGATTTAGTCATCTCATTCTTTATGAAGATTGCTGATTTGAGAGATCAGTTGAGCGCTATTGGGGATATAATTGCAGACAAAGATCTTGTTATGTTGGCACTAAATGGTCTTCCTCAATCTTGGGAACCCTTTATTCAGAGCATCAGTGGGAGATCGAAGTTGCCCAAGTTTGATTGTCTTCGAGCTGATTGTATTCAAGAAGAGTTCAGGTTGGCAGCAAGAGGAATTGGGCGAAACTATCATGATGTAGAAAATCAAGTTCTTGCTACACATACTTCTAGAGAAAGAGGCAAAGGAAGAAAGAGGAATAGAGATAGAGAATCAGATTCCGCCCTAGAACCGAAGAAGAAGAAGGATCTCTCTCACATTCAATGTTTCAGGTGTGACAAGTACGGTCACTTTGCTCGAGATTGCAAATTAAGGTCTACACAACATGTTTCTACTGCGGAAATTGACAGAGGGACATCTCAGAAGGAGCCTAGCTCTAAAGTTGATTCAAAAGGTTTCTTATTCTAAAGTCGATCGATTTATTCGAAGAGGAGGAAATGACATTCAGAGGGAGTAAAATTCAAATAATTCAAGGCACGAGTTGAGAGCTTGTCCAGGAAAAGGATTAAGGTTTTGAGATAGGTCAATGGAGGGGAGTTCACTTCCAGAGGATTTCTGTGAAATCTCTGAGGTAGGGATCAAGAGGGAGTTCTGTGACTCACTAAGAAGAAGTGAATGTTGTAGTGTTGCAAGGCCAAGTTCAAAATCCTTGGAAGACCTCTTTAGCAGTTGAGAATAGAATTGCACAAGACAGTTAATCTGGATTTGACATTGGTAGCTTCGCAAACCTATTTAGAATAGGGTGATCTGGGATGAGGTTGAGGAGGATAGTCCTAGACTCGAGCAAGTCAATAGTGTCGGAAGTGTGCATTGGAAACCGCTCCTCTAAGGCAAGCATTGCAGACAATCTTGGACGAGGAGGTCAGGAGGTTGATGCAAGTACTTGGAGCTCCAGAGGGAGTCACATCATCATGAAGATTTGTTGTAATGTATATTTCTTTGAGATAGAGAAATATGAGGTGAAAGCCCTTATAGTGTATATTTCTCCGAGATGGAGAAATATGAGGTGAAAGCCCTTGTAGTGTATATTTCTCTTAGATGGAGAAATATGAGGTGAAAGCCCTTGTAGTGTATATTTCTCTGAAATGGAGAAATATGAGGTGCGAGCCCTTGTTCATCTCTGTGACTGAGATGAGACGTCATGTTGAGAGACTCCATGATGACATCACATTGAGAGACTCCATGATTAACCTTTGAGTTTTCCACAAATGGGTGTAGCCATTGTGGGCGTCATGTTGAGAGACTCCATGACGTGGATATCTGGAAACACACCTCCCTAGCTAAGAGGGAGTGTTGATGTTATAGTAGTGGGAGATATCTTTCTCTCAAATTTAAAAATGATGGATAAATAAATACCGAGGCAAGTCGGACTTGTGATATATAATAATTTTATGAAGTCATCTTGTTTCTTAAAAGAGGCCAACCCAAATGAAGAGTCACCTAGTTTTGTATAAATACAAGGTGATGATCATTCATTTGATCATCAAGTTCATTCATCATAATTCGCATTCCTAGAAGAAGTTCATACTTGAGCAGCAGATCATCATAGCAAATCATCATTTTGTAGCAACAGACCGATTTCAAGGAGAAACATATTCATTTGTATCTTTGCATCTAGGAGAGGTGCTATTATTCATTGTATCAAATTCGGCATTGTGTTGGGCTTGAGTTGTAAGCAGATTTTTGCTCTTATTCCTTCACTATATAAGAGATATATTTACTAGGTTTTTCTCCCTCGAGTAGGAGGGTTTTCCCAGGGTATCTTGTTGTGTTCATTGTCTTAAGTGTTGCATTTTCTGATTGCTTTCATTTCTGATCCTAAATCTAATAGATCTCTCCACTTAACCAAATATTCCCTGATAACCCGCCTCCGAAGATGACGCTCTTTGGAATCCAGAATGGCCTCAGGTACTAATATCAACTTCCCCTCATCATCCAAGGGTGGTAAGTCTGTAGAAGGAATCACATGCTGTCCCCATGCGTTCTTGAGGCGAGACACATGGAACACATTGTGAACCTTACTATCCACCGGTAAATCTAACTCATAAGCCACCTCGCCAACACGCCTGACAATCTTGAATGGTCCATAGTAGCGTGGCTTGAATTTCTCTGCGCTCCTCTTCCTAAGAGTGGACTACCTATAAGGCTGCAACATCAGATACACCATGTCCTCGATCTCAAATGATCGCTCAACTCTCCTTTGATCAGCATACTGCTTTTGCTGATTTTGAGCCTTTTGAATGTTCTCACGAAGTGCTCTCATGATGTCTTGGTTCTCCTATAACAAATCCCCAACACTAGGTACTCTGCAACCACTCAACAATAAATCGAGGAAACTAGGAGCATCATAGCCATACAATGCTCTGAAAGGTGTCATCTGTATACTCATATGGTGAGTGGAATTGTAGCAATACTCACAAAGATGAAAAAACTTCACCCAAGCCTTCTGCTGCCCAGAAATGTAATTCCGTAGGTATCCCTCCACCCATTTGTTGACAATGTCAGTTTGCTCATCTGTCTGTGGGTGGTAGCTAGTGCTCGGAGTAAGCTTTATCCCGCATAGTCTGAATAACTCCTGCCAAAAATTACCCATGAACCTACTGTCTCTGTCACTGACAATACTTCAAGGTAACCCATGCAACCTGAATACTTCTCGTAAGAACAAATCCGCTACTTGTGTAGCTAAGTAGGTAGTAGTGATCGAGAAGAAATGTGCATACTTCGTCAATCAATCTACTACCACATAAATGTTGTCTCTCCCTTGAGCTTTCGGCAAGCCCGTAATGAAATCCATAAACAAGCATTCCCACTTCCTCTCAGGAATAGGAAACGGCTGAAGCAACCCAACAGGGTATGTATGCTCTTGCTTGTTCTGCTGACAAACAGAGCACTCCCTAACATACTGAAGAACATCTGACTTGAGACCCTTCCAAGTGAATCTCTCCCATACCTACTTGTAGGTCTTAAAGTACTCGGGATGACCAGCCATGGATGAATCGTGGAAGGTCCTCAACACCTTGTCCCTCATCTCTGAACCTGGGACTAAGAATATTCTCCCTTTGTAAATGATAAGATCATTCACAAGAGAGTACCTGCTGTCCTGTATGGTCCCATCAATAATGCTAGAAGCCCACGGATTCTTGGCATACTCTGCTACAATCATGTGACTCTAATCCTCTGAAATCACTGCCATGGAGCTCTAATGTGGACGGCGAGATAAGGCATTAGCAACTATGTTCTGTGTCCCTTTGACATAGGAGATGTCAAAATCATATGACTGAAGTTTGCTAACCCACTTCCGTTGTCTCTCATTCAGATCTCACTGTCCAAGGAAATGCTTCAAGTTGTTGTGATCAATTTTAACACAAAACTTGCTGCCAACTAAGTACTGCCTGAACTTGGCCATTGCATGCATGATGGCCAACATTTCCTTATCATAAATGCTGAAGCTCCTCTCACGACCCCTTAGCTTCCTACTCTTGATAGCTATTGGATGACGGTCCTGCATAGTCACTATAGCAATACCTTCTCCACTAGCATCACAATGAAGCTCAAAAGGGTTGGTGAAGTCTGGCAAAACTAGAATTGGGCATGTCGTCATCAAATGTTTGAACTTCTCAAAACACTCCTGTGCTTGAGGTGTTCAAACGAATGCTCCCTTCTTTGTCAAATCCGTAAGTGGTGCAGCATGCCGTGAGAACCCACTAACAAACCAACGGTAGAAGGCACATAATCCCACAAATCCCCTGAGTTGTGTCAAAGTCTCAGGAGTAGGCCAATCAATGATGGCATGAACCTTATCAGGATCCATGCGAACTCCCTCTGCGCTGATGATGTGACCCAAACACAAAAGTTTTGCCATGCCCAATACACACTTGGACTCCTTGGCGTACAAGGACTCCCTGTCAAGTATACCCAACACAGTATCTAGGTGAACCAAGTGCTCCTCCCAAGATTTGTTGTATACCAATATGTCATCAAAGAAAACAAGTTCAAATTTCCTAAACTGAGGATGGAAGACCCTGTTCATGGTGGATTGGAAAGTAGCTGGTATGTTGGTTAAGCCAAAGGGCATAGCCAAAAACTCAAAATGTCCAAATGACATCTAAATGCAGTCTTCTCTACATCTTGCTCTTTGACCCTGATATGATGGTATCCTGTCCTCAAGCCAATCTTGGAGAAATAACAAGCTCCGTGAAGCTCATCTATCAACTCATCAATGCGTGGGATGGGATATCTGTTCTTTATTGTTCTTTTGTTCAGTACACGGTAGTCAATGCACATTCTGAGTGTACCATCTTTCTTCTTCACCAAAACAACTGATGAAGCGAAAGGAGACTTACTCAACCTTATGTGTCCCATAGCTAAAAGTTCCTTAATTGTTTTCTCAATTTCATCCTTCAAACGCTTTGGGTGCCGATAAGGTGTAATCATAACGGGCTTGGTGCCCTCCAACTCAACAATGTGCTCTGTGCCTCTATCAAAAGGTTTACCATGTGGAATGTCACTGAACACTTTTGCATGCTTAATTCTAAGCTCCTGAACATCTGGACAGTAGGGTGTTTTGTGCTGCTCCTCATATGTAGGCATCAATTTACAACGTGCTGCCTACTCTACCATGTCATGTCTAATCAACCTCTCCATTCTCCTGAGAGCAATAACCTTCAAGTTGCTGTCCTTGATGGCCTTGAGTACGTGGTTTGTTCCATCTCCATCTCTCTAAGGTTGAGTGTGAACTCGCCAATTGCATGAAGCCATTTCATGCCGAGGACTACATCTGTGCCACCCATGTTAACCACATAAAAATCTGCTTTAAACTCATAGTTATTGAGTTTCATAGGCAGATCCGGAATCATTCTCTCACAATTGAGAGTGTACCATCAGCAACTTTTACTCTAATACCTTCAAATTGTTGAGTTTGAATTCCTCGTTTTTCCACTAACCGCGCATCTATGAAATTATGTGTTGCACTTGTATCAAGCAAGGAAATGACTCTTCGACCAGCCAAGAGTCCACGTAACTTGAAGAAGCCTTCTTTTTGCATACTAGACATGTGAGCTTCCTCTAGTTCTGTTTCTCCTTCGTTTTCCACTTCATTTTTTGAGTTATAAGCCCCTGAAGTCTCTTGATCAGCTTGCTGGTCTGCTTTATCTGTCATATTATCTCCCTCATAAAACCATTCCAATTGCCTATTTTGACCTTTAGGCTTGAGGGGACAGTCATGGTTAAGATCATACGGGCCCTTGTAATAAAAACAAAGCTTCCTCCTATGTAAATCATTGATTGTCTCTCTATCCAAAGGAGCTGTATATTTTTTATTTTGGTCTTGGTTTTCTGTTTTCTTTGGATTAGATCTGTTATCATTGTAGGATGAGGACGGTTTGGAGTTGAACTTACTATGAGGAGTGGTAAGTTCCATGCTACGAGCTTTCCTCATAGTCTCTTCACTCTTGCAAGATAGGTGGATCAAATGCCTTGATCCAACCTTTCATAGGCTCAAATAGACCCTCTATGAATAGTATAACCAATCTCCTCTCTGATATGCCGGTTACCATGACTGAGAGCTTATGAAACTCACCAATATAGGACTCTAAACTACCCAACTATTTAAGTTGAGCGAGATCTCTGAAGTATAACTCTGGATCTCGTTTGTCAAATCTCTCCACCAACCTATCTGTGAACTCCTGATAAGTAGTGATCCGGTCATGCTGTAAAGTAACCATGCCATGGTGCCACCAGTCATGGGCTACGCCATCCAAGTGTAAAGCTGCGAACCTTATGGCATCCTCTTCTGCCATTGGATGTGATGTCAGGAAGGTATCTAGTTTACTCACCCAATCTCGAGCTGTGACTCTGCCACTGCCATTAAAGCTAGACAAGGTGAGTTTGTTTGTTGCTTGTCTTAGATCATGTTTCTTGTTTCTAGGCCTCCTGTCGGTCCTGTTCCTGGCATGCTCTCTTTCCTGGCTCATAAATCTATCAAAATTAAGGTGATCCTTAACTCTCTGTGGCAAAGCATCCCACTCATCATGCAGTGTCATGATGTTATCAGCAAAATTCACGTCACCTCCTTCCTCAGCCACGTCCTCCTCATCAGGATTCATCTCTGACAAACGTTGGGCGAGTAGGCTTGTCATAGGTGCATGTAGGTGTCACCTTGAGTCATGGGACTCCATCAACACTGCCATCTCCTTCCTGTTCCTGATTCAGCCTCCTGTGAATAGTCAAATGTTGTACGGTGGTACTAAGCTGCTGAAGTACATTCGCCCCCTGTTCCTGTCTATTTACAAGCCCTCTCAGTATGTCTTTGGCTTCTCTGTCCTCATTCTCAACATGGTTGTTCAACCTCATCTCTGTCACCCATGTTTTCAAATGGTATATCTTCAAACTGATTATCAAATGGGAACTCCTCAAATGGATTTCTTTGAATACCAGGTCTCCTGCATGAGTAATACCTGTTATATCTACCCTGATAAGGCCGTATATGTATATATAATCCTCTAGGCTGGCAGGATTATAGTTTTGATACCACTGTGAAGAGCCCAACTGGCTCCAACTCAACCACTGACGTTTATTGACTTGTTTTTGTGTTTTGTTTGTTTTAGAAGAATTTTAGACAAGAAGTAGAGAGGTGCGCCAAGCATAAAATGGTGCTAGAACTCAAATTAAAGCAAAAATTAAGAATTTACCATCATATTAAGAAGTATTCAACTGCTACAGATAGATTCTAAACAATAGACATACCCGGAAATCTCCAGATTAATTAAATAAAGCAGATCTGTACATGGCAGGCAAGAAATGCTGAACTGGTGAAAAGTTACGCCTAGGCTCTGGATTTGTTTTCTCCCACACAAAAACTGAAGAAATGCTGCTGAGAAAGATAGGCGTCCAAGATGGAGCAAAGAGATGGCCCAAAAGGAAGGCATTTCAGCCTTCTCCTTCACACGCCTCTCCCAGATGAACACGCCTCCCAATGCAAAGTACGACCTCTAAAGAATGTTGAAGATTCTTTATTGGAAGTAGGAAAAACTGATGAAGATGGTGTCCCAGATGTAAAAGCCCTCTCCCTTATTGTAAACAGGTAAAAACTGAATAGAAATTCAGATGTAAGCACAAATGAACTCCTGTATGAAGCTCCCACAGTAGCAACCATTCAACTGGTATTTCACAGTCTCACAATCATAGAACATAGGAAGAATTATTGCTCTCCAATGAAGAAAATCTTGAAACCCTTGTCCTCAGATAAAAACCATAGAGAAAATCCAAAGATGCAATGTCAAATAATCAATAGCTAAGGTCGATTTGCATATTTTCCCTTGTATCTCCAAAAAGCACGACTTCCAAGAAAAGTACAACTTTTGTCATTTAAATACATTTAAAATGTATTTAAGCCATTCTCAATAGTTGTTTTAAATACTTTGGGCGCACCTTTTCACTTAAGTGATTTATTTACCACTTTATAATATATTTAAGTGGCGTTTACTTTTATAAAGTCAATTTGACTTTATAATAAATCAATAAGTTAAATAAATAACTTAACCACAAAAATATTGATAACTCCCTCCAAACTCAGTATTTTTCCGTGCCATCAGAAGCTGGCGAACACTGAACTACAAACTCTTGCACTGAATCCAATACTGAAGTGAAGGAGTGGGAATGACAATACCCACCAAAAATGGCCACTGACCCCCTAACCAAATCTTGTCAGCCTACAAGGGTCCAAGAAATAGGCTAACTCAACTGCTCTTGAAACTAACTAGAGTGGGGACATTACACCTGTGGCCTGTAGATTACCCTCTAGAGGAGCTCAATCATATTTTCTTTCCTTGATTCTTTTCTTCACTAAGATCAATATTTTAGTGTGCTGATGGATCAGTACATCTCAAGCAACATCCATAAGATTTTTTTTTGTGTCCAAACTGCTATAAGAGAAGAAGCCTTTGCATTGTGGAAACCTAGAGGTATGAAACTCACTTTCCAGATGTTGAACATTTATTTGCCAGGTTTGCAAGAGTTGAAAAAATAGATATTAAATCATGCTTTACTTTTCATCTATGTGAATTATGAGATAGACATAGAGGATGTAATCAGAAGGCTTGAAAAACCAGAATTTTGCAGGTAGAGGCGTGACGGTGCATGTGAAAAGATAAAGAATGCAGACCAAGATATTAATTATTCTGAAAGTATTAGATGAACTGCTGCGAGTCCAAAACCGGCAAAGATATTGTATGTGATGAAGGAAATGTCTTGCTTCAATAGGTGCACTTTGGAATTTGTAAAGTTGAAGCAACGGCTTTTGCTTAGTCACATTACATACTAGATGGGCACCATGCAAACCTTCTTTGGTCTCGTTTTATATTGTAGTCTCTTCCTGTTTCATAGAACTAGGTAAGAAGGGAACAATGTTTCTGTGCTTCTTTGTCAATAGCCTCAGTCTGGAAATAAAGGTCCTTTACATAGGGCACCACCTGCAATGAGTCAATCCATGACTTCCAGTAAAACATCAACCCCTCAATTGAGTTTTCTAACAAAAATACTGTGGTAATGGCTGCCAACACAAATGTTTCAAACTGCTACAGCTAGGAGAACTTAGAGAAAGCAATGGAATGGCTCTGATAGCATTTGTTACTTGTTAGAGCCATTGCCCAAGTATAAAACATCAAACCAGGATAATGAAGAAGCTGTGAACAATAGACATTAAAAACAACGGCATTCATTCTCCATTAATTCATACAATCAATGTACAAGATACATTTAAAGCACACAACTTACAATTGATATTCTGGCGTGCTTAGCCTAAAGCCTTCAGTTGCCAACTCTCCACATAACCAAAAATTGGACCAAAAAAGCTTTGAACAAAAAGAACTCTTTTTCATTCTCTATGTAAACTACCTAATTCACTTGTTTGCAGTTCTCTATTTTATTCTTTTATTTAATTCCTCGTCTCTATTGTTTTGTGATCCAGGTTACAGCTTGATACAAGAGGTTCTATGTACCTTAGTGACTCAGTAAATGATGGCTCTGACAGAGCATCCATTGCTTCTCTTGTCCACCCTACAGGGTCAATGGCTAGTGCCCAAAAAGGTTTATCAAAGATAGATAACATATGCTCTGAATTCAGTGGTTCTGGTGACATTTTTGCTACACTTTGTAGCCCGTGCTAGTTTGTACTGCTAATGTCATAGTGCTAACTTAGCGCCTATGGCTCATATGTGGTGCCAACCTTTCGGTAAATGCCAGAAGATGAATCATCTTTCCCTGGTGTCTGTTCAGTTCCTATTCCATATTAATTGTATTAAAAGTTTATTGTATGCTCAGAGAAGACAGATTTACAGAGTTTTATGTCTCGCATCTCAGAGACTCACATTGTATGGAACTTGTGTAATGAATATTTTTTTGATCCAGTTCTTATTCCCACTACTGCCGTCTCTGTGTGTCTGAATGGTTTTTTTTTCTCTTTTTGCACTCTGATTGTTGTTTATAAATGTCAGCATATATTCTATAAGTTTGACACATTAAAATCTTCAAGCTAGTGTGTTGTTCCCTGATCTTTTTTCTGGGATCTAGATCATTTGGGTATTAATCTCTATCTGTATCTTGTCCCAATTCGTAACCTTATGCCATTTCATTGGCCCTTCTAAATCTTTTGCCAAGTGCCCTTGCTCTAACATCATCCACAGTCCACATGTTTACAAGTTCATTCCATTTGGTTGTTGCTATCCATTAAGCTTTCGACAACATGCTCAAGCTTTTTTTGCATTCACTATTTTATTCTCTTATATAGCATAAACCTACATTATCATTCACACAGATTTCATCTCTGATGATGTGGTTCTTGTTGGAACTATAAAATTTCTCATGTCATGTTTTTAATTAGTCATATGTTTGATAGTGTGTTGGGGTGATTTGTTTCTTAGAGTGAAAATTATTTAATTCTATTTTTGTACATACGGTAAATAGTTTTCTATTGCCAAGGGAGGTGGTATAGGTCACTAAGCACGTGTTCTCCAATTTTTTGAGAAATACCTAATCAGGCAAGGTATCAATGTGCATTATCATGTCGTAGTTCTTAACATTTCATCATTCTTTAGGTTTCAAAGTAGATTGTTCTTGTTTTTCATGGACTTTCTTTTCCAATCTCTTCAGCTAATATTCATATATACTTTGGCTGCATTTTGTTTGCTATGGAATAGTGCTTTGGAATATGTAGGATTCACACCGCCTGCTTTGGCATTTAGGAGTCCTAGGATTCCTGCCACCAAAGTAGGATGCATATTCCAAAGAAGTGAATCCAAACACAGTTGACGCCATGCTGTAGAGAAATGAAAACTTCAAAGGAATTAATGTACGTATAAATCTCAAACAATTGAATATGCATATACACTTTGGTCAATTTATAAGTATGTTAGTTGCTTTGAAGTTTTCATTTCGCGATGGCATGGTGTCAATTGTGTTTGGTTTCACTAATTCATTGTATCAGCATAAGTTGGAAACACACCCTCAACTCAGTCAACTGGTGTTCCAGGTTTGCTGTACCATGAAAGTAGGCTCACTAGGAAAGTTCTTTTAACATTGGACTGACAACTTACCAACATCATTTTCCCAGACTTTTCTCTGATTGCATCATATATGGTGATGCAAATTTCCCTTTCACTTCAAAACCCTTTTCCTCAACTAGAAGAAAGATGACATGATGCCAAGGTGTGCATCCTTTTGGAGGTTTCTATTCCAAACTCTTATTTTCAAGATTTTCTGCCAAATATGCATACTTCATCAACTATGACTAATGGAGGGGACATAAACTATCTATTGACTATGCTTTGATCCAATTCTAGTTTTGTAAAGATTATGCGTGTAAAAAGATAGTTTCATTAATATTTTGTAGTTATGGTCAGTGTTGTATAATTGGTTATATATGTGTAAATCATTTATCAGTTAGCCTTGTGTGAATGTGAGGTGTTCTTGCTACGATACCAATAGGCAGTCTAAGGGCACGAAAAAACAATTAATGTAGATGTTTGACAATAATGCATACCTATTGATCTGCAATTTCTTTGATTTATAGTAGAATTTAAAAAACCAAACAATTTATAATATTTTGCTACTTGAAAAGCTCAAATGATAGTGAATTACAGGACCAAGGTGCTAGGTAGACTGAAAATAGGGACTAAAGAATGAATAAAGTTTACAACACAACACAAGATTTTTATCCTAGAAAACCTCGGGGTGGGAAAAATCATTTTGTAGCAACAATTGCTTATCTATTTAATCGTTATTGCTCATAACAAACAAGGACAAGATAACGTATACAACTTCTAGTTCTTTTTGTCAAGTTTGCCACTTCATTCTTAGTTTTAATTCTTCCTCTATGACTCATTCACTAAGAAATGCCTCCATTGAAACATTTACTATGATATTCTCCCCAATCCTCCAATTCATAGTCTACATGTCTTTTAGTAGATTTTCTTGCTTTAGGAAATGAAGGGACATGTGTGGGACATGAAGAGTCATGGATGTACAAGGAAATTCATGTGGGGGAATATGAAAGGTCATGTCTAGGGTATGAAAAGCCATGGAATTATGTGTAGCATTTTTTATTCTTGGGGGGAGGGAGGCAGTGATACATTTCATCTATTCTTGGGGAAAGAAAGGACAATTGGGAACTTTCATCCCTTCTTGGATCCTTATGGATCACTCATGTAGCCATGAACCAATACTAATTCTTTACATAGTAAATAAGAAAAGCAAAAATTTCTTTGACAATGCCGCAATAGTATCAAGATTTTTGAGATGTATATCTCGTTTGCTAAGGTAAAATTATGATCCATACTTGATTCAGATTATTTTTGTTGTTCCAATACAAGTTGCTATTGAAACTAGCATATGTATTGTGTAATGAAATAATTTGCACAAGAGAAGAATACAATAGGAAATATGTTGCAAAAGTTTGATAATATTTTAGAATAATAAGCCATTTTGAGAGGTAGATCTCCAAATATCTCCAATGAGAACACCATTCACAATATGATAATAATAAATTAACCACTAGCTCTTATATATACCTTAGTTATTCTTTGGATGTCACCTAAGTTGACTTAGATACCTAAATAAGATTTATTTAATGATTATATAATTTAAATAAGAGTTAAAGTAGCCACAAGTGAACTATTCATAACCATGTGCACACAATAGGAGTAAGGGTGTAGCATGCCCTCCCTCTAAAGAGAAGCGACAACTTGAACATTAATCAATTGTGGATTCTTTTGCACAAAATTTTCATTCTCACATAACATTTTTAATTGGAAAGTTATTCCATTTGATCAAATACTCTATTATTTCCCTTGTTTGTAGCCTCTTAGTGTGTATTTGAAGAATTCCTTTAGGATCTAGATTTGTTCTTCCCTTCTCATTAAGCTTTGGTAACTCAGTTTGTGTTGCAACTATTTTTCCAATAACTTTCTTCAAGCATTAAACATAGAAAATTGGATGTATTTTGTCAATTTGTATGCTACACTACCAATCCTTTACAATACCTTATAAGGACCATAATACTTAGGTGTAAGCTTCTTATCTTTATGTTGTTGTTTTAGTGACATTTGTTTATATGGTTGTAATCACAAAAAAGATCCAATCTCTCACTTCAAAAATCATTTCACTACAATATTGATCGACACATTGCTTCATACTATTTTGTGCCATTGTTAAGTTCTCTTTGAGACTAGTAAGTACTTTTTTGATGGAGGAGCATCCAAAAAAAGAAAAATGTTGTTTCTTTTCAATAAGGGCTAAATTGGCTAGAGTTTGTCGAGTATGAAGAATGAAGTTCATGTTTTGATGTTTTGAAGGATTGCAGAAGTTCGGGCTTCGGGCCTTAGGCTTATCTCTTATCGCTTGCTAGAGAAGAAAGAGTTAGTCATTTTTTGCTTAGTTTGATCGGGTTTTGGACTTCGGGCTTGTGGCTTACTTATTGTAAGTGGTTGGATCGGGCTTCAGTGTTAAGGCTGATGCCTTACTTAAATGTTAAAGTGATGTATGAGGTAGGGAGAAACTCCGAACCTCGACACTTGAAAGGGTTAGAAGTTGGCAAAAAGTATGTTTTGGATTTTGCGAGTCAGAGATAGGGTTTACACCTTACTCGAAAGATGGTAAGCAGTATGATGGATGAGTGAACTCCGACATCCGAGAAGTTCAATGCAAAGTGGGTGTTTCACACTTTAGAGTTTCAGAGGTTTGAATGACGGTTTGCAGTAGATGTGAAGGATGGTAAAAGGTAGAGGGGAAGGTCAATGGCCGAACTCCGATAGGTTTGAAGAAGAAGCGGACTTTGCTGTTCGATCTTGCTTCTTAAAGCATTTCATGTAAACGGTAAGAGGGATTAGCGATTCCCAATCCCCGACAAGTATGACAGGTGGCTGAATCTCGCTATTCTACAAAAAAGTGTATTTTGACTTGGTTTGACTAGCGTGGGAATGCAGTGTTGCGACATGTGGTAGAAGGTGATTGGTTGGATAATTCACATTGTTGTTGTGAATTATAGGTCGGTTTGATTGGATAGTGACGATTTAAAGTGAGGCGACTGAAGTTTTAAACGACCAATCATGGCGCAAATATTTTGATTGATGGTTTGCAAGGAACGATGGCACAAAAAATGAGATAACTGCTCCAGTTGTGTCTTTGTCGTTGATTGGAAGAAGACGGTGGTACTAAGGCAATATGGTTCAAAGAATTTAATACAGATTTGATCTACAAGAAAACACATTGAATGAAGAACAAACCCTAGGTTGCAGTTTGCTAAAAATAGAAAATACAATGAATCTGGATGGGATTGTAGGGATGTCGATTTCTTGCTAGAGAAGACAACGAAAAATATATAATCCCATCAAAACAGGAGAAGTAGCGGGGCTAAGGCTAAGGGCGAAGGCTAGGGCTTGGTTGGAGAGTTTTGGCTGAAGGCATGAGATCATAGAGCAGAGGTTGACTCTGATCTGTAGAGTTGCAGATTATTGTAATCAAAAGCCCGTGTGATGGCAGTTGTAATGAGGTAATGTTATTTTCATTGCAATAATAAAAGAAAGCTTTGCTTCTCTCTTGCATTTTTGCTATGCAATTCTGTGTTGTTGTAAGTTTGAGGTTTTAAGGGGAGTACCCTTCATCAAATGGTATTAGAGCGGGAGTTCTTGAGTGTGTAGATAGAAGCGCCGATGTGAGGCGGTTTGCACCAGGACCTATGGTGGTGTGTGTGTATTTGTGTGTAGATAGATCATTAAACTTGAGGCAGTTTGCACCAAGACCTAAGGGTGGAGAATGTGTGGATTTTGCATGCAGATGAATGTGCAAGTAGTAAGAAGACATTTTCAAGATGGTTGAGGAACTGAGGTTCCCATGGTTGTAAATAGATCGCCAAAGGAGTCGGTTTACAATAATATTGGTGAATATTGAGAGAGGGTTTTGTAAATAGATCGCCAAAGGAGGCAGTTAACATAAGTAAGACTTGAGGATTTCAAGATTTGTGTTGAGGCTTTGTGAGGTCTTGAAAATGGAAAAGAGAAAGAGTAAAAGGACTTTTGTCATTGGATGGATTGTAAGGATTCTTAGACTAGAGGAAATCAAGGAGAGGTTTTGGAAAATTAGAGAGAAATTATAAAATGCAGTAGCAAATAGATGAAATGAGAGTAGAGATTGAAAGGAGGAAACAAGAGAAGGGAAGAGTTGTAATTTTTTATTATCTTTCTAATGATGTTTTGATTGCAGGAAAGAAGAGGATGCAACAAAGTGTCATGGATGTGACATCGAGGAAGAAGAAGAGGATGAGTACGAAAATATCAAAGAATTTGAAGCCGAGGGATATCTATTGGAAGACATGAAGGATGAAAACACAGAGGTGGTAGTAGCAACAAAAGAGTGGAGAGAAATGGAGGACATTGAAGAAGAGGAAACCCAAGTTGTAGCAGTTAAAGAAAATGTAAAATTTGCATCTTGCGAATTCATTGATGATTTTGGTTTGCATGTGAATGATATAATTGAGATGGCTAGATATGAGGAGGCTAGAAATTTTGTTGTAGCAGTAAGAAAGAGAGGAATATCAAATTTTGGTGAGGTCAAAACCACATTTGATTTGTGTTGGAATGATATGATGAGTGATAATGAAGAAAGAATTACAAGAATTGTAGCAGTGAAAGTTGCAGCAGAAGGCAATGAGGAAAAATCAGATTTTAATATATGTTCTTATGAGGATAAGAATGTAGAAATGGGTAGAGACGTTGCAGCAATGAATCAATTTGAGAACATTGAAATTGAGGAACAAGAGGTGAAGGTAAAAGTGGATTTTTCTAATGATTCCGTACTAGAGAGTATTCAAGATGAAGATCC